>JAENPR010000087.1:1200000-1505101 GCA_018135685.1 Themeda triandra | reverse complement strand
TTTCAAGGCATGGTTTTCATCATCATTTGAAGAAACCCAAGAGTTTTGGAATACACATGGGTATGGAGATTTGTTTCGGTGCCTGCGCGTTATGGAATTGATTGATGTGTATCTATCATACAATGAGGTGCAGTTCATAAAGTTGGTTTTATCAAAAGCTCAAGTGTTAGAAAACTTCACTATTGTTCACTGCGCTGAGAAAACAAAGTTCCAGCTTGGAAAGCTGCATTGAAATTCTGAAGTTTAAAAGAGTATCACAAGTATCTCAAATTAATTACTTGGTCGCATCGGGACACTAATTGGTAAGTTCCCAGTGAGTATGGTGGGTTGCTCTGTATCTGTTCCCTGAAAAATAAAGAGTTTTTTATTACCGGGTCAATTGTTGATTGTTAGGATGGCATATTCTGATATGTACAAATATTTAGTATCTGTGTCATCTGCTTCCAAATGCAGACGCAATGTTATCTATCACTGCGGCATATCTTAGAACCATGACAAAAAAAAAAAAAATGGAATGTCTAAATAGAGAACCTTTCATCTAGTCATAGAGCAAAGTTCCCCAACTTTCCTAATATGAAAGAAAAAACTATCCTGCTACCTTGTTCCATGCACCAATTTTATCTCTTCTCTGCAAGTTGGATTTTGAAAACAAGAAGGGCAGGCCTGGTGCAGTGGTGAAAGCCTTCCCCGAGCGGTCCCGGGTTCGAACGTCCTCCGTCAAAAAAACGGGGGAAAGGCTTGCCCATATTTTCCCTTCCCCAGTACCCCACCACGTGATGGTGTAACATGTGGTTGCTATAGGTTGTAACATTCTTTCTAGCTTATATATGGAACCTTTTGGGGTATAGAATATTAGAATGTACATTTTAAGCATTGTAAGTTGTTGCATTTTTTTTTTTCAAACTGCTTTTCACATGTCCTTAGTTAATTGTCTACTTCCAAAGCACAAGATATAACTTGTGGATAGTCCAAAGTAACATTTGGTCAGTAGGATCAAGTCTGATCCAAGAATCAACCATATCCACATGCACTCACAAGCCACTCTGCCAATCAACATAATTTCTAGACATACTAAAGCTTGCCTTCCACGGTTCCACTACTGCCACTGGATAGAACATAACCCCTGCCATCCCGAGCAACATCAATGCTATTCTTCCCTTCCTGGTAATATCTATGGCACTATATCTTCTCATAAATGTCTGGCTAAAATTATAAATGCCATCCTTCACCTGATCACATAAAATTTGTTTTGAACCTTTGTCAAATCATAACAGTAGCAAATATTTCAAATAAGATTTTCGTGGCATTCAATACCATCATTTTTATAAGCTACCGTGACACCCATCTCAAAGACTCAAACCTCCTTTTGGTTTTTACTTAGCTCAATATGTTGATGGCTGTCATGGAATCCGGTTGTTTTCTTCACATTTTGAGTTTGCTGTATGAACCAAGCTCCAAACTAGTCATTTTCTTCAATTGCTCAAGCCCATGTTCAATGCAGAGACACTTGTGACCTGAACACAATATCAGTTGGTTCATCTGTTTGGTAGTATTTATCCTTTAACAATCTTGTAAGCCCACTATCTGCCAACTAAATTAATCACCATGCCTGTCTTGCAAGAAGAGCTTGATTAAATAGCTGTAATATCTTGAAACCCGAGCCTCCATGCGATGTGGGCGCCAGCTGCCCGGGGCCATGGCTTGTGTGCGGCGACTTCAACCTCATCTACCGAGGGCGGGCGCCAAGGACAACGACGAAGCTGCACCGAGGCCTCATGCATGCGTCAGGGGCCATCGACGACCTTCAAATTGAGGATCTGCATTTGTGGCGCCTCTTCACTGGGTCGAACGGGCGCGAGCACCCGACCTTTGAACGAATCAACCGCGCCTTCGCAATAGCCGACTACACTGGACCGTTTCCCCAACCACCACCTCAAGTCCCTCTCCTCTGGTTGCTCGGATCACGTGCTGCTCTTGCTCGTCCTCAACTCCGAGCCTTGGGCCATCCCTCGGTTCCACTTTGAGTTATCTTCGGCCAAGATGGCGGGCTTCTTGGACGTCGTTGGCTCGGCACGGGGGCCGGCTAACCTAACCGTCAACGCATGCAAAACTTCTGGACATCAAGCTGCGCGGGTTGGCTTGCGCGTTGCGAGGATGGCGGCGACGTCCGGTTGGCGATGTGACCATGCACCTTGCGTGTGGCACGTCTCATTATCCGGTTCGACGTCGGTGGGAGACCCATGGCCTCTCGACCGGCGCAGGCTGGAGCTGCTATGCAGGAGCTAAAGGGACAGGTGCTCGGCCTCGCCTCCCTAGCCCGCACCATGGCGTGGCAAAGGGCACGGAGGGCGCACATGCGCGAAGGGGGCGCTGCACCAAATACTTCCATCTGCCACCGTAGACACAAAAACTACCTTCTAGCTCTTGATTACGAGGGGCAAATGTTCACGGAGGAGGAAGCCAAGGGGGCCGTTTACTCCTATTACAATGGCATCCTCGGCACGCCGTTCGTTGGTCACACCGCATAAACCTCGCCAGCCTAGACTTGCGTACGCTTGACCTCGCCTCATTCGCCTTACCTTTTAGGCTAAGGCGGTGGTCGCAGCATCATCAAGGCCACCCCCTCGGACCACGCCCGGGACCCGACGGCCCGGCGCGGGATTATACAGACCGCTTGGGACATCGTCGGCCGGACGTCGTGCGCGTGTTCCGGGCCCTCTCGGGAGTTGGACTTCCGCAACTTCAACAACCTCAACGAAGCGGTCATGGTACTTCACAAGAAGCGGGCACCATCGTGGTATCGTGACTACGGTCGATAAGCCTCATTCACTCGTCGGAAGTTCTTCACCAAAGGACTCGCCTAGCGCCTTGCACCACAGATGGCTGAGTTAGTCATGCACAACCAAACGGAGTTCATCTGTGGGTGTAGGATAGTAGACTGTTCAGCTCGCCTGTCGTTGGCTCCGCACTAGGAAGCACCAGATGATCCTGCTCAAAGTCGACCTCGCGAAGGCCTTCGACATGGTGTAATGGACATTTCTGTTATAGGTCCTTGAGCACATGGGGTTCCCGCTACGCTGACGAGACTGGGTTTACGAGCTCCTCGCCACAGCCATGACCAAGGTGCTCGTCATCGTCCACCCTGGGACCGCATCTACCATGCCATGGGACTGCGCCAGGGGGACCCCCTCTCCCCGCTTCTCTATCCTCGTGATGGAAGTACTCAACACACGGATCGTCAGGCGCAACTCACTCCCCTTCCTGGGAACACCATTCGGTGTCGCGCCTCCATCTACGCCAATGATTTGGTTATCTTCCTGGCACCGAAGCTGCTTGACTTCTCCTGTGTCAGACAGATTCTCGACTTTTTCGCCGGTGCATCGGGGCTGCTCACTAACGTCGACAAGTGCACGATCACTCCGATCCGATGAGCTAAAGAGGATTTCCAGGCCATGTTGTAGATCTTCCCGTGCAGAGTCCAGCCCTTCTTGGTCACCTACCTCGCTCCGTCTCTCGGCTATGCTGTGCATAGGAGCAGCAATTCGTTGACAAGGTGGCGGCCAGGATCCCCACGTGGAAGGGTGGCCTGCTTACAAGCATTGGACATACAACGAAGACGACGCTGTCCGCAATCCTGGTGCACGTCTCCACCTGCTGTGCGCTCTCCCCATGGGCCATCGGGAGATTGACAAGCGTCGGCGCGCCTTCCTACGGGCGGGAACGGAGTTGGAGGTTGCCGAAGTGTCGGTAGCCCCCCGTCGTCTCGTTTGCCTAAGGGGTTCGGCGGCCTCGGGCTCCCGGATCCGAAGACCTTGGGCTTCGCCCTTAGACTGCGTTGGGAGTGGTCGCGCGCTCCGAACCTGCAGCTCCCCGGCAGAACTCCCATCCTAGGTTGAGCGCGAGGTCGACGCCATGTTCCGCGCCTCCGTACGTATCGTGCTAGGCGATGGCGCCTCTGCTCGATTCTGGACGGACGTGTGGCTGCCTGCCGGAGCAATTTGCTCCTTTGCCCTAGCGCTCCTCGCCGTTGTCGGCCCACAATGGAGGAAGCGGTCCGTCTAGGATGTGCTCGAGGATAGGCGCTGGACGCGCGACATCACAAGTGCCCACACTGCGCTGCTAACACACGTACGCCGAGCCGTGGGACATGTTGTAGGGCATCCAGCTCCTACCCGACGTCCCCGACCGCTTCGTTTGGAGATGGACCGAGGGTAGCGATTACTCCTCCTCCTCAGATACGCAACTTTTTCATCGGCCACACCGCACCGAGGGCGCTAAGGAGGTGTGGCGCGCGTCCGCCCGGCGAAGGTGAAGTTCTTCTAGCTAGCGCTCCACAAGCGGCTTTGGACGACGGACAGAGGCGCAAGCACGGCTACATGCGTCCGCGTAATGTGCACTCGTGGGGAGGGCGACGAAACGCAGGACCACCGCTCGCCTCTGCGCCTTCTCCGCAGAGGTTGGCACCGTGTCCTCTCCCTCGTCGGCCTTCAGCATATCGCGCCGAGGCGGGCGCGTCCATCGGCGACTGGTGGCTTTCGACCCGGCTAGTGGTGCCTACCACCTTCCGCTGCGGTTTCGACTCCCGATGTTGCTCGTCTCTTGGGTCATTTGGAAGGAGCGCAACCGCAGGGACCTTCGACGTCGTCTCTTCCACCATGCAGGTTCTCCATTAGATCAAGGACGAGGGCAACGACTAGATTGCAGCGGGCTTCAGCAAGCTTGCAGCGCTGTTTGCAGCGGTGACCTAGTCGTCAGGACCCTCTTCATTGCACAACGGTTTCCTTAGTCATTACAGCTGTCCCGCGCCACCGTTTAAGCTGGTGCCCTTTGTAGTGTGTTTACTTGCCGGTGTCAAGGCAGCTCGCCTAGGCACTCGTGTCAAGTCATGTAACCAAACTTCTTATTCTCTTAAAGCAATACACGCACATGCGTGATTTCAAAAAAACAATTAACAGGCCCAAACCGAACAAGGCATGGGCAAGTTTCAATTTGCTGACTTAAGCTAGCATTCATAGTTCTTGTTAGAGTTTGTTTATTATGTTTCTTTTCTTTCGGTTTGTTTGTGTTTGTATCGACTTCCAACCTTTTATCCTCACTAAAAAAAATGCTGGAACCTTGAAGCTTTCATTTTTCACACTTAAACCCATATACTTCTCTAGTGTGACCTTCTCAGCACCGAGTATATTTCATTGGTTTCTTCACATCATCGTGGCACCAGTCTCCAAACATGATAGAACACTTAATCTGATATGTTCGTTATGTGTATTCATGCCTGCACCAAGCTCGTTGCGCCTTCAGTTTTGAAATTCATAATTCCGTAGCTTACATTGAAAATGTTTTGCAGGTTCACAAGTAACGCAATGTGGTAGCTTGAAGTGTGGAACTGATAACTGAGGAACTTTTGCAGCTTTTAGGGAAGGGAAAGTGAAGAGAGTCTCTTTTGCTCACTAGGGCTTGACTCAACTCCTGTATGCACAATGCACGGTCGTGGAAGCAACTCTACTTGCAGATTATAATTGGTTTCTAATCCGTAGTTAGCATTGCCTCTGGTACTTTTCTGTTGGATTTCCGCGAGCAGTTTGGTTGCATAATGCTGGCCTATGAAAATGTTGACTGTTTCCTCTTTTCTCCGACAAATAATATTTCTTGTGTACTTGGGCTGTTATGGCTTCGTAGTTCACGTTTGATAAAGTAGTTTATTACCATTCCTCATAGTTCACAGAGAAGCCAAACGGTTAGCTTCTTTATTCTGAAATTCTTATGAAAACCAGCGATGGGAAAAAGCCAGTTTGATTGAATTGTGGGTCTGATAAGTTGTCCCAAACATGCATGATATTAAGTTATTGGTAAATGTTCATAGCTACTGTGCATAGTAGTTACTGTTCGGACACAGATGCTGACATTCTCCGCCTTTTTCTGTCTGAACTGAGTATATCAGCGTTTTACCTTAACATGATGAGTTGGAAGCCTCCCAGTGACCCAGTCACATGGTAAGTCTTCACGCGCATGTGCATCCAGGCCAAAGAAACGATCACTACAACGCTGGGGACGGCAAGTTCCTCTTCACGCGCCGGGTGCCAATTCTGGATGCTGAGGTCTGAGGCAGTGGCGAAGCTACTCGCAAATTAACCCTGGTGCACTGCTTCAGTAACTTGCACAACAATATTGAAATACATGGTAAAAATAAAACCATTAAAGGGCAAAACAATTTTTACCTTGGTGCCTATGCACGAGGTAAACTCAACATGGTGTCGCCCCTGGTCTGAGGACGCTCCTGGCCACCACATAGCTTTCGGCGTGACTAGACTTGCTCGCGCCGGCAATGGCGCAATGCTATTATTGAGCAACGCAGACGGCCAATCGCAATACACGGCCGATCGATGGATGGTGCGACGACGACCATCACAGGGGGTGGCCTCCATGATCTGGCCGCTACGTGTCATGTGTGCTCTACAACACGCAAGACCAGAGCTCTCCCACTCCCACCACTGGTGTCGGAGGCCCACTGTTTTACTGTTTTGTTTTGTTTATTTATCAAAACAAATAGCATCCATGACTATTGAGACTTACTTTTTAAGGATGGCAAAATTTTTACTGCAAATTTTATTACACAATAGAAAAGTAGAACGAAATTGTATGTGCAAAGCGAAAAAAAAAGTTTACAACTAAGACTACTGGACCTCAGACGTCAAGACTATCCTAGACTATCAAAATGGGGTGGTGTCTCCAAAAGGACTTACTGTTTTGGTTTGATTTATCAATGTTATTTTCTGAGCAAAAAAAACTATGAGATGGTACTGTGTGGATGCTTTGCATATCTGATCGTTCTTTCTTTTGTGACACGTAGAAACTATTGTAAGAAACCCTGCATTATAAGTATTAGATTTAAATTGCGCTCTTTTTTCCGTGCTAATGAGAGCCGACCAACCTATCGGACAAGTTCGAATTTCACTAAAGCGGACCAAATAACGATTTGATCCCCACTACTCACCAGGTCGAGCGGCATCAACCACCGCCAACAAGCAGTCCGACAACCCTCTCACTGACGTAAGAACAAGGAGTAGGGCTCCAGCTTCACCTACATGGATATATGCTTTTTTTTTTAAAAAAAAAAAGGTACATGGATACATGCTAAGTTGCTAAGAACATGTCCTCCAGACTAACTAAAACCAACCCTCTTTCTCTATAATAACGAACAAGAAAAGAAACTAAATGCAATGAGCTCCACCGGATCCACATTTTCCCCAAAGGTTTTCTTCGATCCCTCAAAATCTCTCTCTCTCTCTCTCTCTCTCTCTCTCTCTCTCTCTCTCTCTCTCTCTCTCTCAAAGAGGGTAGCAAGCATCATTTTCTCTCAATCTCCTTTCCTATCTTCCCTTTCATTGGTTGGCCCTAGCCAGCTACCGCATTGTGCCTAGTGCCACAGTACTCCTCACGCCGATGAAATCTGTGTCCACGACGACAAGCTTCATAGGGTGTGTTTGGTTTCTGTACCAATTGAGCCTGGCTAGCCCAATTGAGCCAGGCCAGACTTAGCCTGTGTACATGAAGCCAGCCCATGCTTGTTTGGTTTGTTGGCCAACTCTGTCCTGGCCCAGCGTTTGTGTTTGGTTTCATGCATAAGGACTTGGCCAGCCTAGTGAAGACAGAATGGGCCTTGTTTGGTTTCTCGTTTTCAGACTTGGTTGTTCACCTGGCTAAGGCTCCGGTTACTTTACCACCTCCACCCCCGTACTAGATAAGTCACTCTGCCCCCGCGCCTCACTCCCTCACCCCATTCACTCACCCCCCGGTCTCCTCGGTTTCTTGTCTTCTCGTCCCGCCCCCTTCGTCTCCCTCACCTCGTCGGTGTCGCCTCTCCACCCGGGCAGCGATGAGCGACGTGGCCTCGGCCGAGGGCATGATGCGACGTGCGCTGGAGCGGTGCACTCGCGCACCCGGATGCCCCCGTGGCGGCAAGCCTGCTCCACCTTCCTCGCCGCCGGTGTTGCCATCGATGAGCAGTTCGTCGGCACGCTCTTTTGGGAATTCCCCCGACAACTCGACGGCCGATACCGCGAGCGTGGAGCACTCCGATTCCGAGGTGAGTCATTCATTTCCTCCCCGCCTCGATCTAGTGTTCTGATTCGATATCCCCAAACACGATTCTTTGATGTCAAATCGATGGATTTTTCATGTCTGCTTGTGGCACTCCGCTTATGGTCTCAAGGGATCTCCTAAACACAAGTGGGAGGACCTTGAATCTCTGGTTGTGGCCTACAATTAGAAGGAACATTGCAACTTTTTCTTCTATACTTTGGTGTGCCGGCTATCCTCGCAAGGCTCATTGCGAAACAAGTCACAAAGCTGGAAAAAGGGGGCTGTCATCATCCTAAGCACCTCTACACAACGACGGTATGTGCTATGGTAGATTAACTTAAGGTTCTGGGTCCTCTCTCTGTCTCTGGTAGTCAATGGACCATAGCACTGGTGCTGGAAAGACGCCTGAACCTCATGAACATCCAGGCAGAGACAACAGCGACCAAAGCAGCGGCCCTATGCACGATCTAACAATGCCTAGCACGAGGATCCATGGTTCTAAAAAGGCAACGGAACAAATGATTAGCAATGACTACATCAAAGTACGAAGAATCGGCAGGGGAATAGGGCTACAACTAGCAATGGCTACAAACAATTAGCAATGACTACATCAAAGGTGCGCCACCCAGATCCGGCAAAAAGGAATGATTTGCCCAACCAAATCGATAGGGGAATAGGCCTACAACTAGGATGTACGTAGTAGCAGTATGAATCGAAACCCTAACTGATTTCAAGGACCGACTCGCACACAGATGGTGTGCCTTCCAGATCCGCGACATCATCGACCACTTCCCTAAAGCTCAGCTAGCAAATGAACAGAAATCGGTGCAAAAATGAAGTACCAACATTTCATCCACATGACCAAAGAGGGGGCGACAGATCCGGGGAGGGAGGGAGAGAGAGAGAGAGAGAGATAGAGTGTAGACCCTTACCAGTGCGGTGGCTGCCGGGGTGACCGCCGACTGCCAGAACGCCGAGGAGGAAGAGAGGGAAGGTGGCGGCTAGTAGGAGGGCGAGAGGGTGAGAGAGCGAGAGCGGCGGCTCGAGGGAGGACAAGTGAACAGTATCCGAGCAAAACCCTAGCCACCGGTGAGAGCAGCGTTTTATACGGTGGCCAGCCCGAGGCTCCTAGGGCCACTCCCACTCGAGTGAGTAGAGCTGGCCCTGGCTTGGCTAAGGGGGAACGGTCGAATCGGGTGTTCACCCCTGGCCTGGCTACGGGGGTATGGCTTGCCCAAGTTAGCCAGGCCAGGCCCCCTAGCCAGGGATCCAAACAACTCCATTTTGACCCCAACTCAGCTTGGCCGGGCTTAGCCCAGGAACCAAACACGCCCATATTGTGTTGCTGCCCATGCCGACAAGTTCAAGTTTGATTTAGATGGCTGACGGGTGAAAGCTCCGGTTTGGTTTTGGTAATTAATGACACTCAAAAGTTGCTAATGCTTTGCTCTAAGTGTGGTTAGACACATAGCAACGTGACGGTGGATGATGGAGCATGGTGATCACGGTGATAAACATGGTGGACATGTGAGGTGGTCAAGCTCCGGTGATGGATGGAAACGCCCGTGGAGATCAAGGCAAAGGTATACTTGATAGGGCTTTCCGGTTTAGTGATCAAGACACTATAGAGAGTGTGATCACATTTAGGATCGATAACCGACTATCAAGAGGGGTTTCCTCGGTTCATTTGCGGTCCTAAGTGCCTCTAGTTGTGACTTTGCATGATGCATGAGAGACTAACTAGAGTGCTAACGTGATCATGAGATGATACACTAACTCCGGTGCTTGGGATGTGATCTACACTGCGGGAGTTGGTACCCAAGACAAGTGGTTTGGACCTTGGATTGATGACGGCGATTCATCGAAGACAAGGCGCCGAGTCTGCTCCCTAGTGTGCGTCGGACGCGCCGTTGGGCTGCGCCGGACGTGGCTTGGGTGGGCCGGACGCGGTACAAGATTTTCGAGTCAAATGCAATGCCAAAAAGTGTAGCGAAAGACCCAAAAATGGTAGCAATTGTACTTTGGCTACCATTGTTTTTTGGTTAAATGTAGTTGCACTTGTAAGGGTAGCAATAGCGAGATGCAACGGGTTACGTTTTAGTTGCGACACACAACCCCTCTATTGCAACACTTTTGACGCTTTTGCAACACATGGTGAGTGTTGTAACAAAAGCTATTGCAACCACTATGGGTGTGGCAATAGTATCAATTGCAACGAACTAGGCGTTGCTAGCGATACGTATTGCGACATGCTAGTCGTGTAGCAACACAATGCAATCGCAACGCAACACGGTGTTGCAATTGTGGTTATTGCTACGCGGAGAAAGCATTGCAATAGAGGTTCTCTATTGCCACGTCGCCTAAATGGTTGCTATAGGTGTCTTAGGTTATTGCAACGTCTATTTAGGTTGGTTGCTATAGAGAGGTCCTCTATTGCCACGTCTCTGAATGGTTACTATAGATGGCATGGGCTATTGCCACGTTACTTAGGTTGGTTGCTACGTATAGGTCATCTATTGCCACGTTACTAACTAGATGGTTGCTATAGGTAGATTCCTATATTGCCACCGTCATCTTTTTGTAGTTGCGAGAGATAGGTTCTATATTGCCACGATTATCGTACCTATTGCCACGACTAAATGTGGTTGTTATATGTGCCATCCTTTATTGCAACGCCATTAATATATTAATAATTCATGTTGCGACGCTTTGTTTGGTAGCATAAATCAATAATCGCAAAACGACAAATACATAATGAATGAAGCATCGATATCCATTAAAATGAAATATAATTTGTTCATACAAAATCTTTAATGAAACACAACGAGTGTCAAACTAATGAGAACACAAATAGATAGCTTAACACATAATAATGTGTCAAGCACGAACAACTATTTGAAGTCATTCGAATCAAAAGACTAATGTCTACTATAACAGCAAAGGTTCCCTTGATATTTAAATTGGCCATTGTCCCACCATTCGCATGCTCCTTCTCAAACTCAAGATTCCTCCTAAAAAAATCATTGACATGCATTAGTTAAACTGAGACTAGTGGTGGCAAAGCTAACTGAACATTGAAGCAAAACACGAGCTGCAGTACTAGCATTCTGTGAGCTGCAGTACTATCAACCATGAACTTTGAAGCGAAAATCAAATATAAATATACATGCAGCTGCCTCCCAAGACATTTATGAGCACATGAGCACAAACACATCCATATATATTTCTAATCAGCAAGAGGAAACTAAGCCTGGACCACATTAACAAAAGAATGGCAATGATCTTCTCCAAAACGACTACATGTTCCTTTTTAATGCAAAGAGAGATAAAAGGTTTCACATAGTACCTATGTATTCTTTTTGGACAATGCAGATCTTTTCCTAGCAGCAGATTCCTTCAGTTGCTTTGTTGTAGTAAAAACATCACCCGAATTCGCTACCGAATTACTTCTTCTCATGCGCCCTCTAGTGAGACGTTCTTCAGCTGCGGAAGAAGGGGGTTGTTGTTCGGCTGGCTGGTTTCTTGGGTAACCTGAAAATAAATGGTTGGTGGTAAAAATTACACCACTTGACAAGAATATGACATGCATGTTATAATTAAACATTCTTCAATTATCATCAAATTACCTGCTGACTATGCATCATGTGTTCTCCCTCTTTAGTTGTTACATTTTGTGTCAAGTCAATTGTTGCAGCAGCAACATTTTTACTTGGCTCCACAATTGTGCTAGCTTGCATTTAGAATTGAGTTCAAGATCATGATTCATGATTTTCAGTTGTCCAAGTCATTGCTGTTACTTCTACTGATGTGCAAGTCATTGGCCTCCAAGCTGTAACAGAGTTCAGCCCAAAGCTGAAGACAAAGGCAGTCAATCAATCATATGTCAGGAGGCAGTCAATCAATCATATGTCAAGCTCGTGTGCAGTACAACTGAGTATAGTTGAACGGTATAAATCACATTTCAAGCCACAGACCTTTTGTTGCAAAAAAAAGCATTCTAATTAGCCTGATGAAATTTGTAAGATAAAATCTTTTAGTTCAACAGACCGAGCAAATTTTTATCACCAAACATGAATAGTAAATGAGAAGTCAACACATCTCTCAAGTGCTATCTTTTAACTGATGTCATTATAGTAGTCGTATGTTAGGGGTTACCTTAATCCCATGAACCGACTATTGCACTTTTCTTGATAATACTAATGTCGAGTGCAGAAAAATAGTAAATGAAAACAATGTCATGTGTTCAAAACTGAATGCTTGGAAACACAAAGATAGACAAGAAGCTTACAACATCACCATAGCCCCAAGTAATGAGATAGCAATTGCTGTAGCTCCATTTTTTTTTTCCTTTTCAGGAACAAAAGTGCCCCTCACAACTTCTAAGTGCAATCAGAAATTCTATCTTATGGACCGGCACCAAAAAATTATGAAATATGTGCCATTCAAACCAGGAAGATATGAGAACTATCTTTTTAACTGATGCCATTGTAGGAGTCATAGATAATCTTTGGAAGCTTCTTCTAGCAATGGCCTGGTACTCCATGACATTGGTGTTCTCGGTTTCTCCCACATGCTAGATCTGTTGGCGGGCTTAAAGCACAGTATCAGGTATTGTAATAATCACACATGAAGCAACGGTTTGTGGCAAATTGCCGATAGATTTAGGCAATTAATTATTCAAGTTGATAACGTATAGCATATCTGTAGTGGCTATCAGACATATCTGCAGTACTATGGCTCTCCTCGGTCCCAATACATCTATCTGTGATCTTCTCACTTCTCTATCTAAACCCTACACCATGGCAGAGGCTCTCTCTGACTAACGCCTTCTCCCTTAACTGCAGTATTACACATCAACCCTGCACATCTAACACTTTGTCACACGTACATGTGAAAAACTGCTACTGCATGAAATTCTGAACTGTTTCTTCTTCCCAATCTGAGCCACACACATACTGTATCTAAACTACGGCAGGGCTGCATCACAACTCAAGGTTTATAGTAATTTGAAGTAAATCTATAGACTGAGGACAATATCCAAACCGAAACAAAAGAACAAATTAGGACACGATCTAAATTAATTTAAATAACCATGTACCTCTCACGATTAACTAAGATGGCAAGATCTATTGGCAATAATGGTAATACCTGTGGAATTCGCCCTTCATCTTGACCTTAGACTCGGTGGTGCTTGAAGACGGGACGAGATGGGAATGGAGCAGCGCGATGATGTTATCACAAATACGGGTGAGCTTGGCCTCGATCTTGAAGTGGTAGGCGCGGAGAGGAGAGGATGCGTACCTGCGAGGATGCCACCGTCGCTGCTGGAGCCCGAGGGAGCCACCGCCGCGATGGCATTAGGCATCACCGCCAGGGCAACGGAAGGGGCCGGAGGCCTGGAGCTGCCCGAATCCGCGCCGCACTGCAGCCCGGCCTCCTGCCGGTTGTGGGGGCAGCCATGCCGTGAGGGCTGCAGGTTTTTAGGAGGCACCTGTGCGTCTAGTCAGGGCAGTTGGGCGTGGGCGGAAATTGGGGATCTGGGAGCAGTTTTTGTGTGGAGCGCGCGCGGCACCGCGGGAGAGAAAAGAAAAAATGAAATCAATTTTTATTTGCAGGTTGAGCACGCCAACACGGCAGGAAAAGAGGCGGCAAAGAAAATTAGAAACGGGCAGAGGTAAAAAATCAAATATCGTTCGTGCCAACTTCATATAGATTTTTTTAGCAAATTCTCAGAAAATAAGATAGATTTTTAGCATAAAAATATTTTTTATGGAAGCATCAACTACAACGTGTAGAAATCATCAAGATGGGATCTACAAGTTTTCTTCTATTCGTTTTTCCATCCAATGTAGTTTTCAATTTTTTTTTCAAAATGTGAGTATTAAGGGATTTGCTAAAATCCAGGTGCCTAGATTTTAGTTTTTTTCCAGGCGACGGCAATTGCACACACTTTATACGAAAATTGCAGATTCTGTTAATTGCAATTTCTATAAACACGATATGCAATTTTTAATACCGAGAATATAAAACCCATTAGACAGAAACACAAACTCAAAAATTTTGATTTGTGTTGACAAAAAATTAATATGTTATGGCACAAAGACAAATAACAAATCACAAAAACAAAACAAAGCATCGGATTTAATATTATATATATGCAGCCATCGGATTTAATCTTGAAGCAATATCAATGGATGACACATTGCCTGGACAGAAACACAACACCCAGGCGACTGGTGTATAGGAAAGATGGAGTATTAAATATAAGGTTAGGACCACGAACAATTTAATTTATTTTTTAGATTACAAACAATTTAAATTGAAAAGGTCAACAACTACAGTATTACTGATCTCATGAACATTTCGGACATTTCTTCATCTAAGATAGTTTGGACAACTAAAGTCCAAATTACGATACGTGGAGTTGAGCTTAACATATTGAAATTTAAATATATTATAAAATTATAAGATTATATTTACACCTCATATTGTTATTATAGAGTATTTTCAATCAAAAAGATAGAAATACATTGAATCATTAAAAAGGACAAAATTAATTAAATCATTGATAGATAAATATATGGAATCAATGTTATATTATTGTTTATAAAAAAAGGTAAACCGAAACATTTGGCCATGATGAAATTTGCACAGTATATGCTATGTGTTGTTTCAGGCCCGAAGGGTGAAACCCCCTAGACCCGAAACACACCTTTCGGCTCCCTCATTCGATAATGAAATTTGCACAGTATATGCTATGTGGCAACTTATAGGAGATAATGAGATAATGAACTAAGTTTAAGAGCATCTCTAAGATAAGTGCTAAATCATTTTGTAAAGATAAATATAGCAATTCTTAAGTAAAAAGCTCATCCAACAGATATTGTATTTGGATTTCTGACTCCTAAATAAACTAAGTGAAAAAATTTTGACAAATGGTGCAACCCAAAAATCGAGTCATGGCCACAAGATTTTACAAAGGCTTTGTACAGATAAAACAATTGTGTAATTACTCTCCATTGATGATATCAAACGGCATAGAAATAAATTTCGAGTTATTTTTAGAAAAAAACTAGACAAAAAATCAAAATGGCAAGCTATCTACGAGGCCTTTGCTTGAGGCGTTGTTGTCTAGCTGGGCCTTAACAAGGGAAATGAGACTGCATCTGTTAGCTTTCAGTTGTCTGGTTTCACGTTGCTTGTAGCATGTTGTGACTTGTAAGTTAGTACCATATCGCCTAGCCATAACAAAGGGTGGCAGGATTAGTTCTATTTAAAGCTATGCGTAGGTCACAACATACGTAAAGCTGAGTTGTTGTAAAAAAACATACGTAAAGCTGTACGTAAGCTATGCCTAAGCAATCTGATCAAGAATTGACAAGATGCAATCTGTAGTCCAGACGCTAGGGAATAAGAACCAATTTGGTCATAGAAAATTACAAATGTGAGCTAGTAGTATAATTTATGTTCTTGATTAAAGAGAGAACTAGTGTTTATGTTCATGATTTTCCAGCATTAAAATAATTTATTTTTTTCTGCGCCGATCAACTAATGGTTCTTTGTACTTGGATCATCCACGTGGATGTTTTTACAAAAAGATAAAAGAACGGCAACAATAACAAAGGCAAAAATGTCGCGGTGGTATGATTTGCTTCTTTAATCTTCGAGGTTTGAGTTCGATCTCAACTTGTGACAAGTTTTTGGCTATAGTTTTTTTTGCAACTAAGTAAAATGACCAATAATCTCAAAATGATACAAAAGCGCACTGGTCGTAGTTCTTTGCTTGCTCTCCGAGTAAAATACAAACCCGGTCCTTAAACTTTTCATGGTGTGTCATCCCCGTCTCTTGTATTTGTTTCAGTTATCGTCCTCCTGATCACATCTCGCGACTACTCCTATTCCTCACGTCGCGCGATAAATTTGCTATTATCGACATTGCTACTTCAATGTTCAGATATTCGGATGAACCTTACATTCTTGCTTCAAACGCTGAACCGGTGTTTTATGTTCCTATCGTGAACAAGCCGGGATGGTCTACTATTGTTTTGGTGAGACCAAAAAATTTGTTTTCCATGGCAGACACACGAAATGACGCCGATGCACTTGATGTGGGAATCGAAGAAATGAATGAATCAAGCCAAGGTCAGGAATTTTTAAACTGATAAAGACAAGATAGGGCAGGCACAACTGGTCCTGCCGCCATTATTAATAGTGCGTAGCGAAGCAATTCCCGAACCTGTTGATGACTATATTGGTGATGATGATTCTGACGACGATGACACCTACATTGATGATGGGGTTATTGCACCAGTCATGGAAGAAAATATAGAAGATGATTTCTTTGTTTGAAGACAATTTTTTTTTGCACTGTTTGATGGGAATGGTCACTTATCCTTCATACGCATATGTCGCACTTTTATTATTTTTTCTTTTGAATTGATGACAGACATGGTTAAGTTTGAACTGTTGCATGAACCTTAATGTTCGTTATGCTCATGTTCTTGAATTTCCCTTTTTTTGGCACGGCTCAACTCGGTTTTGTTTGTGGAACATCTACATATATATGCTTATAAAAAGCCGCAATAACCTCTTTCACCACCAATGCTAGAATGGTCTAGTGGTATGACTTGACTTTACTCTTCAAGAGGTTGGGGGTTCGATACCTACCTTGTACCAAGATTTTGTCAAGTTTTTTTTTTTTTTTGTTAAAAAATGATGAATACAATTTTAAATGAGTCAAATAATAGAAAAATATCACTAAAGCATGCCTATCCTTGTGGTTTTGTTCGCCCCATCTTCTTCGTGAGGTTGTAGGTTCAATCCCTCATTCCCACCGAGTTATTTGCTGTTTTTCTTTTTAAAAAAAATTATGGAAAAGATGTTAAATTGTCCAAATAATATCAGAATAACATGAGAACATGCCTATTGTGGTGGTTTGTTCGCCCTATCTCCTTCATGAGGTGCAGGGTTCGATCCTCTTAACTCCCTTCTTTTTTATTTTGGATAAAATCATAGAGAATAAATTATATTAATAATAATCATAGATAAATACAATTTTTTTATTTTAGATAAAATCATAGAGAATAAATTATATTAATAATAATCATAGATAAATACGAAGAACACCACACTCCCGGCTGCATGTATGGCCCGTGATAAGGCCCAATCCAAATCAGCCTCGCCTTCTAGTTCCCGTTGCAATTATCAATGTATATTGCAACAAAAATTAAGCGTTGTACTTGAACACAATTTTCGCCGACCCCGCAGATCTCGTTGCAATAAAATCTAGCACTTGCAACCATATCAAAGTATATTGCAACTCCCAAAAAGGTTGCAATTCACCCCCCACTTTTACTTCGCCTCCAAGAGTTCTCGTTGCATTAAGCATCTAGCATTTGCAACGCTTGTCAAATTTTATGCAACACAAAAAAACCGCAGCAATAGTCAAAACCAAATGCAACTAACGTAAATGTAGTTGCAGTACTATCACACAATTGCAACCAAAATCAATTCTACTGCAACCATTTTTCACCATTGCAATATCGTCTACCAAATGCAACAGAGCTTTGCAACATCTTGAAAGCCGTTGTATTAAAGGCATGTATCGCTACCATTTTTTAGAATGGTTGCAATACAATGATCTCTAGCAACCAAATTTTCTATGTTGCAATTCTTCGGTGTTGCATTAGACCGAAAAGCTGGTAGAAGGCCTCTTTGGCTGAGGCAGCGGCGGAGGTCGGTTGGGGGGAGGCACCAACCTGGCGCGCTCGCGCCAGTGGCGCGCTCGCGCCCCCCAGCCTGACAGGTGGGCCCTGCTTCCTGGAGGCGGTTCCATCAATGCAAAGGAGGGCGGTGCGCAGGTGTTCCTTCCATGTATAGCTCCAACACACACATTCATTTGAGCCATTCTCCTCTACTCTTGTTCTCTAGCCTAGTCTAGTAGCTTAGGAGCTAGGTTGAGCTATCAAGGAGGGCTTGTCTCCTAGGAAGAGGATTCATCACATGGTAATATACTATGGAGTGTTCTTCCTACTTCAAGTTCTTATTCTTATTATGTAGCTTTGTTCATGAACTAGGGTATAGTTGCGTTCTTGCTAAACCTGATTCATATGAACTAGACCAAAGTTCCTAGGATCATTTCTTAGCATGTTCTTCGTTGTTCTTCGTTGTTCATATGCTTTATAGGATTAGAGGTCCTGATGAGAATGGAGTAACGGTTCGTCGTTCCTTCGGGTTTGCCTATGTTCTAGCTCGTCCATCTGTAGGGTGGGAGTCCGCGGGGAATGTAGGTAGTTCTCGGATATGCGGGCGTGGTGTCCGGATACGAGAGAGCCTTCGGATATGACGGCATGCCACGGTTGAGGGGTAGGCGGCGTGGTGACATGCCACTGTCCGTCCCTTGTAATCCCCCACGTCCGCATGTCGTGTAGGAGTTCGTAAATGCCTCTATCGGGCCGCGGACGAGCTGCGGGGATCTCCCCCCGTTACTTTAGGCTCTGACTTATCTCTAACCCTGTAGACTGTATGACTTAGCTGTTCATGACATTGCTATGTGTGACCTACCTGCTCCGCTTAGGTTTATTCTTTATTCGTTTATTCTTTCTTTTATACTTTATCCTTGAGTTTGGCCAAATGTGTGTCCACTATCTTGCAAAACCATTTATACTTACCCCTGTATAGTACTAGAGTCACATTTCGATGATGTGAAGTCAATCATCCATATCCATGTTTAGACACCTCTACACCATGCCTTCCTACGGGAAATATAAATAACGATACCCTGATAATACTCCCTGGGTGAAATGCTACAATGATAGATCCGTGCGCTTGTGGATAATATATCTTTAGAACACGACTATCACCTTGGCATTTCTTGGCGTGACCACTAGGATGTAACAATTCTAGTGATTGCGTTAAGAAATGCCAACAAGCATTTCTGGCGCCGTTGCCGGGGAAGGCATTGGTTGAAAAGAATCTAGCATAAACATGGATATGAATTGACTTCATTAGAAATGGACATAGTCTATGCAGGCTAACTTTCATGTTTTCATCTGTTGTGGATGAAAACAGATAGTGCGGGACCGGTTCATTTGCCAGAATTTTTGATACGAATCCGAGACGGCTCCGCCGAGTTGAACCAAGTACCATCCACACCATCAAAGATGGCCCGTAAGTCAATCCGCGAGTTCTCGGCTCCCGCTGTCACTCATGTGCCCACGGGGCCCATTGTCGACGCAGCGGAGAAGAACTTTGAGCTTAGGACTGGACTCATCACGATGGTGCAGTCTAGTCCATTCGCTGGACTACCCAATGAGGATGCAAATGCTCATTTGCAACGCTTCATGGAGCTTTGTGACACAATCATCATCAAGGACGTATCCGCTGACGTTATCAAGCTCTGACTATTTCCCTTCTCCCTCTCGGGGAAGGCGAAGCAGTGGTTCTACAAGGATAGAGAAGCAGCGAGCACGTGGAACAAATGTTCCACGGCATTCCTCGCCAAATTCTTCCCCATGGGCAAAACAAATGCCCTAAGAGGAAGAATTACCAACTTCCAAAGAAACGCAAGACGAACCCATCCCGAAGCATGGGAGAGACTCCAAGATTATATTCAAGATTGTCCTCATCACGGATGGAGGAGTGGCCGGTGCTCCAGAATTTCTACAATGGGTTAACACCCATGTCAAAAGGGCACCTTGATGCCGCCGCCGGAGGAGCATTCCTATCACTCACAGTTGACAAGGCTACGGCTTTAGTCAACAAAATGGTGGAAAATCAAACTTGGGGGGAAGATAGGACCCCAACCAAGCAACAGAAGGGCATGGACACAGTCAAGGAGACTGATATGCTTGCCGCTAAGTGTTGGTATTTGCTAAGTGCAACTAAAATAAGAAGAATTCCGCAAGCGCACAGAACATACCATTGTAGCATTTTACCGGGAGTAAACCAGGTATCGTTATTTATATTTTACCACGGGAAGCAAGGGTTAAAGAATCGATAATTCACCATCATGTATCTACTAACTTAGTAAACCAACTAGACTAAGCGGGGTAAATGATTTATATATATAAAAGGTAATATAAATAATAAAGCACACATGAGAATTCAATGATAAATGAGTAGCTAGCTAGAGTGAGAGGACAACGGGAGAGATCAAGGTTCCTATATTCTTCTCTAATACTTTGGTTCTAGGATAACAGGGAATGGTTAGATATAGCGATCACACAATAGCACTTTGGAGCAAAGCAGGTCCTTTCCAACTCTCGAAGAAGACCGGGTAAAGAGTAGTTGGGAGAAGGCTCCGAAAGCTCTACGAAACACCAACCCGAACGTGGTGGAATACGAAGGCCTGACAGAGCTGTCACCTCTGGGGCTACCACAACTATCCGTGGGATTGGGCGCAACCTCAGGTAACCTATAGTCTAGACACCATGCCTACACTATCGATTACTACTCTAATCACTTAAGATAACTAGAGCACTCAATACGAGCGAAGATCCCATGCCAAGGTATAACAACTATACTAATCATACATATGAAAGGCATAAAGTAGATAGAGAAGAATAAATATATTAAAGCATAAGTCTTGTAAAGAATAGATACAAAGGCATACCAAATCTCTGAAGACTTCTCCAGAACCAGAGCGCAGCTCCGCTCTCCCTAACTCTCATCTAGATCTAATCTACTACATTGGAATGTCTAGCTCTAATTCTCTAGAGAAGAGAAGTCATCCATTCAAGGGACGCCTCTACAACTCTGATCCCGCTGGGAGATAATGAATTAGGGTTTAAGGGATGCCTTCTCCGAGAGGCCAGGGGCCCCGCTTATATAGCCCTCTAGGATGCACCACAGCCCTCGGATCAAACCGACCTAAACGGACGATTATTATTCATCCTCAAAGGCGGTGGAACAGGATCCGCGAGGCCGATGCCGATTGGTCCAGTCATGAGTCGGCCGACCAAGGGTGGAGTCGGCCGACTCTCCACCGAGCCCGTTCGGGCTCCCGTTTGGTCCAGAGCCTTCTCGAACCTTCCAGATTAAAGAATTTTCACCGGCTCCCGATTATCTCTATGTAAACCGACATGTGGGCCTTCCTTGGGTATTTTCAGCCGACACCTGTTACGGGGAAATGGACATTCACCAAAACTCGTGGAATTACACAAGATAACCCCTATATCTAGTTGGTGAACATATTTTAGTCCTTTCTCATGTTTTGTTGACGGTAAAAAAATTGGCACTTAACGACCGTCAACAACTCCCCCAAGCTTTCCTTTTGCTCGTCCCCGAGCAAAGATAAACTCAAAGTGTGGATCGGAGTTGCTACAATGCTTTCACGCCTCAAAAGTACACATGCGTTCAAACAAGAACTCTCCTCCGGATTAGAGTGAACTATTCGACTCAAAACTTACTCATATTACCTTTCACCATGGGGCTTGTAACCGTCACTTGGGTCTTGAGCGGTTGAAAGACGAACGGTCAAGTCAAGCGCTATGTTTCTCGCTCTTTGATCAACTATTATTCTCGAGTTTTTGCAAGATTTTCAAATAAAAACTCGAGTTCCTTGTATGAACCTTTCGTATCTCTCATTTGTGGTATTTACGGATCCTCTCCAAGTCATGAGTAGTGTATGCCTTCTCTCTTCTCTCAAAATATGTGGTATTTGTGGAACTAAGGCATAGTGAAAAGAGCCTTCTCTCTCTCACCCTACTTTCTAATAGGCTTATGTGGAGCTCATAGGTGGGGAGACACTCAAACTCACTTGCATATATTGCACGCTTAAACCATGGATCCAATAGGAACTAAAATAATAATAAAGTCATATGTGCATGTGAATGAGAAGATGGAATGGATGATAAGATGATGATGATAAAGAAATGATTATGAGGGGTGATCACTTGGTGAACATCTACTTCTACACTTGCTCCTTTGGGGATAACATACCTCCGTTTATTTGGAAACTTTGAAGACCTTTGAAGAGGAGGACTTGGTTGCTTTTTTTTTCACTTTCTTTCTTTCTTTTTTTTCTTTGTTCTTTTTTTTAAGCAACCAATCCTTTCGAATAAAACTATAGCAATAACAATAGGGAGTATCAACTGAAATAACTGGAGCTTTATTGCACAATGGAACATGATAGGATGGCAATGAATATTTTTAGGTGTTCACTCCCAGTGTAAGAGTAGAACATTTTCTGGATGGAATGAAATGAGTGGCATATATATATATGTGGAAGAATGGATGGATGGATGCGTACTCCCGGGGTAGGAGCAGCATAGGTGTGTATCTCCGGGGTAGAGACAAAGACAAAGATGTGGGATTGCGTACTCCCGGGGTAGGAGCAAAGATAGGTGCGTATCTCTAGGGTAGAGATAGCACAATATGTGGTGGATGTGGATCTATATGTGGGTGGTACTTCTAGGGACAAGTAGCACGTAATGAATGTAGTAGTTATAAGATGGGTGCATGCTTCGAGGACGTAGCATAGATCAATGGATGGAGAGCACATAGTGTTGACTTTAACCGCATGACTCGATTCCTTATGGGTCCACAAAGATAACCACACTCAATGCCTACAAAGACTACACTCAAACCTACAATATGATCTATATAAATAGATGGGTTTTCCTAATCTAGTAAGCATGAATATATGGCTATGGTAGGAATTTGAACTCTCATCATAAAGGAACTCATCATGCAATAATTTAAGATTTTCAAAGATAAATTCTCCAGAACTCTAGCATCTCTAGGAACAAGATGGACAGCAGCTCAAAACCTTCCCATATCATACCCGTCGACCACCTAGACTTAGATCAAGTGTTTGCTACCCACGAGTTCCGTGTTCGAGCAAATCTCAAATCTAAACAGTTGTGCCTAAAACTCGGGAGAGTGCAAGGTTGAAAACTAGGTACTTGAGAGGAATTACGGCAGAGCAACTACTCATCATCTCCATGTAGAGTTTATTCTAGGGGGATAACTTAAAGACAGATTGCAAGAGCTTTCCAAAAGATAAATAAGGAAATCTTTCTAGGTTTCTATGGTTATGCATCTTTTTAGTTGTTTTAACAAAGCACACTCTAACAAGTCATAAAATAGATAAGTTGGAAACACTTAGCTTGGTACACGGGGGATGCTCTCCCCCAAGCTGGATGTTGACATAGTCTGCTGATGTTGCTGACAGGCAATGAAGGAGTTCTAGTCTTCCTGGAGTTTCGTGGATAGTTGCTGTTGGAGACAGCGTTCAACTGTTGAGGGCAGCACTTCGACAGGAGACTGGACATCCTTCTGTCTGTTAGCTTTTCTTGATCCTTGATGTTCGTGAAGCTCAAATAGATAACAAAGCTTGTGGAACTGATTAAGCATTAGTGATAAAACCTCTAAGCCTTGGTTGTCTAGAACAGCTTAACTCAAATGTCTTCTAACAGATCACAAGAAATATTTTTATCTTTTTTATAATAAAGGAATGCAGACCGAGAAAATAGATATGCTAAAAAATTATTTTTATGCCACCACAATGAATGATTATTCACATGGGGCTTAGTAGTTTTCTAGATGCAAATGCACAACATCTTTATTTTCTTTTTCTAGTGCAAAGATAGTAAAGCGAAGATGCAATTAAGATGCATGTAGTGAAAATAAATATTCTTAAAGGAAAATGCAATGCTTTGTGAAAGGAAATGCTTGATAAATACCAAGTTACCTCCTTGGCGAGGGTTCAATGATTTAAGTCCTCTCCGAACAGGACTTCTTGTCATGTTCACTCCTTCAGTGCATCATTTGATCCCAAAGGTAGAGGCCTTGAGAACTGCACCTCTTGAGATGGTAACTCTAGGAAAGGGGTCACCCATGTTCTTTTCTTATCCAACAGTCTTTATCACTGGAGTACCTTGTGATGAAGAGTAGATGCTTCTAGTGGTCCTTTACTTCTTCTTGGAGTTTGTCTTGCTTGATTAACCTCTCTCCTTGACTTGTTCATGAGCATCTTGTCTTCTAATTGCACTCCTTTTTCCTTCCTAGACCTTGTGCTCCACTCATTGTTTCTTCTCAGCGTGCCAGAGTGACGGGGGCTTGAAAAGAGGAAGAGCATTGCTGGATCATTGTTTGAAGAGTCATCGGCCTTCCTCCCCCAAGCTTGACCTTGTTGTTACTCGCCACGTGAAACCAAATATGAGTGTTGAGTCGTCCCTCAGAGTGTGTTGTACTTCTATGTCCTTAGACACTGCTTGTCCTCTGTTCTTAAGCCTTCATTTGTCTAAGAGGGACTTTTGATTATAGGTCCATTGAGCAAGGATCTCTCTTTTGCATTCTGCTTTTGATTGTACTGTCCAATCCAGGATGAGCGTACAACAGTTGCATGTTCTTCTTTCGTCAACCATTCTTGATTTGCTTTGAGTCTTGGTTGATGAATTGATGTTCATTGGAGATGTAGACTCGAGTTCTTCCTTGATGGTTTCTAGCAAAGCATGGCGAAGAGTTGCGATTAACGACACGCCATCTCGTCTTGATGATCAAGAAGAGGCTTCATTATTATTTGTATGCATACTTCATCTCCAATGGCTTAGGGACATCATCTTGTAGTTGTTCATGGTCTTCTTGGGCTTGGGCGATAGTCAACCCTTGATGATGATTGGTTGACACAAGGATGCATGCTATTCCATCCTTGTCCTTGCTGCCGACATGCAAGATGGTGTCTTCGGAGTTGCTCATAGCTTGTCGCCTTAATCCACTTCTTTGAGTGAGTTCAAGATGTTGATGCTTCTTGTGGTACTCTTGTCTTTCTCTTTGTTCCATTACTGAAGTGGCAAATTCGCAGGTGATGCCGATCCACGAATAGGCAGATCATAAGCTCTTTCAATTCTTCCTTGAACGATGGATGAATTGTGTCTTTTGTGTGAAGTTGTTGGAATTCATCATATGCCTTGCTTCATCTCTGAAGTGTGTTCATCTCTTAACTTACCAAAATTGGAGTTGAGGGTTTTCTGCAGGGGTTAGTCCAACAAAATAACCAATATCTACTAAAGCACATTTTAGTTCAATAACCAAACTAGACTCCATGTCTAATTTAATTAAGGAAGACATTTTAACCTAAGCACCACGCTTAATTTAAAAGCCTCTAAAAGTATAGCTAGTACTTCCAAACCAAAACATACTATAGCAAACAAAGGTAGCATGAAAGCATTATAGAGAGTTACTCAAACGAGATGAAAGAGCATGATCATGGTGAGGATTTTAGATACGGGCGACATGAATGCATGAAAGAAACTAAACATGCAATGTATGAGCAAACAACAAAAGTGGAGTGGATGCATGAATATCTTAAAAGTAAACATGCAAGGGGATTCAAGAATTGAAAAGATAACTACTCAAAATTTTGAAGTCCATGAGCAAGACTTCTCACCTTTTCTTGATCATACTTACCATAACTCACATGATGAAATTTGTGCGCGGTGCTGCGTCTATGTTCGTCACTTGTGAGGTGATTTGAAATTCTTGTGACGATGACCTTTTCTCCAATCTACACATGGTTAGAAAATATATATGTATACGCAAACCCGTGAGGTGGCGGGGTTCCAATGTTGATGAATGTTGAATGTTGAGGGACCCCGGGCTCTTCAATGTCTCTTCTTTTTCTTGTGGAAACTTGCCGGAAGGTCAAAACGGCTTCTTTTGTCCTGTCTATTCCACACTTAACAGAACAAGGGGTAATCCTACTAAAGCTAGTGGTACACTAAACTAGCAGACATCAAGATCATTATCAAAAACTTAACTCCGATTGCTTCCCCGGCAACGGCGCCAAAAATGCTTGTTGGTATTTGCTAAGTGCAACTAAAATAAGAAGAATTCCGCAAGCGCACAGAACATACCATTGTAGCATTTTACCGGGAGTAAACCAGGTATCGTTATTTATATTTTACCACAGGGAAGCAAGGGTTAAAGAATCTGATAATTCACCATCATGTATCTACTAACTTAGTAAACCAACTAGACTAAGCAGGGGTAAATGATTTATATATATAAATGGTAATATAAATAATAAAGCACACATGAGAATTCTATAATAAATGAGTAGCTAGCTAGAGTGAGAGGACAACGGGAGAGATCAAGGTTCCTATATTCTTCTCTAATACTTTGGTTCTAGGATAACAGGGAATGGTTAGATATAGCGATCACACAATAGCACTTTGGAGCAGCAGGTCCTTTCCAACTCTCAAAGAAGACTCGGGTAAAGAGTAGTTGGGAGAAGGCTGCCGAAAGCTCTACGAAACACCAACCCGAACGTGGTGGAATACGAAGGCCCGACAGCCGTCACCTCCGGGGCTACGACAACTATCCGTGGGATTGGGCGCAACCTCGTGTAACCTATAGTCTAGACACCATGCCTACACTATCGATTACTACTCTAATCACTTAAGATAACTAGAGCACTCAATACGAGCGAAGATCCCATGCCAAGGTATAACAACTATACTAATCATACATATGAAAGGCATAAAGTAGATAGAGAAGAATAAATATATTAAAGCATAAGTCTTGTAAAGAATAGATACAAAGGCATACCAAATCTCCGAAGACTTCTCCGAACCGGAGCGCAGCTCCCGCTCTCCCTAACTCTCATCTAGATCTAATCTACTACATTGGAATGTCTAGCTCTAATTCTCTAGAGAAGAGAAGTCATCCATTCAAGGGACGCCTCTACAACTCGATCCCGCCGGGAGATAATGAATTAGGGTTTAAGGGATGCCTTCTCCGGAGGCCGGGGGCCCCGCTTATATAGCCCTCTAGGATGCACCACGGCCCTCGGATCAAACCGACCTAAACGGACGATTATTATTCATCCTCAAAGGCGGTGGAACAGGATCCGCGAGGCCGATGCTGATTGGTCCAGTCATGAGTCGGCCGACCAAGGGTGGGAGTCGGCCGACTCTCCACCGAGCCCGTTCGGGCTCCCGTTTGGTCCAGAGCCTTCTCGAACCTTCCAGTTACAGAATTTTCACCGGTTCCCGATTATCTCTATGTAAACCCGACATGTGGGCCTTCCTTGGGTATTTTCAGCCGACACCCCGAAAGCAGGACATTCACCAAAACTCGTGGAATTCTCACGGATAACCCCTATATCTAGTTGGTGAACATATTTTAGTCCTTTCTCATGTTTAGTTGACGGTAAAAAAATTGGCACTTAACGACCGTCAACACTAAGATAGAGCTACTCCTCAAGAAGATGGAGGAGCGTGCTACAGTTAGCACGCCCGACTCCATCAAAACCATGGACTCTCGCATGACTTGCGAAGTCTGTGGTAATGTTGGCCACTCAGGAGGTGACTGCCCTGAGATCCGTGAAGAAGCAAAGATATATCAACAACGGGTTCCGCCAACAACAAGGAGGAAACAGTGGCTACTCACGACCACCATTCCAAGGTAATTCGAATTATAACTCCAATTATAATTCAAATAAGCCTTCATTCAAAGACCTAGTCCTTGGGCAAGCCAAGATCAATGAAAATCTGACCAAAAAGATGCTCGACAATGATAAAATCCTTGGAAGCGTCAACGATAAGATAGAAGGCTTATCTTCTACCGTTAGAGATCAGCTGGGCTTCAACAAAATGATAGAAACCCAGTTAGCCCAGATAGCTGCATCTCTCCCAAGCAATAGTGGCTCAGGAGGAATACCGGGCAGCCCGAGATCTCACTAGAAACAGTTAACATGATCTCGACATGGCCTGGTAAGCCATGTCCCAGTTGGGGCTCTATCTTGGAAAAGAAGGGAGACCCTGGCCGCCCAACTATCACCATCGCAATAGGCCCACATACTATTGATAACGCCTATTGCGACCTCGGAGCAAGTGTTAACATGATGTCCAAGGCGACATATGAAAAAGTGTTGGGAGGACCTCTGTCCCCTCCAGCATTCATGATGGAAATGGCAGATCGGACTATCACACGGCCCGAGGGGATAGCAAGGGATATCCTAATTAGGATCCAGGATGAGTACGTCCCAGTAGACTTCGTCATCCTCAACACAGGTGACACAGACGAGGGACCACTCATCCTTGGGCGACCATTCCTCTACACCACCAAGGCGGCAATATATGTTGGGAAGGGTGTTGACGGTGATTAAGTATCAATTTTATACCGTCAACGCAGCAAGAGAAAGGACTAATATGAGTTCACCTGTTAGATATAGGGGTTACACTGACAGAATTCCATGAGTTTTGGTGATTGTCTATTTCTGCAGGGGGTTATCCGAAAGAGAACCAAAGGAGACCCACATGTCAGGATTACATAGAGATAAAGACCGAACGAGTAAAATTGTACACTCTAGAAGACTCCAGAAGGCGGCACCTGAAGCCGGGGGCCCACCTGTCATTGACCAGAGGCGGCCACCCCTGGCCATGAGTCGGCCGCCCCTCCACCTCAACCAATGAGGTGGAGTCTCGCGGATCCTGCCTCCACCGCCTTTGAGGATGAATAATTATCGTCCATTTAGGTCGGTTTGATCCGAGGGCTGTGGTGCATCCTAGGGGGCTATATATTCAGAGCCCCTGGCCCCTGGGTGAAACCCTAATTCATTCCTAATTCATTCTCTCTTCATTCATCTGAGAGGATTCAGAGAAGCCAGAGCCACCATCTCAATTAGAGCTCCATAGTTTAGTAGCATAGCTACATAGGAATAGATCTAGAGGGAATCAAGCCTAGCTTGGAGTCCGGATCTGTCGGAGTTCTTGGTAATTCCCCTCTACATTCTTGTAATATTCATCATTGTTCGTGATACTATGAGTAGTACTTTGTTCTATTCTATTATATCGAGACTTGACTTTGCTCTATTTGATTATGTTCTCAATTATATCATTCTTAGTTTACTTTGATTATATGTTTAGCATAGTTGGACTAGAATTATGTTTATGCATAGGATCGTATAGCGCTTGCTCATTAGGCCAATGGGTGAGTGATAGATATTGTGTAGGCATGGTGCCTGGACCGTATTTATCTCGATTGCACCCTATATTCCGGATCGTGAGGTAGATCGCGGGAGTGACAGATCTGTTGAGTCCTTTGTAGCCCTTCTCCCGAGTATAGGTCTAGCGTATACCCCTATTACATTGAAGTCATTGCTATGTCTCTAGTCTTCTCTAGTAATATCACTATGCATAGATGTAACCTTTTCCCGCCATGATTGCTAGATTTTCTTGGACTAATCATTGTATGCTTTGACTTTATAGTTAGAATAACATAGGATTATACCCTAGATTGTCCTAGTCCATGCTAGTGTTATAAGCTTAGAGTGCTAAGTTGAGATGGTCAGTTACTATCATTTTATGTGGCTAAATGCTCTCATTTATCTTATGTCATTTGTCATTCATTCCTATATTTTATGTGACACTTACCCCGTATGAGATGATCGATACGGAGACAAGGTTAAGCTCTCCATTATCACATGTGCATTGCTCATCACTCATTATCCAAAGTGCACTCCCTTCCCGGTGGTAAAATTATAAATAACGATACCTGGATTACTCCTGGTTAAAATGCTACGATGATATTTTAAATGCGCTATGAACCCTCCTTATTTCAGTTGCACTTAATAGACATCAACAAGCATTTTTGGCGCCGTTGTCGGGGAAGGTTGAAAGCCAATGGATAATGAGCGATTGCACTAGATAATGTGATCGAGTAGACTTTTTCATACTAACCCATCTCTACGGGATTACCTTTGTTTTGTCTACTTGTGTATTTTATGCGGGTAATCAAGACTGCTCTTCCCGATAATTATATTGACAATCCGAAGCTTTATTCGGGAAGGCCGGAAGCAAGTTGAAGAAGACCAATCAATCATCATCATCAACTCAACTTGGAAGTTTGTCGTGAGCGTAAAGTCGACCTTTCGTTCGAGACTTGACACCAGCATTTGAAGCCATGGCGAACAAGTCACTTCGCGAGTTCTCGGCTCCCACTACGGACAACATTCGTCTTGGACCAGAGTGCGGACATCGAAGGAGCTTTTGAGCTCAAGCCTGCGCCGATCAACATGGTGCAAGCAAGCCAGTTCTATGGGAAGGCCCATGAAGATGCTAGTGCTTATCTCCAACACTTCCTGGAGATTTGTAGCACATTCACTATCAAGGATGTCCCCAGAGATGCTATACTACTTCACCTCTTCCCATTCTCACTCTTGGGGAGAGCAAAGCGTGGGTTCTACGCCAATAAGGAGAAGAATACTACGTGGGCACTATGTTCCACCAATTTCTTGGCGAAGTTCTTCCCCATGGGCAAGACAAATGCTCTTCGTGGGAAGATATCAAGCTTTCAGCAACATCATGATGAGACTGTCCCAGAAGCTTGGGAGCGCTTTCAAGACTACATCCTCGAATGTCCTCATCATGGCATGGAGAATTGGCTGCTTATGCAGACATTCTACCATGGGCTCAGCAATAGCACACGTGAAACGATGGATGCTGCTGTTGGAGGTGCATTCTTATCACTTACTATTCCTCAGGCCACAGCTCTTGTGGAGAAGATGGCATCCAACCAAGGTTGGAGTGAAGAAAGAACTCAGACCCGCAAGAGAGGTGGAGGAATGCACTAGCTGAAGGAGGTAGACATGCTGTCTGCCGAAATGGATCTGCTAATGAAGAGGCTCGATGAAAGAGCCACAGAAAAGAAAGAAGTCATGCATATACATGATGCTCGCATGACATGTGAAGAGTGTGGAGAGACTGGGCACACAGGTGCTAACTGCCCAGAGCTGAAGGAGGACATGAACTACCTCAATAACAACAACAACAACAACAATTATTATCGTCCTCAGCAGAATCTAGGTTGGAATCAGCAGCAGAGGCCTAACTACTCAGGCAATTATTCAAGCAATTATCAAGGTAACAACTCCTCCTACAATAATTAAAATCAGCCGCCTTTGAGAGAGTTAGTGCTGAATCAAGGCAAGTTGATGGACAACCTGTCCAAGAAGCTGACATCAAATGACAAGGTCCTAGAGACACTCAGCAATAGAATGGATGGCTTTTCCAATGCCATCAAGAGTCAGCTCAGCTTCAACAAAATACTTGAGTCGCAGGTACAACAGCTTGTCAACCTTGCTCCCTCCGCTGGTCAAGGTAAACTGGCAGGACAACCTGAAGAACTCGAAACTGCAAATCTTGTTGATATATTCAACGTAGAAGAGAGCTGGAGGGACCCATCAAAAGGGTCATGGATTGATTCAACTCTGCCAATCAAGAAGGGCGATCCAGGGAGACCAGTTATTCCGATCTCCATTGGAAGTACCAACTTTAATGAGGCAATCTGTGATTTCGGTGCAAGCATCAACATCATGCCAAGAGTAATATACGAGAAGCTATTCAGATGCCCTCTAGCATACACAACCATGTGCTTGCAGCTTGCAGATCAGTCACTTCGTGTTCCCTTGGGAATACTTGAAGACATATGTGTACGAGTGGGCAACTCGTATGCCCCTGCAGACTTTGTGGTAGTGGATACAGGCAGTGACGAAAGGTCCCCCATTATTCTGGGACGACCATTCTTGAACACTGGTGGAGCTATTATGCATGCCAACACTGCCAAGATCATCTTCAACATCAAGGGCAAGAGAGAGACCTTCTTCTTCAAGAACAGAGTGCTGCAGTTCCCAGCACACCCTCATCAGCAGAACAATGAGAAAAAGAAGAATCCAGGCTAAGAAGAGCAAGAACAAAGATAAGAAGACCAAGAAGACGGAGACAAGTGAGGATGGTCACCGCAGGTCCACAAGGAGCATGACCACTTACTCAAGTCCCCACGTCGATCAAGAAGGATGACCCAGTGTCCTAACCATTTAATGCTCCATTAACGAAGCTCTTTCAATAAAGTCATCGTGACACCGGATCGGTGTCAACATTATGGCCAAGGTAACCTATGAGTATCTATTTGGCACTATGCCTTTGGAGCCCACCTATGCACAAATGCGAGATGGCGATCGGACATTCCGCTTCGTCGAAGGAGAAGTGAAGGATGTCCTCATCCGAGATAAATGACCATTATGTCCCCACAGACTTCCTAGTCATCGATATGGGAGATGACTACGACCCTCCGATCATCCTAGGAAGACCATTCCTAAGCACCACCAGAGCTATCATCTATATTGGGACAGGGGAGATCCATTTCCACTTTCCCACTGAGAAGGTACGCCGCTACTTCAACAATAATTATATAATCACTGAGGAGCCCAAGAAGAACAGAGCAAGGAGAAGGCAGCGTACCCATCGCGAACAAGAAGAACATCACTACGAGATGGATGGGCCGACTATGAGGAAGAAGTGTCTAGATATGAAGATCGGTACCCGAAGAGAAGAACATTATAGAAGAAGAAGAGGTACTACCAACAGAAGAAAAACAAGTGCTCCAAGAAGCTTCCTCCTCAAGGTCATCCTCTCCAACAAAGAAGGTGTGGAAGGTCATCATCAGAGGCGCCAGCCAATGCGCCCCTTGAAAAATGAGCGGACATGACAAGTCCTGTTCGGAGGACTTAAAAATCGCCGAACGCCACACCAAGAGGTAACTTGGTAATTATCAGCAATTACTTTTCAGCATTGTATTTTTACCTTAGCATATTTATTTTCCTACTTGCATCTTAGTTGCATCTTTACTCTTTTATCTCGCATTAGAAAAGAAAACAAAGATGTTTTTGCATCTAGAAAATTGTTAAGCCCCATGTGGATAATCATTCACCGTGGTGGCGCAAAAATAATTTCTCGGATATTTAATTTTCCCCGTCTCGCATTTCTTAAATAATAAAAAGATAAAAATATTTCTTGAGATCCTATTAGAACAAGTTTAAGTTAGGAAGTTCTAGACAACCAAGGCCTAGAGGTTTTATCACTAACGCTTAATCGGTTCCACAAGCTTTGTTGTCTATTTGAGCTTCACTGAACATCAAGGATCAAGAAGAGCTAAACAAGCGAAGGACATCCAGTCCCCGTCGGAGTGCTTTGCCGCGACACTTGAACACCGTCTCCAACAAAGAACTATCTACGACACTCCCGGAGGACTAGAACGTCTTCGCCTGCGTCGGCAACATCGGTAGACTATGTCAACATCCAGCTTGGGGAGAGCATCCCCCGTGTACCAAGCTAAGTGTTTCCAACTTATCTATTTATGCCCTATTAGAGTGTGCTTTGTTAAACCAACTAAAAAAAGATGCATAACCATAGAAACCCAGAAAGATTTCCTTGTTTATCCTTTTCTACTTTTGGAGAGCTCTTGCAATCTGTCTTTAAAGTGATCCCTAGAATAAACTCTACATGGAGATGATGAATAGTTGCTCTGCCGTAATTCCTTTCAAGTACCTAGTTTTCAACCTTGCACTCTCCTGAGTTTTGGACACAATTGTTTAGATTTGAGATTTTCTCTGAACCTGAAAGTTGTGGGTAGCAAACACTTGATCTAAGTCTAGGTGGTTGACGGGTATGATATGGGAAAGTTTTGAGTTTCTTGTCCATCTTGTTTCTAGAGATACTAGAGTTCTAGAGAATTTATCTGTGAAAATATTAAATTCCTACATGATGTGTTCCTTTATGATGAGAGTTCAAATTCCTACCATAACCATATATTCATGCTTACTAGATTAGGAAAACCCATCTGTTTATATAGATCACATTGTAGGCTTGAGCGTAGTCTTTTAGGCCTTGAGTGTGGTTATCTTTGTGGACCCATAAGGAATCAAATCATGCAATTAAAGTCAATACTATGTGCTCTCCATCCATTGATCTATGCTACTTCGTCCTCGAAGCATGCACCCATTCTATAACTACTACATTCATTCTGTGCTACTTCTGTCCCTAGAAGTACCACCCATATATAGATCCATATCCACCACATATAGTGCTATCTCTACCCTGGAGATACGCACCTATGCTGCTCCTACCCTGGGAGTACGCATTTCCCCACATATTGTGCTGTCTCTACCCTGGAGATACGCGCTTATGCTGCTCCTACCCTGGGAGTACGCATCCATCCATTTATCCATCCATCCACATATACATACGCCACTCATTTCACTTCATCCAGAAAAGGTTCTACTCCTATCCTGGGAATGAACATCTAGAATAATCATCACCGTTCCATTGCCTACATAAAAGCTCCAGTCATTATCATTTCAAGTTATACACTCCTCGTTGCTAAAGTTTTGTTTCCAGAGGATTGGTTGCTCTAAAAAAAAAGAAAAAAAAAGAAGAAGAGAGAGTAGCCAAGTCCTTCCTTTCAAGAAGCTTCAAGGTTTCCGAATAAAGGGAGTCATGTTATACTCAAAGGAGCAAGTGTATAAGTAGATGTTCATCAAGTGATCACCCCTCATAATCATTTCCTCATCCCTTCATCATCTTATCATCCATTTTCCTCATTCACATGCACATATGACTTTATTATTATTTTAGTTCCTATTGGATCCATGGTTTAACTGTGCAATATATGCAAGTGAGTTTGAGTGTCTCCCCACCTATGAGCTCCACATAAGCCTATTAGAAAGTAGGGTGCGAGAGAGAAGGTTCTTTCCACTATGCCTTAGTTCCACAAATACCACATATTTTGAGAGAAGAGAGAAGGCATACACTACTCATGCCTTGGAGAGGATCCAGAAATACCACAAATGAGAGACCTGAAAGGTTCATACAAGGAACTCTGAGTTTTATTTCAAAGTCTTGCAAAAACTCCGGGATAATAGTTGATCAAAGATCGAGAAACATGGCGCTTGACTTGACCGTTCTATCTTTCAACTACTCAAGACCCAAGTGACGGTTACAAGCCCCATGGTGAAAGGTAATATGAGTAAGTTTTGAGTCAGAATAGTTCACTCCAATCCGGAGGAGAGTTCTTGTTTGAACGCATATGTACTTGTGAGGAGTGAAAGCATTGTAGCAACTCCTGATCCATCACTGAGTCTATCTTTGCTCAGGGACGAGCAAAAGGTAAGCTTGGGGGAGTTTGTTGACGGTGATTATGTATCAATTTTATACCGTCAATGCAGCAAGAGAAAGGACTAATATGAGTTCACCTGTTAGATATAGGGGTTACACTGACAGAATTCCACGAGTTTTGGTGATTGTCTATTTCTGCAGGGGGTTATCAGAAAGAGAACCAAAGGAGACCCGCATGTCAGGATTACATAGAGATAAAGACCGAACGGGTAAAATTGTATACTCTAGAAGACTCCAAAAGGCGACACCCTGGCCGGGGCCCACTGTCGTTGACCGGGGCGGCCGCCCGGCCATGAGTCTGCCGCCCATCCACCTCAACCAATGAGGTGGAGTCTCGCGGATCCTGCCTCCACCGCCTTTGAGGATGAATAATTATCGTCCATTTAGGTCAGTTTGATCCGAGGGCTGTGGTGCATCCTAGGGCGCTATATATTCAGAGACCCTGGCCCCTGGGTGAAACCCTAATTCATTCCTAATTCATTCTCTCTTCATTCATCTGAGAGGATTCAGAGAAGCCAGAGCCACCATCTCAATTAGAGCTCCATAGTTTAGTAGCATAGCTACATAGGAATAGATCTAGAGGGAATCAAGCCTAACTTGGAGTCCAGATCTGTCGGAGTTCTTGGTAATTCCCCTCTACATTCTTGTAATATTCATCATTGTTCGTGATACTATGAGTAGTACTTTATTCTATTCTATTATATCAGACTTGACTTTGCTCTATTTGATTATGTTCTCAATTATATCATTCTTAGTTTACTTTGATTATATGTTTAGCATAGTTGGACTAGAATTATGTTTATGCATAGGATCATATAGCGCTTGCTCATTAGGCCAATGGGTGAGTGATAGATATTGTGTAGGCATGGTGCCTGGACCGTATTTATCTGCGATTGCACCCTATATTCCAGATCGTGAGGTAGATCGCGGGAGTGACAGTCCTGTTGAGTCCTTTGTAGCCCTTCTCCCGAGTATAGGTCTAGCAGAATACCCCTATTAGATTGAAGTCATTGCTATGTCTCTAATCTTCTCTGGTAATATCACTATGCATAGATGTAACCTTTTCCCGCCATGATTGCTAGATGTTCTTGCACTAATCATTGTATGCTTTGACTTTATATTTAGAATAACATAGGATTATACCCTAGATTGTCCTAGTCCATGCTAGCGTTATAAGCTTAGAGTGCTAAGTTGAGATGGCTGTTACTATCATTTTATGTGGCTAAATGCTCTCATTTATCTTATGTCATTTATCATTCATTCCTATATTTTATGTGACACTTACCCTGTATGAGATGATCGATACAGATAAGGTTAAGCTCTCCATTATCGCATGTGCATTGCTCATCACTCATTATCCAGTGCACTCCCTTCCCAGTGGTAAAATTATAAATAACGATACCTGGATTACTCTTGGTTAAAATGCTACGATGATATTTTCTGTGCGCTTGCGGAACCCTCCTTATTTCAGTTGCACTTAATAGACATCAACAAAGGGAATAGCCAGTTTCCACTTTAACTCGAAGGTGATCAACCTTCGATTCAATGGCTATCCCAAGCCGGCAGAAGTAAAGAAGAACCCGCCAAAGAAGCGGCAACCCAAGGCGAAGAAATCTGGACCCACTTCTCTCGGGCCAGGTGAATCATCAAGCAAAAATTGATGAGGAGAAAGTCCTGCTCAACGGACTTAAAAATTGGTGAGCCCCGGGCGACGTAAACCGGCACTTATCTAAAAAAAAAATCTTTCTTTATTTACAAAATATTTATTTATTTTATAAAAGTATTTTCTTTGCACTCACTTCTTTTTGTGAGCTAATAAAATAATTTTTATTTTCAAAACTTTTTTGTCCCAAAAATTCTGAAAATTAGTTAGTTAGAAGGAATAAATTTTTCTGTTATTAAAAATTATTTTTAAAAAAAAATTTGAAAAAAATGTTTTTGATCAAAATTTGTTGGAATTTCGAAATTTGGGGAAGATTTGGGCCAGGACAACAACCCCCAACGGCCACATTTTTGAAATGGCCATTGGGGGCGACCTGCCAAAGGGGGACAGCAGGCGGGCCCGGCCTGGCGCGCGCACGCCGAGGGCGCGGCCGCACCAACCGAGGCAGCTCTGCCCTGCTGCCAGCGCCCAACGGCTAGGAGCCGTTGCTCCCACCCCCATGGCCGGGTGTTTGGCCTATAAATAGAGGAGGAGCCGGCGGTGGAGCTTCACCCCTCTCATACTCACTCACTTTCACTCCTCTCACTTCCCCACTTCATGCTTCAAGCAAATTTTCCAACATATTTTGAGTAGAGCAAGTAGCAAGAGCACTCTTGGGTGTAGAAGTTCATTCTCTACTAACCCTTCACACCCAAGGAGCTCTCTCTACTTGTAAGCCATGGCAGGATTCGGGAACTTGCTTAGGAGACGCTCCAAGCGTCGTCTCGGCGAGTCGAGCTCTCAAGTTCCCGAGGCCCCCGTGGAAGAGCAGCAGCCCGAGGAGGTTGAAGGAGCCGGAGAGGAAGAGGTGGCGCCGGAAGCGCCACAAGAGCAAGTCATGGATGAGGAGGACAAGCTGTACCTCGACCTGGAAGAAGGTCAGGAGATGCAAGCCTACTTCCACCTCAAGGATCGTCTCTTCCTCCACACGCAAGCCTACGACTCCAACCTCCTCCACCGCATAGGTATGGATGATGAATTCGATCTTGTGAGGAGGTCTGTTGGTTGGGAGGATGTTGAACCCATCTAGGAACAAGGTTCACGCCTCCTAACCATACAGTTCCTCAGCACCTTGCAAGAAACTGACGATGGTGTAATTTTTCGCTTGTTCAAACGAGGAGCATGAGCTTACTTGGAAGGAGCTTAGTGTTCATTTGGGTTTTAACCGAAGATGCTTCCTCGATCTCGATTTCGCCACCATCGGTTTTGATCGAAACAAGTTTTGGGAAGAGATTTCTGGGAGGGTTGAGTTTCGATCTTTCAAACCCCAGAACACCCAAATCCATCATCCCACTTTGAGATTTATGCATCATTGGATGTCCATGGTTTTGTTCCCCACTAGTGTGGTTAGATGGGTGCGCATGGCTGAACTCAAGTTGCTCTATGCCATTGTCAAGAAAATCAAGGTATCACCCGTGAGGGAGATCGTTCGTCATTGGCAAGACATAGTTCGCAACAAGTACCCGGTCTTGTGCACCTCTCTGGTTACTCGTGTTGCCAGTTCGATGGGTATTTTTGAGGGCGAGGTTGTTGAGTACATTCTTATTCCTCGACCCATCTACGACTTGACCACTCTAATCCAAGGGCACACATTGACCACCCACCGCACAAAGGATGAGCTCTACTTCTTTTTCCCTGGCTACGAAAATAGGATCCGGTTACCTAACCCGGATTACTATTTGCGTAATTGCCAGTCACTAACCTTTGTGCTCAAGGCTGCTGAAGATATTCGCAGGGAAGAACTCACCAGCAGGACACGACGAGGCAGGGCGGAGGACGAAGCAGGCCCTAGTTCCTCGCAGCCTGAGCAACACCAAGGATGGACCCCCTACCAGGACTATACGGGGTATGCTCCATAGGGCAGCGGGAGCTGGGACCAGTTTGTACCTCCTGCACCGACCACAGAAGCGTGGGCCGAGGTGGGCATGGACGAGTGGGAGCGCCACAGGCAGCAATATGAAGATGTTCCCCCACCAGTCCAGCCACGACACAACCCCGAGATAGAAGCCCATGGCACCGGCATCGGAGAGCTGCAGATCCAGACAGGTGAAATACAGCACTCTCTCACCTCTTTTGTGCAGGAGACCCACGAGTGGCAAGCACATATGGACCAAAGGTGGGACGGCTTGAGTGCACAGATGCAGCAAGACCAGGCTCAACATGAAGAGTTCTGGAGGTTCATGGGATATCACCCTGGACAGTGAGCTTCATGCTAGCTTGGGGGAGGACCCCCAAAGGTACCTTGCATTGCATATTTAATTTTCCAAGTAATTTTATTTTCTTTAGCATATTTAATTCTTGTTCTCAGGCATTCAAAAAAAAAACCAAAAAAATATTTTATCCCTGTGCCTCTTAGTATGTGCTGTAAAAATGTGTAGTTCACCCTTGTTGAAATGATGAGGTTGCTCTGTCTCTTGTTTCTTTGTACCCTAGTTATAAACATTGTTTTCTCTAGATTTGGGTTTATCGGCTAGAAATGTCTCATCCTGAAAACTTGCTTTTTAGTGGGAGCACTTGTGTTTTCTTGTCTAAGTTATTGCTGGGTATGATATAGTACTATAGCCACCGCTATGACTTTGCTCTATGGTACGACTTGACTTCTGGAGTTTTCATTTGCAAAATGATCAAAAACGAAAAGTTCCTCAATGATTATGAAATACCTACCAGAGCCATATGATTTATCTGTAGTACAAAACCTTCATACGCTACTTGTTCGTACATTGAGTTCGGTCGGATCGGTATCGATGCGAGATTATGACCTTACACCCACGATTGAGATTTCACTTGCACCCACCAAATAAAACGCCGAATCTTACACTGAGAGTCGCGCACAACATGCACCCCTTTCCATCCGCCAACTCTTACGCTGAGAGTTGCGCACCATCTTTCCACCAAATAAAAATGCCGATGCTTATCCTGAGGATCACGCATTCTTTAGCCACCAAAAAGTACTCCTTGCATTTTTCATCATTACGTCTCTCTCCATTTTCATTAATCATTCGTCAGAGATGGGCTATTCATTCATTCGAAAAAAAGGAAGCAAAGAAAGGAAAGAAGGATAGGATAGTGCAATAGCTCAACGGGAAAATCTTTAGATCCCCGTTCAAAAAAAAAAGAAGAGAAAGAAGAGAAAAAGAAAAGAAAGAAAGTTGTTTCATTCATAGCCCATACTCTTCTTTTATCATCATCATCATTCAAATAAAAGAGAGACATGATGCATGGAGTACACAAAAACATTCAAAAATTAGGAACCAGTCTTCCATTCCACACACTTGCACATCTCAATCAAGGTGTATGGCTTAATCTCCGTAAGGTTCGATCCTTGACCTTACAATATATGTGATACAAGTATGCCCACTTACATACCTACCCAAAACTCCACTCTCAGCTTTTTAGTGATAGGTAGAAGGCAAATTCTCAAAATGCCTTTGGTGAGGTTGCTATACACATTGAGTGATCGAGAGAATCATTTGAGGAACTTCGGGTTCATTTTATAAAATTCTTAAAACCTCCAGAAGAATGGTCAAGCTTTGGATGAATGATAAGCACAGGCTGTGGTGCTGTTCTACCTTGCAATCGCCCAAGACTTGGGAGCCAAAAAGCCCCATTAAAGCGGGATAATAAAAGGGTGGATAGAAATGCCAGTTTATTCAAATTCGGTAGAGAACATGCGTATAACTATGGTATATTAGAAATACGATCGGCATAGAAGCAGCTCCTGATCAACAACCCAAAAATCCCAGCTTTGCTCGGGACGAGCAAAGGGTAAGCTTGGGGATCTTCTTGGCGGTCCTTATTGTTGACGGTCGTTAAGTGTCAATTTTTACCGTCAACTAAACATGAGAAAGGACTAAAATATGTTCACCAACTAGATATAGGGGTTATACTGACAGAATTCCACGAGTTTTGGTGAATGTCTGTTTCTGCAGGGTGTCGGTGAAAATACCCAAGGAAGGCCCACATGTCGGGTTTACATAGAGATAATCGGGAACCGGTGAAAATTCCGTAACTGGAAGGTTCGGGAAGGCTCGGACCAAACGGGAGCCCGAACGGGCTCGATGGAGAGTCGGCCGACTCCCCCTTGGGCGGCCGACCGGGCACCTCGGCCAATCGGCGTCGGCCTCGCGGATCCCCTGTTCCACCGCCTTTGAGGATGAATAATAATCGTCCGTTTAGGTCGGTTTGATCCGAGGGCTGCGATGCATCCTAGGGGGCTATATAAGCGGGGCCCCCGGCCCTGGAGGAGGCATCCCTTAAACCCTAATTCATTATCTCCCGCGGGATCGAGTTGTAGAGGCGTCCCTTGAATGGATGACTTCTCTTCTCTAGAGAATTAGAGCTAGACATTCCAATGTAGTAGATTAGATCTAGATGAGAGTTAGGGAGAGCGGAGCTGCGCTCCCAGTTCCGGAGAAGTCTTCGGAGATTTCGTATGTCTTTGTATCTATTCTTGTAAGACTTATGCTTTAATATATATTTATCTTCTCTATGTACTCTTATGCATCTTGTGATAGATAGTATAGTTGTTATTCTTTGGCATGGGATCTTTGCTCGTATTGAGTGCTCTAGTTATATATAGTGATTAGAGTAGTAATCGATAGTGTAGGCATGGTGTCTAGACTATAGGTTACCCGAGGTTGCGCCCAATCCCAAGGATAGTTGTGGTAGCCCCTGTGAGGTGACAACTCTGTCGGGCCTTTGTATTCCACCACGTTCGGGTTGGTGTTTCGTAGAGCTTTTTGGCAGCCTTCCCCGACTACTCTTTACCCGGTCTTCTTCGAGAGTCGGAAAGGTACTTGTTGCTCCAAAGTGCTATTGTGTGATCATTATACTTATCCATCCCCTGTTATTATAGAACCAAAGTAGTAGAGAAGAACATAGGAACCTAGATCTCTCCCGTTGTCCTCCCACTATATCTAGCTACTCATTTATCGCTTAATTCTCATACTTGTGCTTATACATATATCCTATCATATATATTTTACCCCTGCTTTAGTCTAGTTGGTTTACTAAGTTAGTAGATACATGATGGTGATTTATTAAATTCTTTAACCCTTGCTTCCCTGTGGTAAAATATAAATAACGATACCTGGTTTGCTCCCGGTAAAATGCTACAATGGTATGTTACTAAACTTGCGGAATCCTTCTTATTTTAGTTGCACTTAATTTATACCAACAAGCATTTTTGGCGCCGTTGCGGGAAGCAATTGGTGTTAAGTTTTTGATAATGATCTTGATATCTGCTAATTTAGTGTACCACTAGCTTTAGTAGGATTACCCCTTGTTCTCATAAGTGTGGAATAGACAGGGACAAAAGAAGCCGTTTTGACCTTTCGGCAAGTTTCCACAAGAAAAGATGAGACATTAAAGAGCCCAGGGTCCCTCAACATTCAACATTCATCAACATTGGAACCCCGCCACCTCACGGGTTTGCGTATACATATATATTTTCTAACCATGTGTAGATTGGAAAAAAAGGTCATCGTCACAAGAATTCAAATCACATCGTGACGAACATGGATGTTGCACTACTCACAAATACCAAAATGTGAGTCATGGTAAGTATGATCAATAATGGTGAGACAGTCTTGCTCATGGATTTTAAAATTTATGAGTAGTTATCTTTTTGAATTCTTGCACCCCACTGCATGTTTACTTTTAACAATTCATGCAATCACTCCATTTAGCTTATTTATGTTTGCTCATCCATTGCATGTTTAGTTTCTTGCATGCATTCACATCGCCTGCATCTAAAAAATAAAAAAATAATAAAAAAAATCCTCACCATGATCATGCTCTGTCATCTCTCGTTTGAGTAACTCTCTATAATGCTTTCATGCTACCTTTGTTTGCTAAAGCATGCTTTGGTTTGGAAGTACTCGAAATACTTCTATTGGCTTTTAAATTAAGCGTGGTGCTTAGGTTAAGTAGCCTTCCTTAATTAAATTAGACATGGAGTCTAGTTTGGTTATTGAGCTAAAAATATGTTTTAGTAGATACTAGTTATTTTGTTGGACTAACCCCTGAGAAGACTCTCAAATCCAAATTGGGTAAGTCAAGAGATGAACAACCTCGGAGATGAAGCAAGGCATATGATGATCTCGAACAACTTCGCACAAAAGACACAACTCATTCATTATCCAAGGAAGAATTGTAAGTAACAAATATCATTCACATTGTCTTTTGTTGCAACTTACCTTTGCCTTGAACCATGTTAACGTGCCATAAAAAGAGCTGTTAGAAAACATGATAAATAAAGTCTATGCTAAAGTAACTCGAAATCCATCTCCTTGTTAGCATAGATGAACTTTCAAATAGAAGGTGGATAATAGCCCATAGTTTGAAATTGTTGCAATCCTTCGGGTATGCGTCCACTAACATTTTGCAGGAAAGAATTTATGATGTGCCTGTTCGTGGATTGGCATCACCTGTGAAATTGCCACTTCGATAGAAGAAAGGAGAAGACAAGAGTGCCACAAGAAGGATCAACATCTTGAACTCACTCAAAGAAGTGGATCAAGGCAACAAGCTATGAGCAACTTTGAAGACATCATAGCATTGAGCCCAAAACTCGAGCTAGGATGCCAATGAGGAGCAGGTGCAACACATCTCATTTTAGCCAATTAAAGACCTGCTCTCATTGTTCCTGAAGAGTGAAGACACCATCTTGCACATTGGCGAAGGACAAGGATGGCATGATAAGCATGCATCCTTGTGTCAACCAATCACCAATCAAGGGTTGACCATCGACCAAGCCTTGAAGGACCATGACCATGGTTGCAAGATAATGTCCCTAAGCCATTGGAGATGAAGCATGCATACAAATTCTAAAGAAGCTCCTTCCTTGATCATCAAGATGGATGGCGTACAACTCTTCGCCATGCCGCTAGAAGACAAAGACCATCAAGGAAGAAGTCAAGTCTACATCTCCAATGAACATCAATGCGTCAACCAAGACTCAATGAAAATCAAGAATAGTTGACGAAAGAAGATTATGCAACTGTCTGTACGCTCATCCTGGATTGGACAGTACAATCAAAAGCAGAATGCAAAAGAGAGATCTTTGCTTAACGGACCTATAATCAAAAGTCCCTCTCAGACAAATGAAGGCTTAAGAACAGAGGACAAACAATGTCTAAGGACATAGTAGTACAACACACTCTGAGGGATGACTCAACACTCATATTTTGTTTCACATGGCGAGCAACAAACAAGGTCAAGCTTGGGGGAGGAAGGACGATGACTCTTCAAACAATGATCTAGCAATGCTCTTCCTCTTTTCAAGCCCCCATCGCTCTTGCACGTTGAGAAGAAACAATGAGTGGAGCACAAGGTCTAGGCATAAAAAAAAAAGGAGTGAAATTTTAGAAGACAAGATGCTCAAGGAGAGAGGTCAATCAAGCAAGGCAAACTCCAAGAAGAAGTAAAGGACCACTAGAAGCATCTACTCTTCATCACAAGGTCTCAAGGTCTCTACCTTTGGGATCAAATGATGCACTGAAGGAGTAAACATGACAAGAAGTCCTGTTCGAAGGACTTAAATCACTGAACCCTCGCCAAGGAGAACATAAAGGATCGAGAAGAGCTAACAGACAGAAGGATGTCCAGTCTCCTGTCGGAGTGTTGTCCGCAACATTCAAATGCTGTCTCCAATAGCAACTATCTATGACACTCTGGAGGACTAGAACGTCTTCATCGCTTGTCGGCAACAACGAGACTATGTCAACATCCAAATTGGGGGAGGGCATCCCCCGTGTACCAAGCTAAGTGTTTCCAACTTATCTATCTATGCTTTGTTAGAGTTTGCTTTGTTAAAACAACTAAAAAAGATGCATAACTATAGAAACCCAGAAAGATTTCTTTTCTACTTTTGGAGAGTTCTTGTAGTCTGTCTTAAAAGTGATCCTAGAATAAACTCTACATGGAGATGATGAATAGTTGCTCTGCCGTAATTCCTTTCAAGTACCTAGTTTTCAACCTTGCACTCTCCCGAGTTTTGGACACAACTGTTTAGATTTGAGATTTGCTCTGAACCTGAAACTTGTGGGTAGCAAACACTTGATCTAAGTCTAGGTGGTTGACGGGTATGATATGGGAAGGTTTTGAGCTGCTGTCCATCTTGTTCCTAGAGATACTAGAGTTCTGGAGAATTTATCCGTGAAAATATTAAATTCCTGCATGATGAGTTCCTTTATGATGAGAGTTTAAATTCCTACCACAGCCATATATTCATGCTTACTAGATTAGGAAAACCCATCTCATTTATATAGATCATATTGTAGGCTTGAGTGTAGTCTTTTTAGGCATTGAGTGTGGTTATGCTGTGGACCCATAAGGAATCGAGTCATGCGGTTAAAAGTCATTACTATGTGCTCTCCATCCATTGATCTATGCTACTTCTGTCCTCAGAAGCATGCACCTATTTTATAAGTATTACATTCATTCTGTGCTAGTTCTGTCCCTAGAAGTACCACCCATATATAGATCCACATCCATCACATATTGTGCTATCTCTACCCTGGAGATATGCACCTATGCTGCTCCTACCCTGGGAGTACGCATCCATCCATCCATCCACATATACATATGCCACTCATTTCATTCCATTCAGAAAAAGGTTTTACTCCTATCCTGGGAGTGAACATCTAGAAATAATCATCGCCATTCCATTTGTCTACATAAAAGCTCCAAATCATTATCATTTCAAGTTATGCACTCCCTGTTGCTAAAGTTTCGTTTTCAGAGGATTGGTTGCTCTAAAAAAAAGAAGAAGAAAAGAGAAAAAAAGAAGAGAGAAAAAAAGAAGAGAGAAAAAAAAGAGAGAAAAACAAAAAAAACAACCAAGTCCTCCTCTTCAAAGGTCTTCAAAGTTTCCAAATAAAAGGTGGTATGTTATCCCCAAAGGAGCAAGTGTAGAAGTAGATGTTCACCAAGTGATCACTCCTTATAATAATTTCCTTATTATCATCATCTCATCATCATCCTATCATCATCTTATCATCCATTTCCTCATTCACATGCACATATGACTTCATTATTATTTTAGTTCCTATTGGATCCATGTCTTAACTGTGCAATATATGCAAGTGAGTTTGAGTGTCTCCCCACCTATGAGCTCCACATAAGCCTATTAGAAAGTAGGGTGAGAGAGAGAAGGCTCTTTTCACTATGCCTTAGTTCCACAAATACCACATATTCGAGAGAAGAGAGAAGGCATACACTACTCATGCCTTGGAGAGGATCCAAAAATACCACAAATGAGAGACCCGAAAGGTTCATACAAGGAACTCGAGTTTTATTTGAAAATCTTGCAAAAACTCGGAATAATAGTTGATCAAAGAGCGAGAAACATAGCGCTTGACTTGACCGTTCTGTCTTTCAACCGCTCAAGACCCAAGTGACGGTTACAAGCCCCATGGTGAAAGGTAATATGAGTAAGTTTTGAGTCGAATAGTTCACTCTAATTCAAAGGAGAGTTCTTGTTTGAACGCATGTGTGCTTTTGAGGCGTGAAAGCAAAGTAGCAGCTCTCCCGATCCATACTCGAGTTTATCTTTGCTCGGGGACGAGCAAAAGGTAAGCTTGGGGGAGTTGTTGACGGTCGTTAAGTGTCAATTTTTACCGTCAACTAAACATGAGAAAGGACTAAAATATGTTCACCAACTAGATATAGGGGTTATACTTGTAATTCCACGAGTTTTGGTGAATGTCTCTGCTTTCTACAGGGTGTCACCAAAATACCCAAGGAAGGCCCACATGTCAGGTTTACATAGAGATAATCGGGAACCGGTGAAAATTCTGTAATCTGGAAGGTTCGAGAAGGCTCTGGACCAAACGGGAGCCCGAACGGGCTCGGTGGAGAGTCGGCCGACTCCCCCCCTTGGGCGGCCGACTGGGCACCTCAGCCAATCAGCGTCAGCCTCGCGGATCCCTGTTCCACCGCCTTTGAGGATGAATAATAATCGTCCGTTTAGGTCGGTTTGATCCGAGGGCTGCGATGCATCCTAGGGGGCTATATAAGCAGGGCCCCTGGCCCCTGGAGGAGGCATCCCTTAAACCCTAATTCATTATCTCCCAGCGGGATCAGAGTTGTAGAGGCGTCCCTTGAATGGATGACTTCTCTTCTCTAGAGAATTAGAGCTAGACATTCCAATGTAGTAGATTAGATCTAGATGAGAGTTAGGGAGAGCGGAGCTGCGCTCCGGTTACGGAGAAGTCTTCGAGATTTGGTATGTCTTTGTATCTATTCTTGTAAGACTTATGCTTTAATATATATTTATCTTCTCTATGTACTCTTATGCATCTTGTGATAGATAGTATAATTGTTATTCTTTGGCATGGGATCTTTGCTCGTATTGAGTGCTCTAGTTATATATAGTGATTAGAGTAGTAATCGATAGTGTAGGCATGGTGTCTAGACTATAGGTTACACGAGGTTGCGCCCAATCCCACGGATAGTTGTGGTAGCCCCGGAGGTGACAAATCTGTCGGGCCTTTGTATTCCACCACGTTCGGGTTGGTGTTTCGTAGAGCTTTTTGGCAGCCTTCCCCGACTACTCTTTACCCGCCTTCTTCGAGAGTCGAAAAGGTGCTTGTTGCTCCAAAGTGCTATTGTGTGATCGTTATACTTATCCATCCCCGTTATTATAGAACCAAAGTAGTAGAGAAGAACATAGGAACCTAGATCTCTCCCGTTGTCCTCCCACTATATCTAGCTACTCATTTATCGTTAATTCTCATACTTGTGCTTATACATATATCCTATCATATATATTTTACCCCCGCTTTAGTCTAGTTGGTTTACTAAGTTAGTAGATACATGATGGTGATTTATTAGATTCTTTAACCCTTGCTTCCCGTGGTAAAATATAAATAACGATACCGGTTTGCTCCCGGTAAAATGCTACAATGGTATGTTCTGTGCGCTTGCGGAATCCTTCTTATTTTAGTTGCACTTAATTTATACCAACACTTATCGAAACATTTTAACCGCCAACTTAAGATAGAAAAGGGAGAATTACATGTTCTTATACGCATATACTTGTGCTATTAACCAAATTCCACTTGTACCTAGAGTTTAGCAACGTTTACAGGAAATACACCAAGTACAGAGGATTTTACAGAGAAAAGGCGCTTTCCGGCAAAGCGTAAAAGAGGCACAGGAGGAGACAGGCCCAACCAGAGCAGAAATGGGCCAAAACACCACACCACCTCGACACATCTGATAGGAGAGGCCCACCGGCCAAGGTCGGTTGGGGGAAGGCACCAACCTGGCGCGCTCGCGCCAGGGGCGCGCTCGCGCCCCCCAGCCTGACAGGTGGGCCCTGCTTCCTGGAGGCGGTTCCATCAATGCAAAGGAGGGCGGTGCGCAGGTGTTCCTTCCATGTATAGCTCCAAACCGACCTGCTCAAGATATAAAAGGGGAGAAGAATCCATTTCCAACACACACATTCATTTGAGCCATTCTCCTCTACTCTTGTTCTCTAGCCTAGTCTAGTAGCTTAGGAGCTAGGTTGAGCTATCAAGGAGGGCTTGTCTCCTAGGAAGAGGATTCATCACTTGGTAATATACTATGGAGTGTTCTTCCTACTTCAAGTTCTTATTCTTATTATGTAGCTTTGTTCATGAACTTGGGTATAGTTGCGTTCTTGCTAAACCTAATTCATATGAACTAGACCAAAGTTCCTATGATCATTTCTTAGCATGTTCTTCGTTGTTCTTCGTTGTTCATATGCTTTATAGGATTAGAGGTCCTGATGAGAATGGAGTAACGGTTCGTCGTTCCTTCGGGTTTGCCTATGTTCTAGCTCGTCCATCCGTAGGGTGGGAGTCCGCGGGGAATGTAGGTAGTTCTCGGATATGCGGGCGTGGTGTCCGGATATGAGAGAGCCTTTGGATATGACGGCATGCCACGGTTGAGGGGTAGGCGGCAGGTGGTGACAGCCCTGTCCGTCCCTTGTAATCCCCCACGTCCGCATGTCGTGTAGGAGTTCGTAAATGCCTCTATCGGCTGGCAGACCAGCTGCGGGGTCTCCCTGTTACTTTAGGCTCTGACTTATCTCTAACCCTGTAGACTGTATGACTTAGCTGTTCATGACATTGCTATGTGTGACCTACCTGCTCCGCTTAGGTTTATTCTTTATTCGTTCATTCGTTTATTCTTTCTTTTATATTTTATCCTTGAGTTTGGCCAAATGTGTGTCCACTATCTTGCAAAACCATTTATACTTACCCCTGTATAGTACTAGAGTCACATTTCGATGATGTGAAGTCAATCATCCATATCCATGTTTAGACACCTCTACACCATGCCTTCCTATGGGAAATATAAATAACGATACCCTGAGAATACACCCCGGGTGAAATGCTACAATGATAGATCCGTGCGCTTGTAGATAATATATCTTTAGAACATGACTATCACCTTGGCGTTTCTTGGTGTGACCACTGGGATGTAACAATTCTAGTGATTGCGTTAAGAAAGGCCAACACATGGGTATGAATATAATATCTAGCATGAGGAGAAACCGACCAATGTGCTATACAGGGGTAAGCATATGGTAGTTTGGATAGTGGACACATACTCAGAGCAGTCTCAGAGGAATAAAGGTAAAATAAAGAATAAAGAATAATCTACGCGGAGCAGGCAGGTCCTATATAGTCAATGCTAGAACAGCTAATTCCACATGTTATACAAGTCAAGACTCGACTATAGACTAGGAATATGGGGAGACCGCGGCAACTGGTCTGCCAGTCGATGGCGGCATTTACGAACTCCTACTCAACATGCGAACGTGGGGGATTACAAAGGACGGACAGGGCTGTCACCACCTGCCGCCTACCACCTCAACCGTGGCATGCCGACATATCCAAAGGTTTCCTCGCATCCAGACACCACGCCCGCATACTAAGGAGCTACCTACATCCCCCCAGGACTCCCACCCTATGGATGGACGACCTAGGACATAGGCAAACCCGAAGGCACATTGAACCGCTATTCCTCTTCTACAATCTAATCTAAACAATTAAAACATATGAACGATGAAGAACAATGTAGAACACGATGAACAATTCTCACAAGAACTATGGCCTAGTTCTTGATCATCGAATATATCATGTACTAGACTATACTCTAGTTCATATGCAAGACTATATAAATGTAATGAGAACTTGAATAAGGAAGAACGCTCCATAGATTTATACCAAGAGGGTAGCTTTTCTTCCTGGAGACAAGCTCTCCAAGTAGCTTTGCCTGGCTCCAAAGGACTAATGCAAAAACTAATGAACAAGTGAGAAGTGTAGAGATGGCTCCAAATGGTGTGTGTGATGGGGGGTGCCTCTCCTCTTCTTTTATAGGGCGCTGGAGGCGGTTCGGGGGTAGTATGCTCAGAAGCACCAGCAGAACCATCATGCCCTCGATGGAAGGTGCCAAACCGCCTTTGGCTGGGCCCATGCGTCAGCCAGGGGGGCGCGCGCGCCCCAGGCGCGCTCATGCCTGGGTGGAGCCACCCCCTGACCGACTTTGGTCGGTGGGCCCGTGCTGCTTCCTGGGCTGCGATGGTGCTGGTGTTTCTGGCCCATATGGCCTCCAGATGGCCCGCTTGCTCTCTAGCTCATTTTACGCCTTCTTGAAAAGCGTCTTTTTATTCCGGAAATTCCTGCACTTGGTGTATTTTCTGCAAAACAATATTTTCTCCAAGTACAAGTGGAACTAGGTCAATAGTAAAGATATATGTGCAATAAAATATTTATTTCTCCCAAAATGATCTATAATTGGCGGGTAAAAATTGGAGTTAAGGACCGCCGACAATATCCCCCAAGCTTACACCTTGCTCGTCCCGAGCAAGTATTTGCTTTGGGTTGTTGATCCGGGGTTGCTGCAATGCCGATTATATCTCAGGTGTACAAGATAAAAGAGAGCGTTCTACTGCTATTTGAATAAATCAGCAATTATATCTACTCTATGATTCCTGATAGAGTGGGGCTTCTAATTTTCTCAAGTCTTGGGCGATTGCAAAATAGAACAGTTTCAAAGACCGGTGCTTTTCATTCGTCCCAAGATCAACTTTCAGTCGGTTTTGTAAGATTTTGTAAAATTAAACCAAGTTCCTCAAATGACCCAGTCAATCGCTCAACGTGTATGGTTTAGCCTTTGTATCCTACCTCTAGTATTTTTTAGTGGAGTTCTGGGTATACAAGGAATGGCTTACTTACCGCTTGTGGATAGCCGAGTCACAACTTCGAACTAGGTTAAGGTAAAAGCCATACACTAGGTTGAGATGTGCTCATGTGTGGGATGGATAAAAGATGATTCCTAATTTTTGTGGTATTTTTGGATCTCCATGCGTCATGACAAACTCCCTTTTATTGGTGGATGGAAAGATGAAGGGAAATATGGGCTATCAAAGAATGACTAAAAACTTTTCTCTCATTTTGTTTTGAACGGGGATCTAAGACTTTTCCCATTTGCCTACAAGAGTGGTAAACCCTACAACTATATCTGTTTTTTTTCCTCTCTTTCTTTTCTCCCCTCTTTTTTTTGACATAGCCCATAACTTATTGCTTGGAAAAAGATGAAGTGGAGAGAGAAATGTCATGATGAAATGCATGGAGAATTTTGGCAAACTACAAGAGAGGGGTGCGCGATCCTCAGGGTAAGGGTCGGCAATTTTATTTGGTGGAATGGTGCGCAATTCTCGGTGTAAGAATTGGCATGTAGGCGTGAGGGGTGCATGTTGTGCGCAACTCCCAGTGTGAGAGTCAGCAATTATTTGGTGGGTGCAAGTGAAACTCAACCATATGTGTAAGATCCAAATTTAGGTTAGGTTCAAACCGTGACAAGGCCCAACAATTGGTAAGAAGCATACGACAAAAAGGTTTTGTGAATTTGTAGAAGAGCATGACGTATTTGGCCTTGGTAGGTATTTCACGATCATTGAGGAACTATTGTTTTTGAAATTTTTTGAAACAAAAACTCCGGTCGTCAGGCTTTCTCAAAGCGACAAAGTCATTGATGTGGTCTATGTCACTATATCATATCGCGCAATAACCTAGACTAGAGCAACTATATGCAACCCACTGTTGGTCAATATTACGCAGTTACCGGAATTAGGTAAAGATTCTAGTTCCCCGGCAATGGCGTCAGAAATGCCTAACGACACTTCTTAGCACACACCGACTAGCGTGAGGTAGATGCGACTGGCGTCTGATAGCTAAGCCTACTGCAATCCTGAACTACCACCAGAGAGAGGGTGTCACAATTCCTCTTCCGGCAACAGCCTAAGAATGCTAAGCTAAGCTAGATTCTAGTGACGACGTAAGACTAACCAAGGGTAACTCTGCAAGCGCACAGGTACCGCTGTAGCACTTCAACCGGGTGAGTATTCCGGTGTCGAATTTGTAGTTCGCTCACGGGAAGCGGATTAAGACTCTCTAGCAAATGTGTGATGGAAACCCGTGGTGGTTCTACTCAATCTAAGCTATTGATATTGATAAAGAGGTGAGTGTTGATATGAGTGATAAACTAAGGGTAACAAGTAGGTAGCTAGCTAGGTGGGAGGACAACGAGTGAGTAAGGACTCCTATGTATCCAACTATACTTCTGTGTTCTAATCTAACTAGTATAATGACTTAACTAAACTAATGCCTAGACCATCGATGTGATAGGGGAAGTCGGCTGACAAATAGGAGGGTTGCGTTCCCTGTGGGACTAACTCCTATTCCAGCGGACCTTTGACTTTAATGGGCGCCCTACAGCCTACCCCTGACGCAAATAGATATAACTGGAAGGCTGCGTTCTGTCACAACCGCCCCCGCTAATATACGTCGGAAAGTGAATGGACTTACCAATCAGAAGTGAATGGAATTACCAATCAACGATAGGGTGCATCCACTATTAAGCACTAGCCTAAGCACCTCGCCTAATCTAGTCTTAAGACTCCAGTTACCACGTAAGTAACCTCGGCCCCAGTTGGTAGTGAAACACACACAAAGGATCTAGACACTAAACTAGTTCAGACTCTACACTAACGAGACTAAGACACAACACTACTACACTAGTATAGCGATTGCACTAAGTAAATACGAAAGTAAAGTACTCAAAGTAAAGACTTAATAAAGTAAAGCAAGACTATATTAATATAAGAAAAGTACTTCAAAAGTAAAGGTACAAGAGCTATACCAGATTCTCCAGAAGACGACTCCGGAGACCCGAGCTTCGCTCGACTCGACTCTAACTCCCACTCTAGACTAGACTACACTACTCTTGATCTCCCAAGAGAGCTTGAGCTTGAGAACACTAATGTGAACTACTTGGGGACACTTTACAATGAGGGACTAGGGGGGTATTTATAGTGGAGGTGGAGTAGGGGTTACTCCAGCGCCACATCAGCGATCCGTGTGCTTGTTGGCAAATCCTATGCCTAACAGATATAATCCGCAAGCGTACGGATGCCGATGTAGCTTTCACCCGGGAGTATTCCAAGGTATCGTATTTATCCACAGGGAACGTGAAGTGTTCTAATCTAAAGCCAGGTAGTTCAAGGCTGGTAAAGGAAAGATAGATAGGTCCTTGGATAGAGGAGCTAAGGTTCTATAGATAACTGAGCAAAGAGCAATCACTGAAGCCTCTACTTCGGGCGCCTAGGACCACCCCACTCAAGAGAGCAGGCCAGCCCACTCCTAGGTCCTACAGAGCAGAACTAACGTGGTGGAATACGTAGGCCGGACAGGTTTGTCACCACCGCCGCTACCACCGCAATCCGTTGAACTGAATGCAGACCAGGGTAATCAATAGCCTAGACCCCACGTCTACACTATCAATCACTACTCTACCCCGTGCACAAAGTAAAGCACTCACACTAGTATATACTAAGCAGTAAGTAAATACTGAATAATAAATACTAAGTAGCAAGCAAGGAACAAAGTAAAGACTTTAACAAAATAACTGAATGCTCAATTAAAGATTCGCACCTGAGCTGAACTTACAAGACCTGGAGAGGAAGAAGGCAGGAGAGACTCCGACACGCCTGGATCTCCTCCCGAACATCGCCTCTCTACAACTGGAGGAGAAACTCCGCCAGAGGGACACTACTACTGATAATGAGGAGTATAATATGTGTAGGTGTGTGTTACAAGTGAGGGAGAGGGGGTATTTATAGGTGGGAGGTGGAGTAAGGGCTACTCCACCGCCACGTCATCGATCCGCGTGAAGTGGCCTCTCCACCTTTGGATCCAACCGACCTCAAACCGCCTTGAAACAACGTCCAGGATGTGCAGGGAACGTCGGTGGAGTGAACCGACCTCAAGTGGGCCCACAACCCAGGTCGGCCGACCAGGGGTTCACCCAGATGATGACACGTGGCACCTTCTAGATGCAGCAGTAGGTCGGTGGAGCAAGTCTGACAGGTGGATGATATGAATGGAATGGATGAATGTAATGAAATGGTAAGGTAATGAGGAAAGGATGGATGTATGGTGGATGAGGTTGCTCCTTTACTTGATTCTATCTCTCTCTCTCTACTTCTATTGAGACAAGGCTAGCTCTTTTTTTTTCTTTCCTCTTTTTTTTCTCTTTTTTTCTCTTTTTTTTCTCTATCTTTTTTTTTTGAAAGCATAGATGAGATGTGTCTCACCTAACAAATGATAACTGAGAGAATCTCTAACTTTGGAGCATGGAGCAACCTATGGGATGAAGACGGTGAAGGTGCGTACTTCAGTGTAGAAGCAGCATGATAATGGTGGTATGGATGATGATGTGTGCTCCCGGTGTAGGTAGGAGTAGCATAATTATGATGGTGAGATGCGTACCCCGGGATAGGAGTAGCATAAATGATGGATGGTGAGATGCGTACTCCCGGGTAGGAGTAGCATGAATGGTGGTAGTAAGATGCGTACTCCCGGGGTAGGAGCAAGATAAATAATGGTAGTAAGATGCGTACTCCCGGGGTAGGAGCAAAGCATGGTTGCGTCCTTCCGGATTAGAAGCAGCATATTTGGTGATGTGTGGATCTTGATCTTAGGGCCACGACAAACCTCTAACAAAGGTTCCACAAGTCTTAACCAAACTCAATGCAAGCAAGTAGCTTATGTAGAAGGCTTTTGGATATATCAAGGTATATATATGGCCGTGGTAGGAAATTCAACACCATTGAGGAACAATTAAGTTTTTCATTCATTTTTAAAATAAATTCTCGGCAATCATGCGTGCTTAGAACAATAGAGTAGAGCTCCTATCTTAACTATCTCATATCTCACAACAACTTAGACTTTGTATTAGCACTTGCAACCCACTAAGTGATCAAGTTCATGATGGTTAAGAGTGCCAAGTAATCCATACTTAGAGAAGTGCTAAGTTGTAAACAAGCATTAGAGAAACATTAACTAGCAATTTAACAATCATTTCCATAGGAAGAAGAGCACTCATGAAGCATGATATAGATAAGCCTTTTTATTATAATCAAACTTTTATTTTATTTATAATGTAATAAAGTAAATAAAGGAAAATGCAAGATAGAAGACATACCTTGGATAAACGTACCTTAGTGGGGGAGAGGATCTCCCCCAAGCTTGGCCTTTCAGCACTCTCAACCTTTTGTCAGGAGAGTGAAGGCTAGGTGTGGACCGAGGTGGTGATATTTCAGTGATTCCCTAGTCTAGTGCTTGGTGAACTATAGAAGGTGATTGGCAAAAGTGGGGACATGGCTCGAGTGATTCCCATGAACCATGGGAACACTCAAGCATGTCTCGGCCCCACTTTGCGGATATGAGCGGTGGTTTGGTCCCAAGGTACGAGAGGAGTATCTATGCTAAGAGTGATGGACCAAGGGACCATTTCTTTCAATGTTTGGCTAGCATAGTGTGTATAGGATTCTTTTGTGAGGTGAGTAGAAGACAACGGGATGCCCATGGGGTTCATGCGTGGGTCGGTCGACCCATACTTGGAGACCCCTTGAGTATCCAAGTGTTGTCCCTAAATCTACACATCTAGCCAAAGTGAAAGGAGCATAAGTAGGCTCAATGGTGGGATCGGCTAACCCCTACCTTTGGCGGTCTAATAGCTCAAAATCTTAGTGCCAGTTGCTCTCAAGGTTATGCTTGGCTTAGTGGCTTAATCACTCTTGCTCAGCTAAATGGGATGGTGAGTTTCTTCATCTTCTTAGCTAAAGCAAGGGATGAGAGTGAGGAGTCTAGCTTCTAAGATGTGGGTTGACAGCTTCCTGTCTTCCTTTTCTTGTGGCATTCATACTATAGCTATATGATCACACATACCATAAGCTGGAAGGAGGTGGGCCTCCCCCAAGCTCTGGTGACACTCTCAAGCGACAAACCAACTAAGTGCACTAAAAAGTTCTTTGCTTAAAGCTGCAGAGTTTGCCAAGCTAGTTTCATCTAGATGTTTATGCAGTTATACATGTCATGATTTTAAGATTTTAGCTAAAAGCAAGTCATGAACATGGCATGGCAAAGCAAGGGGGCAAAGTTGACAGATGGGTGGCACCAAGGCTGGGTCGGCCGACCCAGCCATGGGCCCCACCTGGTCCCCAAGTTGCTCAGTAGGTTAAGCAAAAGGTTGTCTCTATATATTTTTTTTTGTTTTTATATGCATTTGGAAAGGGAAATGTTTTTGTTTTTTTTTTGTTGTGGCTACTACTACACTAAGCTTGAGAAGGCTTGCAACACTAAAGAGAAAAGAGAAGGCCAAGTGAGCTCGAGATGATTCTACTGGTTATGTTGTGGTATTGAGCTCAACTTGGGGTGCTAGTTATAGGGGTGAAAGGGCAAGGCATGGCCTCCCAAAGGGCAGGTCGGCCGACCTGGCCCTGGCCCCTATGCAGCATGCTCTCCCTCTGACAAGGAATCTATCCTAGTGTTTGCAAAGGTCACTAGCATTGGACCATAAACCCGGTCGGTCGACCAAGGTTTGTGTCCCCCAACCACTTTAGTCTAAGCTAGGTTGTCTGGCAAGGGTGGTGGTGGTCATGGTCCAAAGTTGCCGAGGTTGCTTGGATTCCTATGTCTAGTGTTTGGTGAAAGCGAAAAGGAGAAAGCGTAAGTGAAGACAAGCATTAAAGTGATTCCCATGAACCATGGGAACACTTAAGTATGCATTGCCACTCCCTATGCTGGCTTTGGCTGGTGGCATGCTTCCTAAAGCATTCAAGATGCTCGAAGTGGCATCCTAAGCTAAAGTCATGAGCAATAAAACATCTCTCCTCGAATTCTGGCTAGTGTGGTGGGCATAGGATCCTTGGTTGTCATCATTGGGAGACAGCAGGGTGCCTGGTGACACCAAGTCCAGGTCGGTCGACCTGGGCTTTGGTGCCCTAGAGCATCCTATGCTGCTCCTTGGATCCCTGCTTCTAGCCAGAGTGAAGAGAGAGGTGGTGGACCCCACATGACAGGTCGGTCGACCTGGCCATGGTGGCCCCAACAGCTCAGCTTTCCTCTAATCACTCTTCTCAAGTTTTATTACCTATATCTAACTTATTTTGTCGAAATAAAAATGCAAGGCTAAAAGTAAACATGCAATTGAAAAGGGAAATGCACAATTGAAATGCGAAAAGTAAATATGAGATAACTACCGACATACCTTATCGCGAGGGCTCCGTGTTTTAGGTCCATAGAGCATGACCTCTCCATTGATGATTGAGCTTGAATGTGCACCATTCCATCCGGAGATGGATGGGGATGATTGCACTTTGCCACACCTTCGAGATCTCCATCCTCTTCTTGATCAAGGTTTCATTAAATGTTCACCGCATTTGTGAATTTTTCTCAATGACTTACCCTTTTATATTTGAACTTCCCGCAGGGGTTAGTCCGGACATACAACCACAAACTACACTAGTAATTTTTGGTTCAATTAATCAAACTTGACTCCATGTCTTATTTGATTAAGGTAGACAAGCTTTAACCTAAGCACCACGCTTAATTTAAAACGCCTATGGAAACACTCTAGACGCACAACCAAACCAAATCATACTAGAGTAGAAAATGGAAGTTGGAAAATGAAGCACAAAGATTCACAAAAGGATTGAACGACATCCTTGGATCAAGTCATCACTCACAATCTATGGTTGGATTATGAGTGATGGAGCCGTTCCGTCACTAATGATGACAAGGGTTTCTCTTGACGGCGACTTCTTCTCTATTGGTGTAAAACTACCGCTTCGCCTTTCCCAATAGCAAGAATGGGAAAAGGCGAAGACAGATGGCTTTTGTGGAGACATGGTGAAAGTCCCACACACCTACAGGAAGTGTTGGAGATGGGCATTGGCATTTCCCGTGTGGTTTCCCACAAACGGGTTGGCTTGCACCATAATGATGAGCACAGACTCAAAAGTTGCATCCCCCAAGCTAAGCTACGAACCCGTAGCGACATAGTCAGCTAACGGTGCAGAATAGTCAGGGATGATCTTTTGGATCATGGCTTCTTTGATAACTGTTGGCTTGTTGTATGAATGATGGAAAGGGTAAAGGATGGATTAATGCATTGATGAACTATCGGACCACTAGGTTCTAGATCAAGAACAGCTACCGTTCCTCGACAACGGCGCCGAAAGCTTGTTGGCAAATCCTATGCCTACCGTATATAATCCGCAAGCGTACGGATGCCGATGTAGCTTTCACCCGGAGTATTCCAAGGTATCGTATTTATCCACAAAGGAACGTGAAGTGTTCTAATCTAAAGCCGTAGTTCAAGGCTGGTAAAGGAAAGATAGATAGGTCCTTGGATAGAGGAGCTAAGGTTCTATAGATAACGAGCAAAGAGCAATCACCAAGCCTCTACTTCGGGCGCCTGGGACCACCCCACTCAAGAGAGCAGGCCAGCCCACTCCTAGGTCCTACAGAGCAGAACTAACGTGGCGGAATACATAGGCCAGACAGGGCTGTCACCACCTGTCGGTTACCACTGCGATCCGTTGAACTGAATGCAGACCAGGGTAATCAATAGCCTAGACCCCACGTCTACACTATCAATCACTACTCTACCCCGTGCACAAAGTAAAGCACTCACACTAGTATATACTAAGCAAATAAGTAAATACGAATAATAAATACTAAGTAGCAAGCAAGGAACAAAGTAAAGACTTTAACAAAATAACTGAATGCTCAATTAAAGATTCGCACCTGAGCTGAACTTACAAGACCTGGAGAGGAAGAAGGCAGGAGAGACTCCGACACGCCCGGATCTCCTCCCGAACATCGCCTCTCTACAACTGGAGGAGAAACTCCGCCAGAGGGACACTACTACTGATAATGAGGAGTATAATATGTGTAGGTGTGTGTTACAAGTGAGGGAGAGGGGGTATTTATAGGTGGGAGGTGGAGTAAGGGCTACTCCACCGCCACGTCATCGATCCGCGTGAAGTGGCCTCTCCACCTTTGGATCCAACCGACCTCAAACCACCTTGAAACAACGTCCGGATGTGCGAGGGAACGTCGGTGGAGTGAACCGACCTCAAGTGGGCCCACAACCCGGTCGGCCGACCGGGGTTCACCCGGATGATGACACGTGGCACCTTCTAGATGCAGCAAAGAGGGTCGGTGGAGCAAGTCCGACAGTGGATGATATGAATGGAATGGATGAATGTAATGAAATGGTAAGGTAATGAGGAAAGGATGGATGTATGGTGGATGAGGTTGCTCCTTTACTTGATTCTATCTCTCTCTACTTCTATTGAGACAAGGCTAGCTCTTTTTTTCTTTCCTCTTTTTTTCTCTTTTTTTCTCTTTTTTTCTCTATCTTTTTTTTTGAAAGCATAGATGAGATGTGTCTCACCTAACAAATGATAACTGAGAGAATCTCTAACTTTGGAGCATGGAGCAACCTATGGGATGAAGACGGTGAAGGTGCGTACTTCAGTGTAGAAGCAGCATGATAATGGTGGTATGGATGATGATGTGTGCTCCCAGTGTAGGAGTAGCATAATTATGATGGTGAGATGCGTACCCCCAGGATAGGAGTAGCATAAATGATGGATGGTGAGATGCGTACTCCCGGGTAGGAGTAGCATGAATGGTGGTAGTAAGATGCGTACTCCCGGGTAGGAGCAAAGATAAATAATGGTAGTAAGATGCGTACTCCCGGGGTAGGAGCAGCATGGTTGCGTCCTTCCGGATTAGAAGCAGATATTTGGTGATGTGTGGATCTTGATCTTAGGGCCACGACAAACCTCTAACAAAGGTTCCACAAGTCTTAACCAAACTCAATGCAAGCAAGTAGCTTATGTAGAAGGCTTTTGGATATATCAAGGTATATATATGGCCGTGGTAGGAAATTCAACACCATTGAGGAACAATTAAGTTTTTCATTCATTTTTAAAATAAATTCTCTGGCAATCATGCGTGCTTAGAACAATAGAGTAGAGCTCCTATCTTAACTATCTCATATCTCACAACAACTTAGACTTTGTATTAGCACTTGCAACCCACTAAGTGATCAAGTTCATGATGGTTAAGAGTGCCAAGTAATCCATACTTAGAGAAGTGCTAAGTTGTAAACAAGCATTAGAGAAACATTAACTAGCAATTTAACAATCATTTCCATAGGAAGAAGAGCACTCATGAAGCATGATATAGATAAGCCTTTTTATTATAATCAAACTTTTATTTTATTTATAATGTAATAAAGTAAATAAAGGAAAATGCAAGATAGAAGACATACCTTGGATAAACGTACCTTAGTGGGGAGAGGATCTCCCCCAAGCTTGGCCTTTCAAAGACTCTCAACCTTTTGTCGGGAGAGTGAAGGCTAGGTGTGGACCGAGGTGGTGATATTTCAGTGATTCCCTAGTCTAGTGCTTGGTGAACTATAGAAGGTGATTGGCAAAAGTGGGGACATGGCTCGAGTGATTCCCATGAACCATGGGAACACTCAAGCATGTCTCGCTGGCCACTTTGCAGATATGAGCTGGTGGTTTGGTCCCAAGGTACAGAGGAGTATCTATGCTAAGAGTGATGGACCAAGGGACCATTTCTTTCAATGTTTGGCTAGCATAGTGTGTATAGGATTCTTTTGTGAGGTGAGTAGAAGACAACAGGATGCCCATGGGGTTCATGCGTGGGTCGGTCGACCCATACTTGGAGACCCCTTGAGTATCCAAGTGTTGTCCCTAAATCTACACATCTAGCCAAAGTGAAAGGAGCATAAGTAGGCTCAATGGTGGGATCGGCTAACCCCTACCTTTGGCGGTCTAATAGCTCAAAATCTTAGTGCCAGTTGCTCTCAAGGTTATGCTTGGCTTAGTGGCTTAATCACTCTTGCTCAGCTAAATGGGATGGTGAGTTTCTTCATCTTCTTAGCTAAAGCAAGGGATGAGAGTGAGGGAGTCTAGCTTCTAAGATGTGGGTTGACAGTTTCCTGTCTTCCTTTTCTTGTGGCATTCATACTATAGCTATATGATCACACATACCAGAAGCTGGAAGGAGGTGGGCCTCCCCCAAGCTCTGGTGACACTCTCAAGCGACAAACCAACTAAGTGCACTAAAAAGTTCTTTGCTTAAAGCTGCAGAGTTTGCCAAGCTAGTTTCATCTAGATGTTTATGCAGTTATACATGTCATGATTTTAAGATTTTAGCTAAAAGCAAGTCATGAACATGGCATGGCAAAGCAAGGGGGCAAAGTTGACAGATGGGTGGCACCAAGGCTGGGTCGGCCGACCCAGCCATGGGCCCCACCTGGTCCCCAAGTTGCTCGAGAGGTTAAGCAAAAGGTTGTCTCTATATATTTTTTTTTGTTTTTATATGCATTTGGAAAGGGAAATGTTTTTGTTTTTTTTTTGTGGCTACTACTACACTAAGCTTGAGAAGGCTTGCAACACTAAAGAGAAAAGAGAAGGCCAAGTGAGCTCGAGATGATTCTACTGGTTATGTTGTGGTATTGAGCTCAACTTGGGGTGCTAGTTATAGGGGTGAAAGGGCAAGGCATGGCCTCCCAAAGGGCAGGTCGGCCGACCTGGCCCTGGCCCCTATGCAGCATGCTCTCCCTCTGACAAGGAATCTATCCTAGTGTTTGCAAAAGGTCACTAGCATTGGACCATAAACCTGGTCGGTCGACCAAGGTTTGTGTCCCCCAACCACTTTAGTCTAAGCTAGGTTGTCTGGCAAGGGTGGTGGTGGTCATGGTCCAAAGTTGCTGAGGTTGCTTGGATTCCTATGTCTAGTGTTTGGTGAAAGCGAAAAGGAGAAAGCGTATGAAGACAAGCATTAAAGTGATTCCCATGAACCATGGGAACACTTAAGTATGCATTGCCACTCCCTATGCGGCTTTGGCTGGTGGCATGCTTCCTAAAGCATTCAAGATGCTCGAAGTGGCATCCTAAGCTAAAGTCATGAGCAATAAAACATCTCTCCTCGAATTCGGCTAGTGTGGTGGGCATAGGATCCTTGGTTGTCATCATTGGGAGACAAGGGGTGCTCGGTGACACCAAGTCCAGTCGGTCGACACGGGCTTTGGTGCCCTAGAGCATCCTATGCTGCTCCTTGGATCCCTGCTTCTAGCCAGAGTGAAGAGAGAGGTGGTGGACCCCACATGACAGGTCGGTCGACCTGGCCATGGTGGCCCCAACAGCTCAGCTTTCCTCTAATCACTCTTCTCAAGTTTTATTACCTATATCTAACTTATTTTGTCGAAATAAAAAATGCAGTGCTAAAAGTAAACATGCAATTGAAAAGGGAAATGCACAATTGAAATGCAGAAAGTAAATATGAGATAACTACTGACATACCTTATCAGCGAGGGCTCCGTGTTTTAGGTCCATAGAGCATGACCTCTCCATTGATGATTGAGCTTGAATGTGCACCATTCCATCCTGGAGATGGATGTGGATGATTGCACTTTGCCACACCTTCGAGATCTCCATCCTCTTCTTGATCAAGGTTTCATTAAATGTTCACCGCATTTGTGAATTTTTCTCAATGACTTACCCTTTTATATTTGAACTTCCCCGGGGTTAGTCCAGACATACAACCACAAATACACTAGTAATTTTTGGTTCAATTAATCAAACTTGACTCCATGTCTTATTTGATTAAGGTAGACAGTTTAACCTAAGCACCACGCTTAATTTAAAACGCCTATGGAAACACTCTAGACGCACAACCAAACCAAATCATACTAGAGTAGAAAATGGAAGTTGGAAAATGAAGCACAAAGATTCACAAAAGGATTGAACGACATCCTTGGATCAAGTCATCACTCACAATCTATGGTTGGATTATGAGTGATGGAGCCGTTCCGTCACTAATGATGACAAGGGTTTCTCTTGACGGCGACTTCTTCTCTATTGGTGTAAAACTACCGCTTCGCCTTTCCCAATAGCAAGAATGGGAAAAGGCGAAGACAAATGGCTTTTGTGGAGACATGGTGAAAGTCCCACACACCTACGAGGAAGTGTTGGAGATGGGCATTGGCATTTCCGTGTGGTTTCCCACAAACGGGTTGGCTTGCACCATAATGATGAGCACAGACTCAAAAGTTGCATCCCCCAAGCTAAGCTACGAACCCGTAGCGACATAGTCAGCTAACGGTGCAGAATAGTCGGGGATGATCTTTTGGATCATGGCTTCTTTGATAACTGTTGGCTTGTTGTATGAATGATGGAAAGGGTAAAGGATGGATTAATGCATTGATGAACTACTGGACCACTAGGTTCTAGATCAAGAACAGCTACCGTTCCCCGGCAACGGCGCCAGAAAGCTTGTTGGCAAATCCTATGCCTAATGTATATAATCCGCAAGCGTACGGATGCCGATGTAGCTTTCACCCGGGAGTATTCCAAGGTATCGTATTTATCCACGGGGAACGTGAAGTGTTCTAATCTAAAGCCGTAGTTCAAGGCCGGTAAAGGAAAGATAGATAGGTCCTTGGATAGAGGAGCTAAGGTTCTATAGATAACGAGCAAAGAGCAATCACCGAAGCCTCTACTTCGGGCGCCCGGGACCACCCCACTCAAGAGAGCGGAGCCGGCCACTCCTAGGTCCTACGAGCGAACTAACGTGGTGGAATACGTAGGCCGGACAGTGGCCGTCACCACCCGCCGGCTACCACATTGCGATCCGTTGAACTCGAATGCGTACTAGGGTAATCAATAGCCTAGACCCCACGTCTACACTATCAATCACTACTCTACCCCGTGCACAAAGTAAAGCACTCACACTAGTATATACTAAGCGGTAAGTAAATACGAATAATAAATACTAAGTAGCAAGCAAGGAACAAAGTAAAGACTTTAACAAAATAACTGAATGCTCAATTAAAGATTCGCACCTGAGCTGAACTTACAAGACTTGGAGAGGAAGAAGGCAGGAGAGACTCCGACACGCCCGGATCTCCTCCCGAACATCGCCTCTCTACAACTGGAGGAGAAACTCCGCCAGAGGGACACTACTACTGATAATGAGGAGTATAATATGTGTAGGTGTGTGTTACAAGTGAGGGAGAGGGGGTATTTATAGGTGGGAGGTGGAGTAAGGGCTACTCCACCGCCACGTCATCGATCCGCGTGAAGTGGCCTCTCCACCTTTGGATCCAACCGACCTCAAACCGCCTTGAATCAACGTCCGGATGTGCAGGAACGTCGGTGGGAGTGAACCGACCTCAAGTGGGCCCACAACCCGGTCGGCCGACCGGGGGTTCACCCGATGATGACACGTGGCACCTTCTAGATGCAAGCAGTAGGTCGGTGGAGCAAGTCGACAGTGGGACCCACCAAAGCCCGGTCGGCCGACCGGGCCTTGGGCGAGGGCCCAAGGGTGACTCACCACCGACTTCCCCGACGTCTCTCGGTGTTCGGGCGGTGTCCAAGATGGTCCCAAACCATGGTCGGTCGACCTGCCTTTGGTGGGATCAAAGGCCCATCTTTTGCGTAGTTTCACCATGCAATTCTAAGCACAATGGTGGTGTTGGACCCACAAATGTCGGGTCGGCCGACCCGACCTTTGTGCTCATCTTTTGCACACTGTCTCCAGAGGTTATGACATTGATGAATGTGGAGTTGGTTTGGTCATTGGCCATCTTGGTTGGTTGCTCTACCTTCATTTGTAGCTCTCGAACACTGAAAAGTGTCTGTTTGCACCTGCACCCAAATAATGACACGTACATCTGGAACCAAGTCAATTGTACCTATGTCACTACTTATTGGCATGGTGTTATCTCCGAACTCAACCATTGTTGATGGCTTTTCATGGGGTAAAAACAGGGTATAATTGCCGCCAACAGTGCTCTCCGTCATGCGCCGTTGGATCAAACCGACCTTCCACCGACTTGAATGGACGTCTCTCGGTGCAGGACACGTGGGAGTCATGCAGGAAGGCGGTGGAAGCAAACCGACCTTGAGTGGGGCCCATGTGCAGGTCGGCCGACCTGGGTCTGGCTGACCTGTGGGTCCCACTGGCCTTCTAGAAGGTCCAGGTGGCAGTGGGAGCAGTGCCAAGGTGTCTGGCCACCAAAGGTGGGTCGGCCGACCTGGCCCTGGACCCCTGGTCCATGTGGTAGCTTCCTGGTGCTGTCCTGGCTTGTCACGTGTAGTCTTGTCCGAAGTTGGGTTCACTTGATATCTTGCTTGCTTCTATGTGGATCTTTGGTCCATTGTACCAATCAAGTGAAATGTTGATGTGTGGTACATTTGGATCCAGGATCAGGCTCTCCTGTAGAATTCAGGGACCCTGCTTGATGGTCAGATCCTGGTGAGACCGAGAATCGGGTCGAGGACCTGGGTTTTGGTCTCTCGGGGCTGTTTCCAGCTTTCCCGCATTTCACAAGCTAAGAATACAAGTGGAACTTTATTAGTGATAAATATGCTCATGTGATGCTTATCTTCCTTCTATCGAGGACCGTTGACGGGTTTCCGAGTGTACCAAAACTCGGTCTTTATTCCCGTCAACAAGATCCCCCAAGCTTAACCTTTGCTCGTCCCGAGCAAACGATCAAAACTTGGTTTGATTGGATCGTATCATTACCGAGTTAACATCTCAATAGTACTAAGTGCACAACAAAGAACTTCTCCTTGAATGGAAAATTCAGCAATGTTAACACACCCAAATTACTTTAGCACCCATGGGGCTTATGTCATTAACTCGCTTGGGATGTTGGAAGACGAAGTTTTGACTAGAGCATCTACCTTTCTCATTCTTTTAGCAAGTTTCATGCCGTAGGTTTTTGATAAGTTTTTCAAAAGAAGTCTTAATGTTCCTCAAATGGTTTCTCTCGAGTCACTCAAATGGTGTATGAATCCTCACTAAGGCACATAATGTGTTTGCCTTTCAAAGGCATCCTATCTCTAATAAGGCTTTATGTGGAGCTTAAGTAGGTATGTCAAGGAATAGCGTACTTGCAAGGCATATGTTGTCTTAGTTAAGAAAAATTGAAGTCTTGGACCATAGAAGAGTCTTATCATACCCTTAGATCAAGATGTAAGATGAAATGGAGGAATGTAATGGATGGTAAGGTGATGAAGAAGAGTGGATGTATGGTGAATGAGGTTGCTCCTTTATTTTATGCTATCTCTCTTTCTACTTCTATTGAGACAAGGCTAGCTCTTTCTTTCTCTTTTTTTTTTTTGAATCTCAATAGATGCCTAGCCTTTATGGGATGTGTCTCACCTACAAATGATAACTGAGAGAGAATCTCTAACTGTGGAGCATGGAGCAACCCATAGGATAAAATGGTGACGGTGCGTACTTCCAGTGTAGAAGCAGCACAATGATGGTAGTATGGATGATAATGCATGCTCCCAGTGTAGGAGTAGCATAATTACGATGGTGAGATGCGTACCCCCAGAGTAGGAGTAGCATAAATGATGAATGGTGAGATGCGTACTCTCAGGGTAGGAGTAGCATAAATAATGGATGGTAAGATGCGTACTCCCAGGGTAGGGGCAGCATAAATGATGGTAGTAAGATGCGTACTCCCAGGGTAGGAGCAGCATGGTTGCGTGCTTCCGGATTAGAAGCAGCATATTTGGTGATGTGTATCTTGATCTTAGGGCCACGACAAACCTCTTACAAAGGTTCTACAAGTCTTAACCAAACTCAATGCAAGCAAGTAGCTTATGTAGAAGGCTTATGGATATATCAAGGTATAAATATGGCCGTGGTAGGAATTTCAACACCATTGAGGAACAATTAAGTTTTTCATTCATTTTAAAAGGAAATCTCTGGCAATCATGCGTGCTTAGAACAATAGAGTAGAGCTCCTATCTTAACTATCTCATATCTCACAACAACTTAGACTTTGTATTAGCACTTGCAACCCACTAAGTGATCTAGTTCATGATGGTTAAAGGTGCCAAATAATCTAGACTTAGAGAAGTGCTAAGTTGTAAACAAGCACTAGAGAAACATTAACTAGCAATTTCATCATCATTTCCATAGAAAGACTAGCACACATGAAGCATATAGACAAAAGGGAAATAAAGCAAATAAATATTTTTGGATTTTTAAATTTTAATATATTTTTTTATGCAAGAAAACAATAACTAAAATGCAATAATACAAGAATTAAATGAGAAGGATTGGAAACATACCTTAGATGAACTTACCTCGAGTGGGGGAGAGGATCTCCCCAAGCTTGTCTCTTGCTCACTGTTGTGAGAACCATGCGTTCCACTGGTCCCGCGGTACACGTCCTCCGTGATGACGCCTTGGACCATTTCCAAGTTCTGTTGCATGAGCTGCAATGTGGCTTGATTCTCGATGTGGAGGTTCTCTACTTCTTGGGTGAGTGCTTCTATCTCGGTCGGCGGCTGACGCCTCCCTCTGTGAGGGTGAGGAGTGTGTGCCCAGGAAGGTGTCTTGGAATGAGGAGGTGCTTCCATGTGGGAAGAGCTCACCTCCTCTTCCTCATTGGGTGCAGCATGAGAGGGACCAGCTTGCTCCTGAGCGGCACGGGCTTGTGCTCTCGTCATTCTGTCCGTCCCTGCAGCAGGACAAGGTCTTCCTCTTCTGTTCAGGGTTAGTGTTGAGACATTATACAGCCAAAGTCCCTCATTAGGGAGAGGAATCTCGACTGTATCAGTCCCATATGTCATCTTAAGCGTACCTCTTGGACCTCTTTTTATTAGACTAGTACGTAAAAACGTTTCTTCAAGAATAATTGGTCTCTCTTTAGGCATAAACTCATAGACATTCCCCTCAAGCAAACCCAAAGATTCAGCAATTCTAGTTATGAATGAAGTAAAACCTATGGGTGTATCTTGAACAACAGAGTTTTCCCAAAAGTGTACTAGCATTCTAACAGGGGCAAACTTGATTTTATTAACCATGACATACATGAGCCGCATCTCTTTAAGACCTATCCTTGATAAATCAGCCCTAGGAAACGAGTGATTGCGATCCAATAGAACATAAACCTCAAAGTTGGATTATGAATTTGCTTAGGTTTAGGATTGGACCAGTCATTGACGCAGAATTGATTTCCAAAAGACAAAGAAAAGTTAAAGTTTGCTAAAGCACCTCTTCATCTAGTATGCAATCATGATCAAAGCCTAGACCAACACTCAACTCATTCCAAGACAAAGTCATAGTCATTATTAAACATGCGAAAGCTAACACCCAAAGCATTTGACTTAAGTGAGCAAAGGAATTCTTGGGTGAGTAACTCTATGCCACGTTCAGAAACTTGCCAAAATGAGGACCAACCAATGGTATTGAAAACTATGGCAAAGTCGGTGCTCATACCTGTTTCTTCGAGGAGCTCTTGGTTGAAGAAGGCTGAGTGCTGGAAACCGCAAGTGCGAAGAGTATAGAGCTTTCCTAACTCCTCATGGGTGACCATGAGGTTGCTAATAGGCTCCATCATCCTGCCAGGCATGATGGCAGGAACAAGTTGGTGCACTTGTTCTTCCTCCTCCCTCTCATGACCCCTACTTTCGGATTGGCGAGAGCTCGAGGATGAGCCTTCGCCCTTCTTTTTGCTAGACTTTCGGAAGGGGTTCTTCATCCTAGCTACGCTAATGGGCAAACAGGACCAAGCTTTCTACTACTATAAGAGAAAGGGAAATGTTTTTGGGTTTTTGGGTTTATGACTACTACTATACTAAACTTGAGAAGGCTTGAAACACTAAGAGAGAAGAGAAGGCCAAGTGAGCTCGAGATGATTCTGCTGGTTGTGGTGTGGGATTGAGCTCACCTTGGGGTGGTATTTATAGGGTTGAAAGGGCAAGGCCAACCTAGCCAAAGGGCAGGTCGGCCGACCACCCCCTAGGGCCATGTGCACTTGTGTCTCACTTTAGACAAGGAATCTTGCCTCGTGCTTGCAAAAAGGCAGGAAATTGGGACCAAACCTTGGTCGGCCGACCAAGGATTTTGCCCCCCACTACTTTGGACATGTTTTGTCTGGTTGTCTGGTAAAGGTGGTGGTGGTCCTGGTCCTAGATTCCTTCTGGTTGATTCGGATTCCTATGTCTAGTGTTTCGTGAAAGAGAAAAGGAAAGGGCAAAAGCGGAGACAAGAATAAAGGTTGTCCCCAAGCATGCATTGCTGTTTCCTATGCTTGCTTTAGTGTTGGGATGTTCCCTAAAGCATTCTCATGCTTAAAGTAGCATCCTAAGCTAAAGTCATGAGCATTGGACCATCTCTCTTCGAATTCTGGCTAGTGGGATGGGCATAGGGTCCAAGTGTGTCAGCAGTGGGTGGCAGCTGGGTGCCTGGTGGGGCCAAGTTCAGGTCGGCCGACCTGGGCTTGTGAGCCCCAGGGCACCCAGTGCACTCCCTTGGACCCCTGCTTCTAGCCAGAGTGAAGAGAGAGGTGGTGGACCCCAAAGGCAAAGCTCGGTCGACCGGCCTCGGTGGCCCCACCAAACTCAACTTTTCTCTAAACACTCTTCTCAAGTTTTATTACCTATATCTAACTTTATTTTATTGAAAATGAAAAGTGCAATTGTGAAAGTAGACATGCAATTGGAAAGGGAAATGCAGAATGGAATGCATGAAAATAAACATGGGATAACTACACGACATACTCCGGTTAGCGGAGGGCTCCGTGTTTTAGGTCCGAGAGAGCAGGACCTCTCCCCGTCGGGTTCATTCGGTGGACACCTCGCCGGTCCCGAGATGGGGACCGTGAGGGTGTATCCTTCTTCCGCCATTCTTGCTGGATTTCGGCTTTTGGTTCGGCGGGTTCTTCTTTTGCTTCGGCCTTCTTGGCCGACTTAGAGGTCTTAGTGTTCTTCCGTCGGCGGTGTTGACGACGCGGCTTCTGGGGTGCTTGTGCCTGCATGTTAGCTTTAAAACCATTGAAAGGCACTCTTACCCTCCATCCTTTGAACTGCATATGGATTTGCGCAGTCCCCATGTAGATGGTGGCGTCCACCATGTTCAGGAACGGTCGTCCCAGGATGAGCGGTACTTCAACGTTGGCTCCCATATCCAGTACCAGGAAATCAACACGGATATACTCATCTTTAACTCTGAGTAAGATATCCCGTGCCAACCCCTCAGGAAACCGGATGGTTTGGTCCGCCATCTGCAAACGCACATATGTAGGGTGCAACGGGCTCCCTAACATATTATCATAAGTTACCTTGGACATGATGTTGACACCAGATCCAAGGTCGCAGAAGGCGTTGTTGAAGATCTGCGGTCCGATCTGGCAAGTGATCGTCGGCAGGCCAGGATCTCCCTTCTTCGGGACAAACGGTGAATCCACCATTACCCGAACAGCACGAGAATGAGGCCTACCAAACCTTGTAGTTACCAACTTGACGCCCTCGATAGGGTCCTCAGGCTTTGCCGGAATCTTACCTTGCTCATAAGTGGGGACAGCTGCTGCTAATTGAGCTAACTGGTTTTCTAACATTTTATTAAAGCTCAATTGATTTTTCATAGCAGAGTTAAAGCTATCCATTTTCTCACTAAGACTTTCTAATATCTTGTCATTAGCCATCATTCTTTTATTAAGACCATCATTAATTTTAATTTGACCAAAGACAAGTTCTTTCAAGGAAGGTTGGTTATTAAAAGAATTACCGAATTATTATGGTAAGAATTACTCGAATTATTGTAACCAATACCTTGGCCTTGGTAGAAGGGGCGAACTCCATTGCTGTTGTTGGGGCGATTCCCGTTGTTGAAGTGGTTGTTGTTGTTGTTGCCGACGAAGTTCACCTCCTCCCGAGTCATGGGGCGCTTGTTGCCCGAATGGTCCTCCTCTCCGCAAACCTCGCACCATGGGTCGGTACCCATAGCACGAGATAGCGGCAGAGTCCGGATGGCCTCCACTTCCTTGTTAGAGGACGAACCCTCTATCTTCTTCATCGAGGTCCATCTTGGCGAGAGCATGTCCACCTCGCTAAGGGCGTGGACACCTCTCTTCTTGGGCTGAAGGCGCTCTTCATTCCATCCTTGGTTGACCACCATCTTCTCGATGAGCTCCTTGGCATCCCTGACATTGTGTTGCAGGAATGCCCCTCCAGCGGAAGCATCAAGGTGACTCCGGGCTACGCCAGTCAGCCCATGGTAGAAACCTTGAATAATGAGCCATTCGTCTATCCCGTGGTGGGGACAGGCTTGAATGTACTGTTGACGGTCGTTAAGTGCCAATTTCTCTACCGTCAACTAAACATGAGAAAGGACTAAAATATGTTCACCAACTAGATATAGGGGTTATACTGACAGAATTCCACGAGTTTTGGTGAATGTCTGTTTCTGCAGGGTGTCGCCTGAAAATACCCAAGGAAGGCCCACATGTCGGGTTTACATAGAGATAATCGGGAACCGGTGAAAATTCTGTAACTGGAAGGTTCGAGAAGGCTCGGACCAAACGGGAGCCCGAACGGGCTCGGTGGAGAGTCGGCCGACTCCCACCCTTGGTCGGCCGACTCATGACTGGACCAATCAAGACGCCTCGCGGATCCCCTCGTTCCACCGCCTTTGAGGATGAATAATAATCGTCCGTTTAGGTCGGTTTGATCCGAGGGCTGTGGTGCATCCTAGAGGGCTATATAAGCAGGGCCCCGGGCCTCTGGAGAAGGCATCCCTTAAACCCTAATTCATTATCTCCCAGCGGGATCAGAGTTGTAGAGGCGTCCCTTGAATGGATGACTTCTCTTCTCTAGAGAATTAGAGCTAGACATTCCAATGTAGTAGATTAGATCTAGATGAGAGTTAGGGAGAGCGGAGCTGCGCTCTGGTTCTGGAGAAGTCTTCAGAGATTTGGAATAATTTGTATCTATTCTTTACAAGACTTATGCTTTAATATATTTATTCTTCTCTATCTACTTTATGCCTTTCATATGTATGATTAGTATAGTTGTTATACCTTGGCATGGGATCTTCGCTCGTATTGAGTGCTCTAGTTATCTTAAGTGATTAGAGTAGTAATCGATAGTGTAGGCATGGTGTCTAGACTATAGGTTACCCGAGGTTGCGCCAATCCCACGGATAGTTGTGGTAGCCCCGCAGGTGACAAATACGTCAGCCTTCGTATTCCACCACGTTCGGGTTGGTGTTTCGTAGAGCTTTCGGCAGCCTTCTCCCAACTACTCTTTACCCAGTCTTCTTCGAGAGTTGGAAAGGACCTGCTGCTCCAAAGTGCTATTGTGTGATCGCTATATCTAACCATTCCCTCGTTATCCTAGAACCAAAGTATTAGAGAAGAATATAGGAACCTTGATCTCTCCCGTTGTCCTCTCACTCTAGCTAGCTACTCATTTATCATAGAATTCTCATGTGTGCTTTATTATTTATATTACCTTTTATATGTATAAATCATTTACCCCCGCTTAGTCTAGTTGGTTTACCAAGTTAGTAGATACATGATGGTGAATTATCGATTCTTTAACCCTTGCTTCCCCGTGGTAAAATATAAATAACGATACCTGGTTTACTCCCGTAAAATGCTACAATGGTATGTTCTCAGGCGCTTGCGGAATTCTTCTTATTTTAGTTGCACTTAGCAAATACCAACAAGCATTTTTGGCGCCGTTGCCGGGAAGCAATTGGAGTTAAGTTTTTGATAATGATCTTGATGTCTCATAGTTTAGTGTACCACTAGCTTTAGTAGGATTACCCCTTGTTCTCATTAAGTGTGGAATAGACAGGACAAAAGAAGTCGTTTTGACCTTCCGGCAAGTTTCCACAAGAAAAGAAGAGACATTGAAGAGCCCAGGGTCCCTCAACATTCAACATTCATCAACATTGGAACCCCGCCACCTCACAGTTTGCGTATACATATATATTTTCTAACCATGTGTAGATTGGAGAAAAGGTCATCGTCACAAGAATTTCAAATCACCTCACAAGTGACGAACATAGACGCAAAGACCGCGCACAAATTTCATCATGTGAGTTATGGTAAGTATGATCAAGAAAAGGTGAGAAGTCTTGCTCATGGACTTCAAAATTTTGAGTAGTTATCTTTTCAATTCTTGCATCCCACCGCATGTTTACTTTTAAGATATTCATGCATCCACTCCACTTTTTGTTGTTTTCTCATACATTGCATGTTTAGTTTCTTTCATGCATTCATGTCGCCTCGTATCTAAAATCCTCACCATGATCATGCTCTTTCATCTCTCGTTTGAGTAACTCTCTATAATGCTTTCATGCTACCTTTGTTTGCTATAGTATGTTTTGGTTTGGAAGTACTAGCTATACTTTTAGAGGTTTTTAAATTAAGCGTGGTGCTTAGGTTAAAATGTCTTCCTTAATTAAATTAGACATGGAGTCTAGTTTGGTTATTGAACTAAAATGTGCTTTAGTAGATATTGGTTATTTTGTTGGACTAACCCCCGCGTAAAACTCTCAACTCCAATTTGGGTAAGTTAAGAGATGAACACACTTCGTAGATGAAGCAAGGCATATGATGAATTCCAACAACTTCACACAAAAGACACAATTCATCCATCGTTCAAGGAAGAATTGAAAGAGCTTATGATCTCGCCTATTCGTGGATCGGCATCACTCGCGAATTTGCCACTTCGCAATGGAACAAAGAGAAAGACAAGAGTACCACAAGAAGCATCAACATCTTGAACTCACTCAAAGAAGTGGATTAAGGCGACAAGCTATGAGCAACTCCGAAGACACCATCTTGCATGTCGGCAGCAAGGACAAGGATGGAATAGCATGCATCCTTGTGTCAACCAATCATCATCAAGGGTTGACTATCGCCCAAGCCCAAGAAGACCATGAACAACTACAAGATGATGTCCCTAAGCCATTGGAGATGAAGTATGCATACAAATAATAATGAAGCCTCTTCTTGATCATCAAGACAAGATGGCGTGTCGTTAACCGCAACTCTTCGCCATGCCGCTAGAAACCATCAAGGAAGAACTCGAGTCTACATCTCCAATGAACATCAATTCATCAACCAAGACTCAAGAAATCAAGAATGGTTGACGAAAGAAGAACATGCAACTCGTTGTACGCTCATCCCGGATTGGACAAGACAATCAAAAGCGGAAATGCAAAAGAGAGATCCTTGCTCAATGGACCTATAATCAAAAGTCCCTCTTAGACAAATGAAGGCTTAAGAACAGAGGGACAAGCGGTGTCTAAGGACATAGAAGTACAACACACTCGAGGGACGACTCAACACTCATATTTGGTTTCACGTGGCGAGTAACAACAAGGTCAAGCTTGGGGAGGAAGGCCGATGACTCTTCAAACAATGATCCAGCAATGCTCTTCCTCTTTTCAAGCCCCCGTCACTCTGGCACGCTGAGAAGAAACAATGAGTGGAGCACAAGGTCTAGGAAGGAAAAAGGAGTGCAATTAGAAGACAAGATGCTCATGAACAAGTCAAGGAGAGAGGTTAATCAAGCAAGACAAACTCCAAGAAGAAGTAAAGGACCACTAGAAGCATCTACTCTTCATCACAAGGTACTCCAGGATAAAGACTGTTGGATAAGAAAAGAACATGGGTGACCCCTTTCCTAGAGTTACCATCTCAAGAGGTGCAGTTCTCAAGGTCTCTACCTTTGGGATCAAATGATGCACTCGAAGGAGTGAACATGACAAGAAGTCCTATTCGAGAGGACTTAAATCATTGAACCCTCGCCAAGGAGGTAACTTGGTATTTATCAAGATTTCCTTTCACAAAGATTGCATTTTCCTTTAAGAATATTTATTTTCACTACATGCATCTTAATTGCATCTTCGCTTTACTATCTTTGCACTAGAAAAATAAAATAAAGATGTTGTGCATTTGCATCCGAAAACTACTAAGCCCCATGTGAATAATCATTCATTGTGGTGGCATAAAAATAATTTTTTAGCATATCTATTTTCTCTGTCTGCATTCCTTTATTATAAAAAAGATAAAAATATTTCTTGTGATCCTGTTAGAAGACATTTGAGTTAAGGCTGTTCTAGACAACCAAGGCTTAGAGGTTTTATCACTAATGCTTAATCAGTTCCACAAGCTTTGTTATCTATTTGAGCTTCACAGAACATAAAGGATCAAGAAAAGCTAACAGACAGAAAGGATGTCCAGTCTCCCGTCCGAAGTGCTGCCCTCAACAGCTTGAACGCTGTCTCCAACAAAGAACTATCCACGAAACTCCAGGAAGACTAGAACTCCTTCATTGCCTCGGCAACATCGCGAGACTATGTCAACATCCAAAATGGGGAGAGCATCCCCGTGTACCAAGCTAAGTGTTTCCAACTTATCTATTTTATGACTTGTTAGAGTGTGCTTTGTTAAAACAACTAAAAAGATGCATAACCATAGAAACCTAGAAAGATTTCCTTATTTATCTTTTGGAAAGCTCTTGCAATCTGTCTTTAAGATAACCCCTAGAATAAACTCTACATGGAGATGATGAATAGCTGCTCTATCGTAATTCCTTTCAAGTACCTAGTTTTCAACCTTGCACTCTCCCGAGTTTTGGACACAACTGTTTAGATTTGAGATTTGCTCTGAACCTGGAACTCGTGGGTAGCAAACACTTGATCTAAGTCTAGGTGGTTGACGGGTATGATATGGGAAGGTTTTGAGCTGCTGTCCATCTTGTTCCTAGAGATGCTAGAGTTCTGGAGAATTTATCTTTGAAAATCTTAAATTATTGCATGATGAGTTACTTTATGATGAGAGTTCAAATTCCTACCATAGCCATATATTCATGCTTACTAGATTAGGAAAACCCATCTATTTATATAGATCATATTGTAGGTTTGAGTGTAGTCTTTGTAGGCATTGAGTGTGGTTATGCTGTGGACCCATAAGGAATCAGTCATGCAGTTAAAGTCAACACTATGTGCTCTCCATCCATTGATCTATGCTACTTCTGTCCTCAGAAGCATGCACCCATCTTATAACTACTACATTCATTCTGTGCTACTTCTATCCCTAGAAGTACCACCCACATATAGATCCACATCCACCACATATTGTGCTATCTCTACCCTAGAGATACGCACCTATGCTGCTCCTACCCTGGGAGTACGCAATCCCACATACTGTGCTGTCTCTACCCTGGAGATACACACCTATGCTGCTCCTACCCTGGGAGTACGCATCCATCCATCCATTCTTCCACATATATATATATGCCACTCATTTCATTCCATCCAGAAAATGTTCTACTCTTACACTGGGAGTGAACACCTAAAAATATTCATTGCCATCCTATCATGTTCCATTGTGCAATAAAGCTCCAGTTATTTCAGTTGATACTCCCTATTGTTATTGCTATAGTTTTATTCGAAAGGATTGGTTGCTTAAAAAAAAGAACAAGAGAAAAAAAGAAAGAAAGAAAGTGAAAAAAAAAGCAACCAAGTCCTCCTCTTCAAAGGTCTTCAAAGTTTCCAAATAAACGGAGGTATGTTATCCCCAAAGGAGCAAGTGTAGAAGTAGATGTTCACCAAGTGATCACCCCTCATAATCATTTCTTTATCATCATCATCTTATCATCCATTCCATCTTCTCATTCACATGCACATATGACTTTATTATTATTTTAGTTCCTATTGGATCCATGGTTTAACTGTGCAATATATGCAAGTGAGTTTGAGTGTCTCCCCACCTATGAGCTCCACATAAGCCTATTAGAAAGTAGGGTGAGAGAGAGAAGGCTCTTTTCACTATGCCTTAGTTCCACAAATACCACATATTTTGAGAGAAGAGAGAAGGCATACACTACTCATGCCTTGGAGAGGATCCAGAAATACCACAAATGAGAGATCTGAAAGGTTCATACAAGGAACTCTGAGTTTTTATTTGAAAATCTTGCAAAAACTCCAGAATAATAGTTGATCAAAGAGCGAGAAACATAGCGCTTGACTTGACCGTTCTGTCTTTCAACTGCTCAAGACCCAAGTGACGGTTACAAGCCCCATGGTGAAAGGTAATATGAGTAAGTTTTGAGTCAGAATAGTTCACTCTAATCCGGAGGAGAGTTCTTGTTTGAACGCATGTGTACTTTTGAGGCGTGAAAGCATTGTAGCAACTCCTGATCCACACTGAGTTTATCTTTGCTCAGGGACGAGCAAAAGGAAAGCTTGGGGGAGTTGTTGACGGTCATTAAGTGCCAATTTTTTTACCGTCAACTAAACATGAGAAAGGACTAAAATATGTTCACCAACTAGATATAGGGGTTATACTTGACAATTCCACGAGTTTTGGTGAATGTCCGTTTCTGCGGGTGTCGGCGAAAATACCCAAGGAAGGCCCACATGTCGGGTTTACATAGAGATAATCGGGAACCGGTGAAAATTCTGTAATGGAAGGTTCGAGAAGGCTCGGACCAAACGGGAGCCCGAACGGGCTCGGTGGAGAGTCGGCCGACTCCCACCCTTGGTCGGCCGACTCATGACTGGACCAATCAGCATCAGCCTCGCGGATCCCTGGTCCACCGCCTTTGAGGATGAATAATAATCGTCCGTTTAGGTCGGTTTGATCCGAGGGCTGTGGTGCATCCTAGAGGGCTATATAAGCAGGGCCCCTGGCCTCTGGAGAAGGCATCCCTTAAACCCTAATTCATTATCTCCCAGTGGGATCAGAGTTGTAGAGGCATCCCTTGAATGGATGACTTCTCTTCTCTAGAGAATTAGAGCTAGACAATCCAATGTAGTAGATTAGATCTAGATGAGAGTTAGGGAGAGCGGAGCTGCGCTCTGGTTCTGGAGAAGTCTTCAGAGATTTGGTATGCCTTTGTATCTATTCTTTACAAAACTTATGCTTTAATATATTTATTCTTCTCTATCTACTTTATGCCTTTCATATGTATGATTAGTATAGTTGTTTTACGTTGGCATGGGATCTTCGCTCGTATTGAGTGCTCTAGTTATCTTAAGTGATTAGAGTAGTAATCGATAGTGTAGGCATGGTGTCTAGACTATAGGTTACCTCGAGGTTGCGCCCAATCCCACGGATAGTTGTGGTAGCCCCAGGGTGACAGCTCTCGGAGAGCTGAGGCCTTCGTATTCCACCACGTTCGGGTTGGTGTTTCGTAGAGCTTTCGGCAGCCTTCTCCCAACTACTCTTTACCCAGTCTTCTTCGAGAGTTGGAAAGGACCTGCTGCTCCAAAGTGCTATTGTGTGATCGCTATATCTAACCATTCCCTGTTATCCTAGAACCAAAGTATTAGAGAAGAATATAGGAACCTTGATCTCTCCCCTTGTCCTCTCACTCTAGCTAGCTACTCATTTATCATAGAATTCTCATGTGTGCTTTATTATTTATATTACCTTTTATATATATAAATCATTTACCCTTGCTTAGTCTAGTTGGTTTACTAAGTTAGTAGATACATGATGGTGAATTATCGATTCTTTAACCCTTGCTTCCCATGTGGTAAAATATAAATAACGATACCTGGTTTACTCCCGGTAAAATGCTACAATGGTATGTTCTCCATGTGCGCTTGCGGAATTCTTCTTATTTTAGTTGCACTTAGCAAATACCAACATTTTATGCTAGATTCTTTTCAACCAATGCCTTCCCCGACAACGGCGCGAGAGAAATGCTTGTTGGCATTTCTTAACGCAATCACTAGAATTGTTACATCCTAAATGTCACGCGAGAAATGCCAAGGTGATAGCCGTGTTCTAAAGATATATTATCCACAAGCGCACTTAGATCTATCATTGTAGCATTTCACCGGAGTATTATCGAGGTATCGTTATTTATATTTCCGTAGGAAGGCATGGTGTAGAGGTGTCTAAACATGGATATGGATGATTGACTTCACATCATCGAAAATGTGACTCTAGTACTATACGGGGTAAGTATAAATGGTTTTGCAAGATAGTGGACACACATTTGGCCAAACTCAAGGATAAAGTATAAAAGAAAGAATAAACGAATAAAGAATAAACCTAGCGGAGTGGGTAGGTCACACATAGCAATGTCATGAACAAATAAGTCATACGGTCTACGGGGTTAGAGATAAGTCGAGCCTAAAGTAACGGGGGAGATCCCCGCGGCTCGTCTCGTCCGGTCACAAACGATAGAGGCATTTACGAACTCCTACACGACATGCGGACGTGGGGATTACAAGGGACGGACAGGGCTGTCACCACCCCCGCCTACCCTCAACCGTGGCATGCCGTCATATCCGAAGGCTCTCTCGTATCCGGACACCACGCCCGCATATCCGAGAACTACCTACATTCCCCGCGGACTCCCACCCTACGAGATGGACGAGCTAGAACATAGGCAAACCCGAAGGAACGACGAACCGTTACTCCATTCTCATCGGACCTCTAATCCTATAAAGCATATGAACAACGAAGAACAACGAAGAACATGCTAAGAAATGATCCTAGGAACTTTGGTCTAGTTCATATGAATCAGGTTTAGCAAGAACGCAACTATACCCTAGTTCATGAACAAAGCTACATAATAAGAATAAGAACTTGAAGTAGGAAGAACACTCCATAGTATATTACCATGTGATGAATCCTCTTCCTAGGAGACAAGCCCTCCTTGATAGCTCAACCTAGCTCCTAAGCTACTAGACTAGGCTAGAGAACAAGAGTAGAGGAGAATGGCTCAAAATGAATGTGTGTTGGAGCTATACATGGAAGGAACACCTGCGCACCGCCCTCCTTTGCATTGATGGAACCGCCTCCGGAAGCGGGGCCCACCTCACAAGCCGGGGGCGCGGGCGCGCCCGTGCGCGAGCGCGCCAAAGTTGGTGCCTCCCCCTCAACCGACCTCACGCCTTCCTCGGCCAAAGAGGCCTTCTACCAGACTTTTCGGTCTAATGCAACACCGAAGAATTGCAACATAGAAAATTTGGTTGCTAGAGATCATTGTATTGCAACCATTCTAAAAATGGTAGCGATACATGCCTTTAATACAACGGCTTTCAAGATGTTGCAAAGCTACGTTGCATTTGGTAGACGATATTGCAATGGTGAAAAATGGTTGCGGTAGAATTGATTTTGGTTGCAATTGTGTGATAGTACTGCAACTACATTTACGTTAGTTGCATTTGGTTTTGACTATTGCTGCGGTTTTTGTGTTGCATAAAATTTGACAAGCGTTGCAAATGCTAGATGCTTAATGCAACGAGAACTCTTGGAGGCGAAGTAAAAGGGGGTGAATTGCAACCTTTTTGGGAGTTGCAATATACTTTGATATGGTTGCAAGTGCTAGATTTTATTGCAACGAGATCTCTCGGGGTCGGCGAAAATTGTGTTCAAGTACAACGCTTAATTTTTTGTTGCAATATACATTGATAATTGCAACGGGAACTAGAAGGCGAGGCTGATTTGGATTGGGCCTTATCACGGGCCATACATGCAGCCGGAGTGTGGTGTTCTTCGTATTTATCTATGATTATTATTAATATAATTTATTCTCTATGATTTTATCTAAAATAAAAAAATTGTATTTATCTATGATTATTATTAATATAATTTATTCTCTATGATTTTATCCAAAATAAAAAAGAAGGAGTTAAGAGGATCGAACCCGCACCTCATGAAGGAGATAGGGCGAACAAACCACCACAATAGGCATGTTCTCATGTTATTCGATATTATTTGGACAATTTAACATCTTTTCCATAATTTTTTTTAAAAAGAAAAACAGCAAATAACTCGGTGGGAATGAGGGATTGAACCTACAACCTCACGAAGAAGATGGGGGCGAACAAAACCACAAGGATAGGCATGCTTTAGTGATATTTTTCTATTATTTGACTCATTTAAAATTGTATTCATCATTTTTTAACAAAAAAAAAAAAAGAAACAGCAAAATCTTGGTACAAGGTAGGTATCGAACCCCCAACCTCTTGAAGAGTAAAGTCAAGTCATACCACTAGACCATTCTAGCATTGGTGGTGAAAGAGGTTATTGCGGCTTTTTATAAGCATATATATGTAGATGTTCCACAAACAAAACCAGAGTTGAGCCGTGCCAAAAAAAGGGAAATTCAAGAACATGAGCATAACGAACATTAAGGTTCATGCAACAGTTCAAACTTAACCATGTCTGTCATCAATTCAAAAGAAAAAATAATAAAAGTGCGACATATGCGTATGAAGGATAAGTGACCATTCCCATCAAACATGTGCAAAAAAATTGTCTTCAAACAAAGAAATCATCTTCTATATTTTCTTCCATGACTGGTGCAATAACCCCATCATCAATGTAGGTGTCATCGTCGTAATCATCATCACCAATATAGTCATCAACAAGGTTCGAATTGCTTCGCTCGCACTATTAATAATGGCGGCAGGACCAGTTGTGCCTGCCCTATCTTGTCTTTATCGCTTTAAAATTCCTGACCTTGGCTTGATTCATTCATTTCTTCGATTCCCACATCAAGTGCATCGGCGTCATTTCGTGTGTCTCGCCATGGAAAACAAATTTTTTGGTCTCACCAAAACAATAGTAGACCATCCCGGCTTGTTCACGATAGGAACATAAAACACCGGTTCAAGCTTTGAAGCAAGAATGTAAGGTTCATCCGAATATCTGAACATTGAAGTAGCAATGTCGATAATAGCAAATTTATCGCGCGACGTGAGGAATAGGAGTAGTCGCGAGATGTGATCGGGAGGACGATAACTAAACAAATACAAGAGACGGGGATGACACACCATGAAAAGTTTAAGGACCGGGTTTGTATTTTACTCGTAGAGCAAGCAAAGAACTACGACCAGTGCCATGCTTTTTGTATCATTTTGAGATTATTGGTCATTTTACTTAGTTGCAAAAAAACTATAGCCAAAAACTTGTCACAAGTTGAGATCGAACTCAAACCTCGAAGATTAAAGAAGCAAATCATACCACCGCGACATTTTTGCCTTTGTTATTGTTGCCGTTCTTTTTTATCTTTTTGTAAAAACATCCACGTGGATGATCCAAGTACAAAGAACCATTAGTTGATCGCGCAGAAAAAAATAAATTATTTTAATGCTGGAAAATCATGAACATAAACACTAGTTCTCTCTTTTAATCAAGAACATAAATTATACTACTAGCTCACATTTGTAATTTTCTATGACCAAATTGGTTCTTATTCCCTAGCGTCTGGACTACAGATTGCATCTTGTCAATTCTTGATCAGATTGCTTAGGCATAGCTTACGTACAGCTTTACGTATGTTTTTTTTTACAACAACTCAGCTTTACGTATGTTGTGACCTACGCATAGCTTTAAATAGAACTAATCCTGCCACCCTTTGTTATGGCTAGGCGATATGGTACTAACTTACAAGTCACAACATGCTACAAGCAACGTGAAACCAGACAACGAAAGCTAACAGATGCAGTCTCATTTCCCTTGTTAAGGCCCAGCTAGACAACAACGCCTCAAGCAAAGGCCTCGTAGATAGCTTGCCATTTTGATTTTTTGTCTAGTTTTTTTTTCTAAAAATAACTCGAAATTTATTTCTATGCCGTTTGATATCATCAATGGAGAGTAATTACACAATTGTTTTATCTGTACAAAGCCTTTGTAAAATCTTGTGGCCATGACTCGATTTTTGGGTTGCACCATTTGTCAAAATTTTTTCACTTAGTTTATTTAGGAGTCAGAAATCCAAATACAATATCTGTTGGATGAGCTTTTTACTTAAGAATTGCTATATTTATCTTTACAAAATGATTTAGCACTTATCTTAGAGATGCTCTTAAACTTAGTTCATTATCTCATTATCTCCTATAAGTTGCCACATAGCATATACTGTGCAAATTTCATTATCGAATGAGGGAGCCGAAAGGTGTGTTTCGGGTCTAGGGGGTTTCACCCTTCGGGCCTGAAACAACACATAGCATATACTGTGCAAATTTCATCATGGCCAAATGTTTCGGTTTACCTTTTTTATAAACAATAATATAACATTGATTCCATATATTTATCTATCAATGATTTAATTAATTTTGTCCTTTTAATGATTCAATGTATTTCTATCTTTTTGATTGAAAATACTCTATAATAACAATATGAGGTGTAAATATAATCTTATAATTTTATAATATATTTAAATTTCAATATGTTAAGCTCAACTCCACGTATCGTAATTTGGACTTTAGTTGTCCAAACTATCTTAGATGAAGAAATGTCCGAAATGTTCATGAGATCAGTAATACTGTAGTTGTTGACCTTTTCAATTTAAATTGTTTGTAATCTAAAAATAAATTAAATTGTTCGTGGTCCTAACCTTATATTTAATACTCCATCTTTCCTATACACCAGTCGCCTGGGTGTTGTGTTTCTGTCCAGGCAATGTGTCATCCATTGATATTGCTTCAAGATTAAATCCGATGGCTGCATATATATAATATTAAATCCGATGCTTTGTTTTGTTTTTGTGATTTGTTATTTGTCTTTGTGCCATAACATATTAATTTTTTGTCAACACAAATCAAAATTTTTGAGTTTGTGTTTCTGTCTAATGGGTTTTATATTCTCGGTATTAAAAATTGCATATCGTGTTTATAGAAATTGCAATTAACAGAATCTGCAATTTTCGTATAAAGTGTGTGCAATTGCCGTCGCCTGGAAAAAACTAAAATCTAGGCACCTGGATTTTAGCAAATCCCTTAATACTCACATTTTGAAAAAAATTGAAAACTACATTGGATGGAAAACGAATAGAAGAAAACTTGTAGATCCCATCTTGATGATTTCTACACGTTGTAGTTGATGCTTCCATAAAAAATATTTTTATGCTAAAAATCTATCTTATTTTCTGAGAATTTGCTAAAAAAATCTATATGAAGTTGGCACGAACGATATTTGATTTTTTACCTCTGCCCGTTCTAATTTTCTTTGCCGCCTCTTTTCCTGCCGTGTTGGCGTGCTCAACCTGCAAATAAAAATTGATTTCATTTTTTCTTTTCTCTCCCGCGGTGCCGCGCGCTCCACACAAAAACTGCTCCCAGATCCCCAATTTCCGCCCACGCCCAACTGCCCTGACTAGACGCACAGGTGCCTCCTAAAAACCTGCAGCCCTCACGGCATGGCTGCCCCCACAACCGGCAGGAGGCCGGGCTGCAGTGCGGCGCGGATTCGGGGCAGCTCCAGGCCTCCGGCCCCTTCCGTTGCCCTGGCGGTGATGCCTAATGCCATCGCGGTGGCTCCCTCGGGCTCCAGCAGCGACGGTGGCATCCTCGCAGGTACGCATCCTCTCCCTCTCCGCGCCTACCACTTCAAGATCGAGGCCAAGCTCACCCGTATTTGTGATAACATCATCGCGCTGCTCCATTCCCATCTCGTCCCGTCTTCAAGCACCACCGAGTCTAAGGTCAAGATGAAGGGCGAATTCCACAGGTATTACCATTATTGCCAATAGATCTTGCCATCTTAGTTAATCGTGAGAGGTACATGGTTATTTAAATTAATTTAGATCGTGTCCTAATTTGTTCTTTTGTTTCGGTTTGGATATTGTCCTCAGTCTATAGATTTACTTCAAATTACTATAAACCTTGAGTTGTGATGCAGCCCTGCCGTAGTTTAGATACAGTATGTGTGTGGCTCAGATTGGGAAGAAGAAACAGTTCAGAATTTCATGCAGTAGCAGTTTTTCACATGTACGTGTGACAAAGTGTTAGATGTGCAGGGTTGATGTGTAATACTGCAGTTAAGGGAGAAGGCGTTAGTCAGAGAGCCTCTGCCATGGTGTAGGGTTTAGATAGAGAAGTGAGAAGATCACAGATAGATGTATTGGGACCGAGGAGAGCCATAGTACTGCAGATATGTCTGATAGCCACTACAGATATGCTATACGTTATCAACTTGAATAATTAATTGCCTAAATCTATCGGCAATTTGCCACAAACCGTTGCTTCATGTGTGATTATTACAATACCTGATACTGTGCTTTAAGCCCGCCAACAGATCTAGCATGTGGGAGAAACCGAGAACACCAATGTCATGGAGTACCAGGCCATTGCTAGAAGAAGCTTCCAAAGATTATCTATGACTCCTACAATGGCATCAGTTAAAAAGATAGTTCTCATATCTTCCTGGTTTGAATGGCACATATTTCATAATTTTTTGGTGCCGGTCCATAAGATAGAATTTCTGATTGCACTTAGAAGTTGTGAGGGGCACTTTTGTTCCTGAAAAGGAAAAAAAAATGGAGCTACAGCAATTGCTATCTCATTACTTGGGGCTATGGTGATGTTGTAAGCTTCTTGTCTATCTTTGTGTTTCCAAGCATTCAGTTTTGAACACATGACATTGTTTTCATTTACTATTTTTCTGCACTCGACATTAGTATTATCAAGAAAAGTGCAATAGTCGGTTCATGGGATTAAGGTAACCCCTAACATACGACTACTATAATGACATCAGTTAAAAGATAGCACTTGAGAGATGTGTTGACTTCTCATTTACTATTCATGTTTGGTGATAAAAATTTGCTCGGTCTGTTGAACTAAAAGATTTTATCTTACAAATTTCATCAGGCTAATTAGAATGCTTTTTTTTTGCAACAAAAGGTCTGTGGCTTGAAATGTGATTTATACCGTTCAACTATACTCAGTTGTACTGCACACGAGCTTGACATATGATTGATTGACTGCCTCCTGACATATGATTGATTGACTGCCTTTGTCTTCAGCTTTGGGCTGAACTCTGTTACAGCTTGGAGGCCAATGACTTGCACATCAGTAGAAGTAACAGCAATGACTTGGACAACTGAAAATCATGAATCATGATCTTGAACTCAATTCTAAATGCAAGCTAGCACAATTGTGGAGCCAAGTAAAAATGTTGCTGCTGCAACAATTGACTTGACACAAAATGTAACAACTAAAGAGGGAGAACACATGATGCATAGTCAGCAGGTAATTTGATGATAATTGAAGAATGTTTAATTATAACATGCATGTCATATTCTTGTCAAGTGGTGTAATTTTTACCACCAACCATTTATTTTCAGGTTACCCAAGAAACCAGCCAGTCAGAACAACAACCCCTTCATCCGCAGGTGAAGAACGTCTCACTAGAGGGCGCATGAGAAGAAGTAACTCGGCAGCGAATTCGGGTGCTATTTTTACTACAACAAAGCAACTGAAGGAATCTGCGGCTAGGAAAAGATCTGCATTGTCCAAAAAGAATACATAGGTACTATGTGAAACCTTTTATCTCTCTTTGCATTAAAAAGGAACATGTAGTCGTTTTGGAGAAGATCATTGCCATTCTTTTGTTAATGTGGTCCAGGCTTAGTTTCCTCTTGCTGATTAGAAATATATATGGATGTGTTTGTGCTCATGTGCTCATAAATGTCTTGGGAGGCAGCTGCATGTATATTTATATTTGATTTTCGCTTCAAAGTTCATGGTTGATAGTACTGCAGCTCACAGAATGCTAGTACTGCAGCTCGTGTTTTGCTTCAATGTTCAGTTAGCTTTGCCACCACTAGTCTCGGTTTAACTAATGCATGTCAATGATTTTTTTAGGAGGAATCTTGAGTTTGAGAAGGAGCATGCGAATGGTGGGACAATGGCCAATTTAAATATCAAGGGAACCTTTGCTGTTATAGTAGACATTAGTCTTTTGATTCGAATGACTTCAAATAGTTGTCTGTGCTTGACACATTATTATGTGTTAAGCTATCTATTTGTGTTCTCATTAGTTTGACACTCGTTGTGTTTCATTAAAGATTTTGTATGAACAAATTATATTTCATTTTAATGGATATCGATGCTTCATTCATTATGTATTTGTCGTTTTGCGATTATTGATTTATGCTACCAAACAAAGCGTCGCAACATGAATTATTAATATATTAATCTGGCGTTGCAATAAAGGATGGCACATATAACAACCACATTTAGTCGTGGCAATAGGTACGATAATCGTGGCAATATAGAACCTATCTCTCGCAACTACAAAAAGATGACGGTGGCAATATAGGAATCTACCTATAGCAACCATCTAGTTAGTAACGTGGCAATAGATGACCTATCTGTAGCAACCAACCTAAGTAACGTGGCAATAGCCCATGCCATCTATAGTAACCATTCAGAGACGTGGCAATAGAGGACCTCTCTATAGCAACCAACCTAAATAGACGTTGCAATAACCTAAGACACCTATAGCAACCATTTAGGCGACGTGGCAATAGAGAACCTCTATTGCAATGCTTTCTCCGCGTAGCAATAACCACAATTGCAACACCTGTGTTGCGTTGCGATTGCATTGTGTTGCTACACGACTAGCATGTCGCAATACGTATCGCTAGCAACGCCTAGTTCGTTGCAATTGATACTATTGCCACACCCATAGTGGTTGCAATAGCTTTTGTTACAACACTCACCATGTGTTGCAAAAGCGTCAAAAGTGTTGCAATAGAGGGGTTGTGTGTCGCAACTAAAACGTAACCCGTTGCATTCTGCTATTGCTACCCTTACAAGTGCAACTACATTTAACCAAAAAACAATGGTAGCCAAAGTACAATTGCTACCATTTTTGGGTCTTTCGCTACACTTTTTTGGCATTGCATTTGACTGAAAATCTTGTACCGCGTCCGGCCCACCCAAGCCACGTCCGGCGCAGCCCAACGGGCGCGTCCGACGCACACTAGGGAGCCAGACTCGGCGCCTTGTCTTCGATGAATCGCCGTCATCAATCCAAGGTCCAAACCACTTGTCTTGGGTACCAACTCCCGCAGTGTAGATCACATCCCAAGCACCGGAGTTAGTGTATCATCTCATGATCACGTTAGCACTCTAGTTAGTCTCTCATGCATCATGCAAAGTCACAACTAGAGGCACTTAGGACCGCAAATGAACCGAGGAAACCCCTCTTGATAGTCGGTTATCGATCCTAAATGTGATCACACTCTCTATAGTGTCTTGATCACTAAACCGGAAAGCCCTATCAAGTATACCTTTGCCTTGATCTCCACGGGCGTTTCCATCCATCACCGGAGCTTGACCACCTCACATGTCCACCATGTTTATCACCGTGATCACCATGCTCCATCATCCACCGTCACGTTGCTATGTGTCTAACCACACTTAGAGCAAAGCATTAGCAACTTTTGAGTGTCATTAATTACCAAAACCAAACCGGAGCTTTCACCCGTCGCCCATCTAAATCAAACTTGAACTTGTCGGCATGGGCGGCAACACAATATGGGCGTGTTTGGTTCTGGCTAAGCCCGCCAAGCCGAGTTGGGGTCAAAATGGAGTTGTTTGGATCCCTTAGGGGGCCCGGCCTCGGCTAACTTGGGCAAGCCATACCCCCGTAGCCGGGCCGGGGGTGAACACCCGATTCGACCGTTCCCCCTTAGCCAAGCCGGGGCCAGCTCTACTCACTCGAGTGGGAGTGGCCCTAGGAGCCTCGGCTGGCCACCGTATAAAACGCTGCTCTCACCGGTGGCTAGGGTTTTGCTCGGATACTGTTCACTTGTCCTCCCTCGAGCCGCCGCTCTCGCTCTCTCACCCTCTCGCCCTCCTACTAGCCGCCACCTTCCCTCTCTTCCTCCTCGGCGTTCGCGGTCGGCGGTCACCCCGGCAGCCACCGCACCGTAAGGGTCTACACTCTATCTCTCTCTCTCTCTCTCTCCTCCCTCCCCCCCGGATCTGTCGCCCCCTCTTTGGTCATGTGGATGAAATGTTGGTACTTCATTTTTGCACCGATTTCTGTTCATTTGCTAGCTGAGCTTTAGGGAAGTGGTCGATGATGTCGCGGATCTGGAAGGCACACCATCTGTGTGCGAGTCGGTCCTTGAAATCAGTTAGGGTTTCGATTCATACTGCTACTACGTACATCCTAGTTGTAGGCCTATTCCCCTATCGATTTGGTTGGGCAAATCATTCCTTTTTGCCGGATCTGGGTGGCGCACCTTTGATGTAGTCATTGCTAATTGTTTGTAGCCATTGCTAGTTGTAGCCCTATTCCCCTGCCGATTCTTCGTACTTTGATGTAGTCATTGCTAATCATTTGTTCCGTTGCCTTTTTAGAACCATGGATCCTCGTGCTAGGCATTGTTAGATCGTGCATAGGGCCGCCGCTTTGGTCGCCGTTGTCTCGCCGGATGTTCATGAGGTTCAGGGGCGTCTTTCCGGCACCCGCTGCTATGGTCCATTGACTACCAGAGACAGAGAGAGGACCCAGAACCTTAAGTTAATCTACCATAGCACATACCGTCGTTGTGTAGAGGTGCTTAGGATGATGACAGCCCCCTTTTTCCAGCTTTGTGACTTGTTTCGCAACAGAGCCTTGCTGAGGGATAGCTGGCACACCAGTATAGAAGAAAAAGTTGCAATGTTCCTTCTAATTGTAGGCCACAACCAGAGATTCAAGGTCCTCCCACTTGTGTTTAGGAGATCCCTTGAGACCATAAGCAGGTGCCACAAGCAGACATGAAAAATCCATCGATTTGACATCAAAGAATCGTGTTTGGGGATATCGAATCAGAACACTAGATCGAGGCGGGGAGGAAATGAATGACTCACCTCGGAATCGGAGTGCTCCACGCTCGCGGTATCGGCCGTCGAGTTGTCAGAATTCCCAAAAGAGCGTGCCGACGAACTGCTCATCGATGGCAACACCGGCGGCGAGGAAGGTGGAGCAGGCTTGCCGCCACAGGGGCATCCGGGTGCGCCAGTGCACCGCTCCAGCGCACGTCGCATCATGCCCTCGGCCGAGGCCACGTCGCTCATCGCTGCACGGGTGGAGAGGCGACACCGACGAGGTGAGGGAGACGAAGGGGGCGGGACGGAGAAGACAAGAAACTGAGGAGACCGGGGGGGGGTGAGTGAATGGGGTGAGGGAGTGAGGCGCGGGGGGCAGAGTGACTTATCTAGTACGGGGTGGAGGTGGTAAAGTAACCGGAGCCTTAGCCGGGTGAACAACCAAGTCTGAAAACGAGAAACCAAACAAGGCCCATTCTGTCTTCACTAGGCTGGCCAAGTCCTTATGCATGAAACCAAACACAAACGCCGGGCCGGACGAGTTGGCCAACAAACCAAACAAGCATGGGCTGGCTTCATGTACACAAAAAGTCCGGCCTGGCTCAATTGGGCTAGCCGTGCTCAATTGGTACGAAACCAAACACACCCTATGAAGCTTGTCGTCGTGGACACAGATTTCATCGGCGTGAGGAGTACTGTGGCACTAGGCACAATGCGGTAGCTGGCTAGGGCCAACCAATGAAAGGGAAGATAGGAAAGGAGATTGAGAGAAAATGATGCTTGCTACCCTCTTTGAGAGAGAGAGAGAGAGAGAGAGAGAGAGAGAGAGAGAGAGAGAGAGAGAGATTTTGAGGGATCGAAGAAAACCTTTGGGGAAAATGTGGATCCGGTGGAGCTCATTGCATTTAGTTTCTTTTCTTGTTCGTTATTATAGAGAAAGAGGGTTGGTTTTAGTTAGTCTGGAGGACATGTTCTTAGCAACTTAGCATGTATCCATGTACCTTTTTTTTTAAAAAAAAAAAAGCATATATCCATGTAGGTGAAGCTGGAGCCCTACTCCTTGTTCTTACGTCAGTGAGAGGGTTGTCGGACTGCTTGTTGGCGGTGGTTGATGCCGCTCGACCTGGTGAGTAGTGGGGATCAAATCGTTATTTGGTCCGCTTTAGTGAAATTCGAACTTGTCCGATAGGTTGGTCGGCTCTCATTAGCACGGAAAAAAAAGAGCGCAATTTAAATCTAATACTTATAATGCAGGGTTTCTTACAATAGTTTCTACGTGTCACAAAAGAAAGAACGATCAGATATGCAAAGCATCCACACAGTACCATCTCATAGTTTTTTTTGCTCAGAAAATAACATTGATAAATCAAACCAAAACAGTAAGTCCTTTTGGAGACACCACCCCATTTTGATAGTCTAGGATAGTCTTGACGTCTGAGGTCCAGTAGTCTTAGTTGTAAACTTTTTTTTTCGCTTTGCACATACAATTTCGTTCTACTTTTCTATTGTGTAATAAAATTTGCAGTAAAAATTTTGCCATCCTTAAAAAAGTAAGTCTCAATAGTCATGGATGCTATTTGTTTTGATAAATAAACAAAACAAAACAGTAAAACAGTGGGCCTCCGACACCAGTGGTGGGAGTGGGAGAGCTCTGGTCTTGCGTGTTGTAGAGCACACATGACACGTAGCGGCCAGATCATGGAGGCCACCCCCTGTGATGGTCGTCGTCGCACCATCCATCGATCGGCCGTGTATTGCGATTGGCCGTCTGCGTTGCTCAATAATAGCATTGCGCCATTGCCGGCGCGAGCAAGTCTAGTCACGCCGAAAGCTATGTGGTGGCCAGGAGCGTCCTCAGACCAGGGGCGACACCATGTTGAGTTTACCTCGTGCATAGGCACCAAGGTAAAAATTGTTTTGCCCTTTAATGGTTTTATTTTTACCATGTATTTCAATATTGTTGTGCAAGTTACTGAAGCAGTGCACCAGGGTTAATTTGCGAGTAGCTTCGCCACTGCCTCAGACCTCAGCATCCAGAATTGGCACCCGGCGCGTGAAGAGGAACTTGCCGTCCCCAGCGTTGTAGTGATCGTTTCTTTGGCCTGGATGCACATGCGCGTGAAGACTTACCATGTGACTGGGTCACTGGGAGGCTTCCAACTCATCATGTTAAGGTAAAACGCTGATATACTCAGTTCAGACAGAAAAAGGCGGAGAATGTCAGCATCTGTGTCCGAACAGTAACTACTATGCACAGTAGCTATGAACATTTACCAATAACTTAATATCATGCATGTTTGGGACAACTTATCAGACCCACAATTCAATCAAACTGGCTTTTTCCCATCGCTGGTTTTCATAAGAATTTCAGAATAAAGAAGCTAACCGTTTGGCTTCTCTGTGAACTATGAGGAATGGTAATAAACTACTTTATCAAACGTGAACTACGAAGCCATAACAGCCCAAGTACACAAGAAATATTATTTGTCGGAGAAAAGAGGAAACAGTCAACATTTTCATAGGCCAGCATTATGCAACCAAACTGCTCGCGGAAATCCAACAGAAAAGTACCAGAGGCAATGCTAACTACGGATTAGAAACCAATTATAATCTGCAAGTAGAGTTGCTTCCACGACCGTGCATTGTGCATACAGGAGTTGAGTCAAGCCCTAGTGAGCAAAAGAGACTCTCTTCACTTTCCCTTCCCTAAAAGCTGCAAAAGTTCCTCAGTTATCAGTTCCACACTTCAAGCTACCACATTGCGTTACTTGTGAACCTGCAAAACATTTTCAATGTAAGCTACGGAATTATGAATTTCAAAACTGAAGGCGCAACGAGCTTGGTGCAGGCATGAATACACATAACGAACATATCAGATTAAGTGTTCTATCATGTTTGGAGACTGGTGCCACGATGATGTGAAGAAACCAATGAAATATACTCGGTGCTGAGAAGGTCACACTAGAGAAGTATATGGGTTTAAGTGTGAAAAATGAAAGCTTCAAGGTTCCAGCATTTTTTTAGTGAGGATAAAAGGTTGGAAGTCGATACAAACACAAACAAACCGAAAGAAAAGAAACATAATAAACAAACTCTAACAAGAACTATGAATGCTAGCTTAAGTCAGCAAATTGAAACTTGCCCATGCCTTGTTCGGTTTGGGCCTGTTAATTGTTTTTTTGAAATCACGCATGTGCGTGTATTGCTTTAAGAGAATAAGAAGTTTGGTTACATGACTTGACACGAGTGCCTAGGCGAGCTGCCTTGACACCGGCAAGTAAACACACTACAAAGGGCACCAGCTTAAACGGTGGCGCGGGACAGCTGTAATGACTAAGGAAACCGTTGTGCAATGAAGAGGGTCCTGACGACTAGGTCACCGCTGCAAACAGCGCTGCAAGCTTGCTGAAGCCCGCTGCAATCTAGTCGTTGCCCTCGTCCTTGATCTAATGGAGAACCTGCATGGTACTGGAAGAGACGACGTCGAAGGTCCTGCGGTTGCGCTCCTTCCAAATGACCCAAGAGACGAGCAACATCGGGGAGTCGAAACCGCAGCGGAAGGTGGTAGGCACCACTAGCCGGGTCGAAAGCCACCAGTCGCCGATGGACGCGCCCGCCTCTGGCGCGATATGCTGAAGGCCGACGAGGGAGAGGACACGGTGCCAACCTCTCTGGAGAAGGCGCAGGAGGCGAGCAGGTGGTCCTGCGTTTCGTCGCCCTCCCCACAGAGTGCACATTACGCGGACGCATGTAGCCCGTGCTTGCGCCTACTGTCCGTCGTCCAAAGCCGCTTGTGGAGCGCTAGCTAGAAGAACTTCACCTTCGCCGGGGCGGACGCGCGCCACACCTCCTTAGCGCCCCTCAGTGCAGTGTGGCCGATGAAAAAGTTGCAGTATGCTGAGGAGGAGGAGTAATCGCTACCCTCGGTCCATCTCCAAACGAAGCGGTCGGGGACGTCGGGTAGGAGCTGGATGCCCTACAACATGTCCCACAGCTCGGCGTACTGTGTTAGCACTGGCGCAGTGTGGGCACTTGTGATGTCGCGCGTCCAGCGCCTATCCTCGAGCACATCCTAGACGGACCGCTTCCTCCATTGTGGGCCGACAACGGCGAGGAGCGCTAGGGCAAAGGAGCAAATTGCTCCGGCAGGCAGCCACACGTCCGTCCAGAATCGAGCAGAGGCGCCATCGCCTAGCACGATACGTACGGAGGCGCGGAACATGGCGTCGACCTCGCGCTCAACCTAGGATGGGAGTTCTGCCCAGGGAGCTGCAGGTTCGGAGCGCCGCGACCACTCCCAACGCAGTCTAAGGGCGAAGCCCAAGGTCTTCAGATCCGGGAGCCCGAGGCCGCCGAACCCCTTAGGCAAACAGACGACGGGACAGGCTACCCGACACTTGTCAGCAACCTCCAACTCCGTTCCCGCCCAGAGGAAGGCGCGCCGACGCTTGTCAATCTCCCGATGGCCCATGGGGAGAGCGCACAGCAGGTGGAGACGTGCACCAGGATTGCGGACAGCGTCGTCTTCGTTGTATGTCCAATGCTTGTAAGCAGGCCACCCTTCCACGTGGGGATCCTGGCCGCCACCTTGTCAACGAATTGCTGCTCCTATGCACAGCATAGCCGAGAGACGGAGCGAGGTAGGTGACCAAGAAGGGCTGGACTCTGCACGGGAAGATCTACAACATGGCCTGGAAATCCTCTTTAGCTCATCGGATCGGAGTGATCGTGCACTTGTCGACGTTAGTGAGCAGCCCCGATGCACCGGCGAAAAAGTCGAGAATCTCTCTGACACAGGAGAAGTCAAGCAGCTTCGGTGCCAGGAAGATAACCAAATCATTGGCGTAGATGGAGGCGCGACACCGAATGGTGTTCCCAGGAAGGGGAGTGAGTTGCGCCTGACGATCCGTGTGTTGAGTACTTCCATCACGAGGATAGAGAAGCGGGGAGAGGGGGTCCCCCTGTCGCAGTCCCATGGCATGGTAGATGCGGTCCCAGGGTGGACGATGACGAGCACCTTGGTCATGGCTGTGGCGAGGAGCTCGTAAACCCAGTCTCGTCAGCGTAGCGGGAACCCCATGTGCTCAAGGACCTATAACAGAAATGTCCATTACACCATGTCGAAGGCCTTCGCGAGGTCGACTTTGAGCAGGATCATCTGGTGCTTCCTAGTGCGGAGCCAACGACAGGCGAGCTGAACAGTCTACTATCCTACACCCACAGATGAACTCCGTTTGGTTGTGCATGACTAACTCAGCCATCTGTGGTGCAAGGCGCTAGGCGAGTCCTTTGGTGAAGAACTTCCCGACAGAGTGAATGAGGCTTATCGACCGGTAGTCACGATACCACGATGGTGCCTGTTTCTTGTGAAGTACCATGACCGCTTCGTTGAGGTTGTTGAAGTTGCGGAAGTCCAACTCCCAGAGGGCCTGGAACACGCGCACGACGTCCGGCCCGACGATGTCCCAAGCGGTCCTGTATAATCCCGCGCCGAAGCCGTCGGGTCCCGGGGCGTGGTCCGAGGGGGTGGCCTTGATGATGCCTGCGACCACCGCCTTAGCCTAAAAAAGGTAAGGCGAATGAGGCGAGGTCAAGCGTACGCAAGTCTAGGCTGGCGAGGTTTATGCGGTGTGACCGAACGAACGGCGTGCCGAGGATGCCATTGTAATAGGAGTAAACGGCCCCCCCTTGGCTTCCTCCTCCGTGAACATTTGCCCCTCGTAATCAAGAGCTAGAAGGTAGTTTTTGTGTCTACGGTGGCAGATGGAAGTATTTGGTGCAGGCGCCCCCTTCGCGCATGTGCCAGCTCCGTGCCCTTTGCCACGCCATGGTGCGGGCTAGGGAGGCGAGGCCGAGCACCTGTCCCTTTAGCTCCCAGAGCAGCTCCAGCTCGCCGGTCGAGAGGCCATGGGTCTCCCAGCGACGTCGAACTGGATAATGAGACGTGCCACTGCAAGGTGCATGGTCACATCGCCAACCGACGTCGCCCGCCATCCTCGCAACGCGCAAGCCAACCTGCGCAGCTTGATGTCCAGAGTTTTGCATGCGTTGACGGCTAGGTTAGCCGGCCCCCAGGCCGAGCCAACGACGTCCAAGAAGCCCGCCATCTTGGCCCAGCATAACTCAAAGTGGAACCGAGGGATGGCCCAAGGCTCGGAGTTGAGGACGAGCAAGAGTAGCACGTGATCCGAGCAATCGGAGGAGAGGGACTTGAGGTGGTGGTTGGGGAAACGGTCCAGTGTAGTCGGCTATTGCGAAGGCGCGGTTGATTCGTTCCAAGGTCGGGTGCTCGCGCCCGTTCGACCAGGTGAAGAGGCGCCCTGTCAAATGCAGATCCTCAATTTGAAGGTCGTCGATGGCCCCCAGAACGCATGCATGAGGCCTCGGTGCAGCCTGTCGTTGTCCTTGGCGCCCGCCTGGTAGATGAGGTTGAAGTCGCCGCACACAAGCCATGGCCCCGGGCAGCTGGCGCCCACATCGCATGGAGGCTCGGGTTTCAAGATATTACAGCTATTTAATCAAGCTCTTCTTGCAAGACAGGCATGGTGATTAATTTAGTTGGCAGATAGTGGGCTTACAAGATTGTTAAAGGATAAATACTACCAAACAGATGAACCAACTGATATTGTGTTCAGGTCACAAGTGTCTCTGCATTGAACATGGGCTTGAGCAATTGAAGAAATGACTAGTTTGGAGCTTGGTTCATACAGCAAACTCAAAATGTGAAGAAACAACCGGATTCCATGACAGCCATCAACATATTGAGCTAAGTAAAACCAAAAGGAGGTTTGAGTCTTTGAGATGGGTGTCACGGTAGCTTATAAAAATGATGGTATTGAATGCCACGAAAATCTTATTTGAAATATTTGCTACTGTTATGATTTGACAAAGGTTCAAAACAAATTTTTATGTGATCAGGTGAAGGATGGCATTTATAATTTTAGCCAGACATTTATGAGAAGATATAGTGCCATAGATATTACCAGGAAGGGAAGAATAGCATTGATGTTGCTCGGGATGGCAGGGGTTATGTTCTATCCAGTGGCAGTAGTGGAACCGTGGAAGGCAAGCTTTAGTATGTCTAGAAATTATGTTGATTGGCAGAGTGGCTTGTGAGTGCATGTGGATATGGTTGATTCTTGGATCAGACTTGATCCTACTGACCAAATGTTACTTTGGACTATCCACAAGTTATATCTTGTGCTTTGGAAGTAGACAATTAACTAAGGACATGTGAAAAGCAGTTTGAAAAAAAATGCAACAACTTACAATGCTTAAAATGTACATTCTAATATTCTATACCCCAAAAGGTTCCATATATAAGCTAGAAAGAATGTTACAACCTATAGCAACCACATGTTACACCATCACGTGAGTGGGGTACTGGGGAAGGGAAAATATGGGCAAGCCTTTCCCCCGTTTTTGACAGAGAGGCCGTTCGAACCCAGGACCGCTCTGGGAAGGCTTTCACCACTGCACCAGGCCTGCCCTTCTTGTTTTCAAAATCCAACTTGCAGAGAAGAGATAAAATTGGTGCATGGAACAAGGTAGCAGGATAGTTTTTTTCTTTCATATTAGGAAAGTTGGGGAACTTTGCCTCTATGACTAGATAGAAAGGTTCTCTATTTAGACATTCCATTTTTTTTTTTTTTTTTGTCATGGTTCTAAGATATGCCGCAGTGATAGATAACATTGCGTCTGCATTTGGAAGCAGATGACAGTATGATACTAAATATTTGTACATATCTAGAATATGCCATCCTAACAATCAACAATTGACCCGGTAATAAAAAAAACTCTTTATTTTTCAGGGAACAGATACAGAGCAACCCACCATACTCACTGGGAACTTACCAATTAGTGTCCCGATGCGACCAAGTAATTAATTTGAGATACTTGTGATACTCTTTTAAACTTCAGAATTTCAATGCAAGCTTCCAAGCTGGAACTTTCGTTCTCAGCGCAGTGAACAATAGTGAAGTTTTCTAACACTTGAGCTTTTGATAAAACCAACTTTATGAACTGCACCTCATTGTATGATAGATACACATCAATCAATTCCATAACGCGCAGGCACCGAAACAAATCTCCATACCCATGTGTATTCCAAAACTCTTGGGTTTCTTCGAAATGATGATGAAAACCATGCCTTGAAACAGGAAACTGTTTTCCATATGGAAATTAGTGAAGTAATAACAAAAACAACGAGAAGAAACTCATAACAGATAATAGGTTTACCTTAATCTTAAGCTCCCTTAGGTTTGGACAGCATCTTAATAACTCACAAATTAAAACAATATGTGCTGCATCACCAAGATCAGCATCTGTTGTTAAATATAGCAAGTTCTCAAATTTAGTTGGGATTTTGAATGGCACCATAGCTTGAAAATCAACCTAGAGAGAACAAATATGGATAAACATGTCAGTTTAATGAAAAAAAATCCTATAGTTGTAAAAAGTCTGAGGTTGCTCCAACAACAGAAAATGGAGCAGTACAAAAGGCAAAATGTATAACCTGGATGTTCTTATTCTAGAATATTCCTCTTGATCAAGAAAAGTACAAACCCCAAAAAGTACTTCAAGGAGAAAACTAGTATCTTTTTTTTTGGAAATGGAGAACTACATGTATGTACATATTCCAGGAAACAAATAAATTAACACAGAAAGCAGGTGAAGTTTGTTAGCAGTATCAATAAACACATTATTTGAATAGAAAGAGTTAAAAGATATGAAAGTTGTTTTAATGACAAATTTAGTAGCGCCAATATTGTTGTCAATTTTGGACACAGATGGTCAAATATAAATAATGTTTGACTTCGGACAAACCTAAATGGGCTTTTATTTGTGATTAAAGGAAATAAAAACCTTGGTGAGAATATAGAATACATCAGGCTCTCATGGCAATTCAAATTTCTAAACAAACCTTAATATTTTGAGAATGGATAAGAATTCGATGGTAGGAAACTTTAGGGCAAATAACAAACATGTGAAGTAATCATTATCTATTTATCTTCTTACCGGGGGACTATCATCAAGCAACTCCAGCTTCTCCACATACGAAATGCCGTGTAAAATATGCAGAAGCTTTGATCCCCCTTCCTGAGCATAGCGGAAAAACGGCAATCGAAGCTTGGCTTGAGCAGGATCGGGAAGCAGACTCTGAAACTCCACCTTCCAATCAGCGGAATGTGCTCGAATCTCCAATTGGCGAAGGCGAGGCGCAGCAATCTTTAGGGTCACACCAGCCACCTCTGGGTCAACATTCACTGCCAATTCATCTAGCCACGGGGAACCAGAAATCAGAGCCGTGAGGGCGTCAAACTGAGCCGAGTTCAGATGGGGCTCCAACTCCAGGGTGTAATGCACATGAAGCTCCTTGAGTTGAGGCAGCCCCGGCCCCGGGGCAGAGTCTGGGAGCAGACAACCTTTAAGGTCGAGGTACATGAGCCCGACGCAGGAGAAGATGGATGAGTGCAGCTTGTAGGACGGGAGGTCAAGGATGAGGACCCGGAGGGCATGACGAGGAGGCGACAGATAGATGAGAAGGCCGTCGAGGCGCGGGTGGTCGGCCTCGGGAAGCGGCGGCCAACGCGCGTCGAGGCCAAAGGCCTCCACCTGGGCAAGGTGGCGCCGGAGGACGAACTGGGCGGCGGATACCACACCGAGGCGGCCGAAGGAGCAGCCTCTGAAGTTGAGGACATGGAGATGATGCCAGCGGTGGCGCCACGCGCGGGAGAGCACGGAGGTGCGGACGGCGTCGCGGATGTTGAGGCGACTGAGGATCTCGAGGATCACCTCATCGGGGATGTCGGTCAGGCATAGCATCATGGGCGTCCGCCGTCGCCGCCTCTGCGCCGCCGCCGCCGCCGCGACCCGGAGAGGATGGGGGCCGCCACTACCTCCGTCTGTTTAGGGCTTTGGATCTGCTAAAAAGACCCGCAGTAAATCGTCTCACCGAGTGGGCGAAAACTACCCCCGCTAGCACACATGCCCGCCGCTTGCATGCACGCTGAATTTAGGGCCTCGGTTACTCTTTTCTAGCTCGCGAGATCTAGGCACGCGGTTGCATGCGAGAGCCGGAGCTTTTTATGCAACTTGTTATTTTTAGGATACCGTATTTTCTTTGTCAATAATAAAAATCTCATAGGTTAAACGGAGTATCGAACATCAGGCCCTCCACAATGTGGAGTGACGCCACAAAAAATTTTTGGGTCTCACCTTCTATTCCTGGCACTACTCTTTGCACGTCACAATGTAGATCACTCTCATTATTACTAGGGCCCACCGAGTATGAATAAAAAATAGCATGCATGTATGAATTGATGAGCACTAGCATGAAGAGCAAAGCATGCAAACTACGTTACACGAGTACGGGTATGGGTATCTGATACAATATGTATCGATGCGCGGATACACACTTTTTTAAAAGAAAACTCACTAAAATGGTGTATCCGCGGATACACACTTTTTTAAAAAAAAAAAACTCACTAAAATGGTGTATCCGAGTATCCGTATCCGCGTCACCCCCCTGGAGTATCCGTGTAACATAGCATGCAATTACCAGGTCACCCCCCTTGGAGTATCCGTGTAACATAGCATGCAATTACCAGACACCGGAGCAACTACTTGCTCCGCTCCAAGTTTTTTTTGGTGTCGCTCACATAGCATGCAATTACCAGGTCACCCCCCTTGGAGTATCCGTGTAACATAGCATGCAATTACCAGACACCGGAGCAACTACTTGCTCCGCTCCAAGTTTTTTTTGGCGTCGCTGAAAATTGGCACCGCTGCATGCAGTGTAAGGAGCGGTTCCTAATTCTTCTCTCTCCTTTTCTAGCTGCACTTAAGCCACACATTATGGACGGCCTCATATCACCATGGAGTTTTCATGGTCATAATATTTTCAGTATCACAATTTTGTTTTTGTTCTAATTGTTTAACAGAAACAAACAATTGGGGGAAATATCTGACTGCTACTTACAATGGCGAATTTCTCTGCGTATTTATAAAGTTGCTCAGTCATGATTTATCAAAATGCCTTCTATGGTGTCCAGGGCCAAAAATACCTGTTTTTTTATCTCTTTTTTTTTTTTTTTGGTCTCTCTTTTTTTCTCTTTTTTTTCAACAAACATGCAGGACCATGAGACACTGCTCCATGGGTTTTAGATCCCCAACTGCTCATGAAGGCCAATAGACTGCTTGTAATTTTCACTATGACTTCAAACAGCGTGTTGCTAAGATCAAGTTTTGTAGGATAATCTGGTGATCTCAAAAAAACTTTGTTTTCTCAACTTATTATTTTGGAGAGTAAAAGCATCTCCAACAGTTTGGCATTTAGGATTTGCTTTCTTGTAATTTACAAAAAATCACGAAATGAGGTATCCAACATTTTTGCACTTGTGTTTTGCAATTTAGGCAACTTGCCAATTGGCAGGGGAAACTTGACATATTTACAAAGTAGCGGACCGCTTGGCAAACGCGATCGACGCTCCTCCCGCTACTCCCGCGCATGTAGGACTCTCTTCGCGCCATATATAGTCGGTTGGGTCCACAATTTGGTAAATGCCAAGTCAATTTTGCAAAACTGTTGGAGCTTGGCTTGTTTTTCTCATTCCTATTTCGTTTTGGAGAGTTGGCAAACTACAATAAATGGCAAAGAAAAAATGTCAAATTGTTGAAGATGCTCTAACTAGGTGGCCAGGCACACCTCGGTGGATCCAATGAGGTCAGGAGACAGGAGCCGTTGCTCATGTATCAAGTAAGCACTTCATCCGTGACAATTTTCAGATCTTTGGTTGAAATATTAAGGAATTATCTTACTTTTCTACTATTGACTACTATGCCCAAAACTTTCTAATGCAGAGAATCCTAGGATGCAACGACGTAATGATGCTATGGATTCATCTGTTGCTTTGGATATAAATTTTCTTGCGTAGCATTTCTCTTGTTAAATACATATATTATTGAGCGTTTCTTGTAACTCAAAATTATATAAATCCAACCGACGATACCTAAGATTTTATATTACCCTACTAAAAGTATAAATAACTATATTATAAAAATAGTTTTCATGTTAAAATTCAAAGGTGTCCTCGAATGGAGGATATATCTCTCTCATTGTAGAGCATACCATAAATCATCTATAACTCTTATATAAACAAACCCCACTACCTATTTCTCTCAACATGCAACATGTCCACCTCGTCAGCCCATTATCAACTCCACTATTTATTTCTCTCAACATATAACACGTCCACCTCACCCGCCCACTATCAACTCCACTACCTATTTCTCATAACATGCAATACGTCCACCTCAACAATCCACTATCATTTGCCACTAGCAATTTATCTTGATATGCAATGGGTTCACCTTAGTAGTTCACTATTTTAACATATTTTTATTCCGCCTTCATACCCGCGGCAACGCGCGGGGAATTCCCCTAGTATCTTATACTTCCACTACCTATTTTTTTGACAAGCAAACTGTCCACCTCAGTAGTATACTCAAGTTTTCAAAAAAAGTTCACTAGCACAAACAATTATGATATCCGGTACATCATCTACTAACATATTATTTACTATCCACAACAGTCTCATGCTATCAACTACGTTAGTTTGTAATAGTTAATCACTTCATAAGAATTACATGAATAGTTTAATCTCATTCCAAATCATAGTTCTCGCAGCAACGCACGAGGTATTCTCCTAGTTTTTATATGCACGAAAACGTTTCTTTGTGTATGGGATTATTTCTAGCCATCCGATCTAGATCCTAGGGCCGATATATCATCTTCAACCTTAGTCTCTTTGTCATCCCCACCTCTCGCCAACCTGCCCTGTCCTTGGTAGTCTCCCCAGCATTGCCCACCGCTCCCGCGGTAGTGCGGTAGGGTCAAGCCAGAGCTCTGCGCGCGTGGCCATGGAGCTTCAGCAAGACCCCTACCGCCCACAATGACCTCCTTCTGCAGCCACCATCGCCATGGGCGCCCTGGACCCGACCTAGCCTAGACACCTCCATTGTTGCGAGAACCATAACGCTGTCCTCCCATCATGTTGACCACCTAGCTGGCCTATCTCCCTCGAGCCCCTTCTCTCTTCTAAGCCCTCTAGAGTTGGGAAAGAAGAGAGAGAGGGGGGTAGGATGGTCTGCATGAACTAGTCGGTTGAGAGCACTTCAAGTTTTAGTCAATTAAAATATAGGAGATTTGTATGGATATACGAGATTGAAAAAAATAGGAAGGAGATGCTTGCAAAATGAGAAAAGGTCCACCCCTTTCTCATCTACTAGTATATGGGGCCCACGTATAAGTGATTCAATCCTTCTCCTCCTCTCCTTGCGCGAGTCTCCTAATTTCATCTAGGTGGCATGGTTGCCCTGTCAATTGAATCTCTTGGTGTGTTGCATAGTGGCATGATGCGGTCGGACATGGCGTGGCGGTAGCTTGGTGGCCCGTCTGCCATCTGACCTACCATGGTGCGACAAAGTTGCTTCTTCCTGTTGGCCATCGAACTCGAACTTGAACTCATCGGCATGAGGAGCAACATGGAAGCTTGCCGGCGTGGGCGCAGATTTCATCAACGCTAGTATTGTGGTGCCGGGCACAATGCGGCAGGGCTAGGGCTCGTATGCTAGTGAGAGGGAAGATAAGAAAGGAGATTGAGAAAAAGATGATGCTTGGTCCCCTCTTTTGAGGGTGAGAGGAGATTTTGAAGGACTTGAAGAAAACTTTTGAGGAAAAGGGGATGCGGTGGAGCTCATTCTTTGCATTTAGTTTCTCTTTTTGTTGGTTATAGGGAAAGAGGATTGGTTAGGAGATGTTCTTAGCAACTTAGCATGTAGCCATGTAGGTGAAGTTGGAGCTTGGCTCCTTGTTCTTACAACGGCGAGAGGGTTTAGTGTTGGGTGGCTTCTTGGCGCGACGCTGTTGTCGACTTGTAGAGTAATCTTGGCGAGATCAAATAGTTATTATGTCTGTTTAGTCAAATTCAAACTTGTCCAATAGGCCTGTCAAGTCTCTTTACCACGGTAGTCTCGATAGTTTTTATCAATAGTTTACAGAGAAAAAATAAGAGTGTGTAACAAGTCCAATGCGAGGCTTTCGGAATTGAGGAACAATTTTCCTTCTCTTTGAAAATATATTTTATTTATTATAATGGCAAAGGTGAGTAATTTATATACAACATGAGGGGTTACTTTATATATTTTTCATAATGGCATAGGTGGGTAATTTCTTTTATAAATTTAAACATATCGATGGCCATTATTGAAGATGATGATTAGAGTCTATAAATTAAAGGTCGGATGTTTCTAATTATTGTAAGCATTTCTTGAATCTATCTTTTTTCCTAGCGCATCTCGTGAGAGTTAACATGGTGTCTTCGTTGAAGCCTCTAATTAGTAATAGTAAGATTCGTATGCATGTAACAACCTATTTTCACCGCACGTATGAAAAGTGAAAATGATGCTCGTTCTTGGCTGCGGGCTGCCAGCCTATAAATCCCAGCAGCATCCAGCAATACACATGTTGACGGTCGTTAAGTGCCAATTTTTTACCGTCAACTAAACATGAGAAAGGACTAAAATATGTTCACCAACTAGATATAGGGGTTATACTTGACAGAATTCCATGAGTTTTGGTGAATGTCTCGTTTCGGGGTGTGTCGCCTGAAAATACCCAAGGAAGGCCCACATGTCATGATTACATAGAGAGAAAGACCGAACGGGTAAAATTGTATATTCTAGAAGACTCCGTAAGGCAAACCCCGGAAGCGGGGACCCACACGGAAGAGTGGTGGGTCGGCCGACTCCCTCTCCGGGTCGGGCCGACCGGCCACCTCCACCAATCGTGGAGGCTCGCGGATCCGCCTCCACCGACCTTGAGGAGCAATAATTATCGTCCGTTTAGGTCGGTTTGATCCGAGGGCCGTGGTGCATCCTAGAGGGCTATATAAGCGGGGCCCCCGGCCCCCGGAGGAGGCATCCCTAAAACCCTAATTCATTATCTCCCGGCGGGATCAGAGTTGTAGAGGCGTCCCTTGAATGGATGACTTCTCTTCTCTAGAGAATTAGAGCTAGACACTCCAATGTAGTAGATTAGATCTAGATGAGAGTTAGGGAGAGCGGAGCTGCGCTCCGGTTCTGGAGAAGTCTTCAGAGATTTGGTATGTCTTTGTATCTACTCTTGTAAGACTTATGCTTTAATATATTCATCTTCTCTATTTACTTTATGCCTTCATATGTATGATTAGTATAGTTGTTATACCTTGGCATGGGATCTTCACTCGTATTGAGTGCTCTAGTTATCTTAAGTAATTAGAGTAGTAATCGATAGTGTAGGCATGGTGTCTAGACTATAGGTTACCTGAGGTTGCGCCCAATCCCACGGATAGTTGTGGTAGCCCCGAGAGGTGACAGCTGTCGGGCCTTCGTATTCCACCACGTTCGGGTTGGTGTTTCGTAGAGCTTTTCGGAGCCTTCTCCCAACTACTCTTTACCCAGTCTTCTTCGAGAGTTGGAAAGGACCTGCTGCTCCAAAGTGCTATTGTGTGATCGCTATATCTAACCATTCCCTGTTATCCTAGAACCAAAGTATTAGAGAAGTAGTTAGGAACCTTGATCTCTCCCGTTGTCCTCTCACTTTAACTAGCTACTCATTTATCATAGAATTCTCATGTGTGCTTTATTATTTATATTACCTTTTATATATATAAATCATTTACCCCCGCTTTAGTCTAGTTGGTTTACTAAGTTAGTAGATACATGATGGTGAATTATCATATTCTTTAACCCTTGCTTCCCCGTGGTAAAATATAAATAACGATACCTGGTTTACTCCGGTAAAATGCTACAATGGTATGTTCTGCGCTTGCAGAATTCTTCTTATTTTAGTTGCACTTAGCAAATACCAACAAGCATTTTTGGCGCCGTTGCCGGGGAAGCAATCGGAGTTAAGTTTTTGATAATGATCTTGATGTCTGCTAGTTTAGTGTACCACTAGCTTTAGTAGGATTACCCCTTGTTCTGTTAAGTGTGGAATAGACAGGGACAAAAGAAGCCGTTTTGACCTTCCGGCAAGTTTCCACAAGAAAAGAAGAGACATTGAAGAGCCCAGGGTCCCTCAACATTCAACATTCATCAACATTGGAACCCTGCCATCTCACGGTTTGTGTATACATATATATTATTCTAACCATGTGCAGATTTCTAACCATGTGCAGATTGGAGAAAAGGTCGTCGTCACAAGAATTTCAAATCACATCACAAGTGACGAACATAGATGCCGCAACACTACTCACAAATTTCATCCCGTGAGTCATGGTAAGTATGATCAAGAACGGTGAGATAGTCTTGCTCATGGACTTTAAAATTATGAGTAGTTATCTTTTTAAAATTCTTGCACCTCACTACATGTTTACTTTTAAGAATTCATGCATCCACTCCACTCTTTTATGTTTGCTCATCCATTGCATGTTTAGTTTCTTGCATTCATCCATACGTTTTGCATCTAAAAAGAAAAAAAAATCCTCACCATGATCATGCTCTTTCATCTCCTCTTGAGTAAATCACTATAGTGCTTTTCATGCTACCTCTGTTTGCTATAGTATATTTTGGTTTGGAAGTGCTGGAATTGAGTACTTCTATGGGCTTTTAATGTAAGCATGGTGCTTAGGTTAAGTAGTCCTCCTTAATCTAATTAGACATGGAGTCTAGTTTGGTTATTGAACTAAAATTGTGCTTTAGTAGATATTGGTTATTTTGCTAGACTAACCCTTGCGAGAGAACTCTCAAATCCAATTTGGCTAAGTCAAGGGATGAACACTCATTGGAGATGAAGCAAGGCATATGATGAATTCCAACAACTTCGCACAAAAGACACAACTCATCCATCGTTCAAGGAAGAATTGTAAGTATCAAATATCATCCACATTGTTTTTTGTGCAAGTTACCTTTGCCTTGAACCATGTTAAAGTGCCATAAAAAAGTGGTAGAAAACTTTATAAATAAAGTCTATGCTAAAAGTAATTCAAATCCATCTTTCCATTAGCATAGATGATGATCATTTAGATAGTGGATAATAGCCCATAGTGTGAAATTGTTGCAATCCTTCGGGTATGTGTCCACTAACATTTTGTAGGAAAGAACTTATGATGTGCCTGTTCGTGGATCGGCATCACCTGCGAAATTGCCACTTCAATAATGGAACAAAGAGAAAGACAAGAGTGCCACAAGAATCATCAACATCTTGAACTCACTCAAAGAAGTGGATTAAGGCAACAAGCTATGAGCAACTCCAAAGACACCATCTTGCATGTCGGCAGCAAGGACAAGGATGGAATGCAAGCATCCTTGTGTCAACCAATCCTCATCAAGGGTTGACTACCGCCCAAGCCCAAGAAGATCATGAACAACTACAAGATGATGTCCCTAAGCCATTTGAGATGAAGTCTGCATACAAATAATAATGAAGCCTCTTCTTTGATCATTAAGACAGATGGCGTGTTGTTAACTGCAACTCTTCACCATGCTGCTAGAAACCATCAAGGAAGAACTCGAGTCTACATCTCCAATGAACATCAATTCGTCAACCAAGACTCAACAAATTAAAAATCAAGAATGGTTGACGAAAGAAGAACATGCAACTGTTTGTACGCTCATCCTGGATTGGACAATACAATCAAAAGCAGAATACAAAAGAGAGATCTTTGCTCAATGGACCTATAATCAAAAGTCCCTCTCAGACAAATGAAGGCTTAAGAACAGAGGACAAACAATGTCTAAGGACATAGGAGTACAACACACTCTGAGGGATGAACACTCATATTTGGTTTCACGTGGCGAGCGACAACAAGGTCAAGCTTGGGGAAGGAAGGCCGTTGACTCTTCAAACAATGATCCAGCAATGCTCTTCCTCTTTTCAAGCCCCCGTCGCTCTGGCACGTTGAGAAGAAACAATGAGTGGAGCACAAGGTCTAGGAAAAAAAAAAGGGAGTGAAATTTTAGAAGACAAGTTGCTCAAGGAGAGAGGTCAATCAAGCAAGGCAAACTCCAAGAAGAAGTAAAGGACCACTAGAAGCATCTACTCTTCATCACAAGGTACTCCAGTGATAAAGACTGCTGGACAAGAAAGAACATGGGTGACTCCTTTCCTAGAGTTACCATCTCAAGAGGTGCAGTTCTCAAGGTCTCTACCTTTGGGATCAAATGATGCACTGAAGGAGTGAACATGACAAGAAGTCCTGTTCGGAGGACTTAAATCACTGAACCCTCGCCAAGGAGGTAACTTGGTATTTATCAGCATTTCCTTTTTCAGCATATTTATTTTCTCTGTTTGCACCCCTTAATTATAAAAAGATAAAAATATTTCTTGAGATCTGTTAGAATAAGTTTAAGTTAAGAAAGTTCTAAACAACCAAGGCCTAGAGGTTTTTATCACTAACGCTTAATTAGTTCCACAAGTTTTGTTGTCTATTTGAGCTTCACGGAACATCGAGGATCAAGAAGAGCTAACGTGCGAGAGGGACATCCAGTTCCTCGGAGTGCTGCCCGCAACATTCAAGTGCTGTCTCCAACAGCAACTATCTACGACACTCCAGGAGGACTAGAACGTCTTCATTGCCTGTCAGCAACATCAGCGAGACTATGTCAACATCCGGCTTGGGGAGAGCATCCCCGTGTACCAAGCTAAGTGTTTCCAACTTATCTATTTATGCTTTGTTAGAGTGTGCTTTGTTAAAACAACTAAAAAGATGCATAACCATAGAAACCCGTAAAGATTTCCTTATTTATTTCTACTTTTGGAGAGCTCTTGCAATCTGTCTTAAAAGTGATCCCTAGAATAAACTCGCATGGAGATGATGAATAGTTGCTCTCCGCCGTAATTCCTTTCAAGTACCTAGTTTTCAACCTTGCACTCTCTCGAGTTTTGGACACAACTGTTTAGATTTGAGATTTGCTCAACCTCGAAACTTGTGGGTAGCAAACACTTGATCTAAGTCTAGGTGGTTGACGGGTATGATATGGGAAGGTTTTGAGCTGCTGTCCATCTTGTTCCTAGAGATGCTAGAGTTCTGGAGAATTTATCTTTGAAAATCTTAAAATTATTGTATGATGAGTTCCTTTATGACGAGAGTTCAAAATTCCTACCACAGCCATATATTCATGCTTACTAGATTAGGAAACCCCATCTGTTTATATAGATCATTTTGTAGGCTTGAGTGTAGTCTTTAGGCATTGAGTGTGGTTATGCTGTGGACCCATAAGGAATCAGTCATGCAGTTGAAGTCAATACTATGTGCTCTCCATCCATTGATCTATGCTACTTCTGTCCTCAGAAGCATGCACCCATCTTATAACTACTACATTCATTCTGTGCTACTTCTGTCCCTAGAAGTACCACCCACATATAGATCCACATCCACCACATATTGTGCTATCTCTACCCTAGAGATACGCACCTATGCTGCTCCTACCCTGGGAGTATGCAATCCCACATACTGTGCTGTCTCTACCCTGGAGATACACACCTATGCTGCTCCTACCCTGGGAGTACGCATCCATCCATCCATTCTTCCACATATATATATGCCACTCATTTCATTCCATCCGAAAATGTTCTACTCTTACACCGGGAGTGAACACCCAAAAATATTCATTGCCATCCTATCATGTTCCATTGTGCAATAAAGCTCCGTTATTTCGCTTGATACTCCCTATTGTTATTGCTATAGTTTTATTCGAAAGGATTGGTTGCTTAAAAAAAAAAGAAGAACAAGAGAAAAAAAAAAGAGAGAAAAAAAAAGAAGAAGAAAGAAAGAAAGTGAAAAAAAAAGCAACCAAGTCCTCCTCTTCAAAGGTCTTCAAAGTTTCCAAATAAACGGAGGTATGTTATCCCCAAAGGAGCAAGTGTAGAAGTAGATGTTCACCAAGTGATCACCCCTCATAATCATTTCTTTATCATCATCATCTTATCATCCATTCCATCTTTTCATTCACATGCACATATGACTTTATTATTATTTTAGTTCCTATTGGATCCATGGTTTAAGCGTGCAATATATGCAAGTGAGTTTGAGTGTCTCCCCACCTATGAGCTCCACATAAGCCTATTAGAAAGTAGGGTGAGAGAGAGAAGGCTCTTTTCACTATGCCTTAGTTCCACAAATACCACATATTCGAGAGAAGAGAGAAGGCATACACTACTCATGCCTTGGAGAGGATCCGAAATACCACAAATGAGAGATCTCGAAAGGTTCATACAAGGAACTCGAGTTTTTATTTGAAAATCTTGCAAAAACTCCAGAATAATAGTTGATCAAAGAGCGAGAAACATAGCGCTTGACTTGACCGTTACGTCTTTCAACCGCTCAAGACCCAAGTGACGGTTACAAGCCCCACGGTGAAAGGTAATATGAGTAAGTTTTGAGTCAAAATAGTTCACTCTAATTCGGAGGAGAGTTCTTGTTTGAACGCATGTGTACTTTTGAGGCGTGAAAGCATTGTAGCAACTCCTGATCCATCACTGAGTTTATCTTTGCTCAGAGACGAGCAAAAGGTAAGCTTGGGGGAGTTGTTGACGGTCGTTAAGTGCCAATTTTTTACCGTCAACTAAACATGAGAAAGGACTAAAATATGTTCACCAACTAGATATAGGGGTTATCTTGACGATTTAATTCCATGAGTTTTGGTGAATGTCTGTTTTTGCGGTGGTGTCGGCTGAAAATACCCAAGGAAGGCCCACATGTCATGATTACATAGAGAGAAAGACCGAACGGGTAAAATTATATATTCTAGAAGACTACAGAAGGCAAACCCTGGAAGCGGGGACCCACCTGGAAGAGTGGTGGGTCGGCCGACTCCCTCTCTGGGTCGGCCGACTGGCCACCTCCACCAATCAGGTGGAGGCTCGCGGATCCTGCCTCCACCGACCTTGAGGAGCAATAATTATCGTCCGTTTAGGTCGGTTTGATCCGAGGGCTGTGGTGCATCCTAGAGGGCTATATAAGCAGGGCCCCTGGCCCCTGGAGGAGGCATCCCTAAAACCCTAATTCATTATCTCCCAGCGGGATCAGAGTTGTAGAGGCGTCCCTTGAATGGATGACTTCTCTTAGAGAATTAGAGCTAGACACTCCAATGTAGTAGATTAGATCTAGATGAGAGTTAGGGAGAGCGGAGCTGCGCTCCGGTTCTGGAGAAGTCTTCAGAGATTTGGTATGTCTTTGTATCTACTCTTGTAAGACTTATGCTTTAATATATTCATCTTCTCTATTTACTTTATGCCTTCATATGTATGATTAGTATAGTTGTTATACCTTGGCATGGGATCTTCGCTCGTATTGAGTGCTCTAGTTATCTTAAGTAATTAGAGTAGTAATCGATAGTGTAGGCATGGTGTCTAGACTATAGGTTACTCGAGGTTGCGCCCAATCCCACGGATAGTTGTGGTAGCCCCGAGGTGACAGCTACGTCAGGCCTTCGTATTCCACCACGTTCGGGTTGGTGTTTCGTAGAGCTTTCGGCAGCCTTCTCCCAACTACTCTTTACCCGGTCTTCTTCGAGAGTTGGAAAGGACCCGCTGCTCCAAAGTGCTATTGTGTGATCGCTATATCTAACCATTCCCTGTTATCCTAGAACCAAAGTATTAGAGAAGTAGTTAGGAACCTTGATCTCTCCCGTTGTCCTCTCACTTTAACTAGCTACTCATTTATCATAGAATTCTCATGTGTGCTTTATTATTCATATTACCTTTTATATATATAAATCATTTACCCCTGCTTTAGTCTAGTTGGTTTACTAAGTTAGTAGATACATGATGGTGAATTATCATATTCTTTAACCCTTGCTTCCATGTGGTAAAATATAAATAACGATACCTGGTTTACTCCCGGTAAAATGCTACAATGGTATGTTCTGTGCGCTTGCAGAATTCTTTTTATTTTAGTTGCACTTAGCAAATACCAACAACACACACGGTGTCTCGTAGTCTAGTTCAACCTCAGCGATAACTAAGCCATGAATCATATACACCAAGCTTCTTGATGACAAATGCCCAATCTTCAAATGCTTCAATATAAATGGATAAATCAACAAGTAACAAACTCAACGCCACCAAAAGCTCCACTTAGAGCTAGCTCGCAAGAAGAATGAATACCAACCAAGTTTAAGCAATGCTCAAACTTGGCCTCCTGAACCACCTTGGTTAACATATCAGCTGGGTTGTTTTTTGTGCCAATTTTCTCAACATACAAATCCTTCTTCTTCACATGATGTCTGATTCATGGCAATGCAAATTGCGTGGTTAACAATAACACCCAATCCGGGATCGAGTTTTCTTCTGGCAAGGGCATGATGATGCATGTGTAGATTGTTTGTTCTGACAACTTAACAGTGTTGTATACAATGTGATTGATTGTGATCACGCGTGATTTTAATTTATGTACTCCTAAAATCGACTCTCCTTTTTTGCTTCATTCACATTATTGGTTGGCGACTTGCCATCAGGATTTGTTCTTCTGTTTGCTGAGCGCCTGAGCTGCATATGGTTTTGTTCTTTTGTAGGAGTACCAGTACTGTTTCCTTTCCTCGCAATATTGTTGTTGCGAGGTTTGTATGTCGGAAAACAAAAAAAAGCACAACTACATCTGCAAGCGGTTTGTAACTTTGTATTATATATCGAAAGAAAAGCACCTTATGTCTACTTGTCGTGACCACAGCCATGCTAATGTGTGTTGATTGTTTGTTAAAAAGTTGGAACTCTAACAAACCGATGTCGGAGACTTGCCAAATGCCAAAAACAGACACTTGCAAAACCAATGCGAAATCGATTTGCTAATGTCTGCCATTGCTGGGGGATCTACCAAGGAAGGTTCTCATCGATCTGCCATCGGATTTGGCCCATCAGCAACGACGTCCGGCTGGTCATCGGTTCAGTCGGTCGAATAAGCTTATGATGACGTATGGTTTGAAAGTGACGCTTGGCTGCCTGCCTGCCTGTATATACCTAAATGTACACGAGAGGCATACCATATATACCAGGGGAATCCCAGGAGCAGCAAGCACATATTTACACGGTCGTCTCTTGTACTAGCTACCTGCCTGCCATTTCTGAGGCGTAGGATCGAGGAGACGAGGAGCTCGACCGACAATTCGACATGGCTGCCAGTGCCAGCAAGACGAGGAAGGCGATCCTTGTGGTCTTCATCTGGGCCGTGGCCATGCTCTTCTTCATGGCCGCTCTCCACCCCAACGGTAATTAATTCATTCATCTTTTTTATTTATAGCATACATGCATATTTTATGAAAGAATTATCCACATCGAAAAAACCAGATTTTTTCACCATTAATTTTCGTTTGTTTTTTTTTTGAAAGATTAATTTTCTTTTGTTGTGGACGACGCTGATTTTGTTTGTTTATTTCCAGTGACAGTACTCACCGCAGCCCAGGTCGTCAACTGCAAGTGCTGCGCTCGTTTTGATGATTGTGTGGCAGATGCGAGTTGCTGCATGCCCTCCCCCGATCGGCCAAATTGCTGCTACGGCGCATGAGACATTGATGCAATGACACCGGCCAAATTGCTGCTGCAGTCGTCTCTTTGAGATGGCTGCAGTACGTCGTCTCTTTGAGATGGCTGCAGCTGCTGCTTGTCAGTTCTTACCAAACTACTACTTCAGCAACCAGCGATACCATGAATGATACTGTACCGAGAAAAGAATACTTATGTCTGTCTCTATATAATTAACATAGTAATGAATAAAGTAGAACGCATATATAAAAAGAAATTAAAACCGTATGCCACTACGATTTGTACTTCGTGTGCTGTGATTTCCACATCTATCTTTTCCGTGCATGAATCGATTGACCGGTAGTTCGGTAGGCTGCTAAAGATCGCGCACTGCGAACAAACGAAAGGAGGAGAGAAATATCTGGATAAGGCATCATATTCGGCTGTTAGGGTACGATGCCCACTATTCCACCAGAAATATTAGACTAATTTATAGGCTTTGATGAGGTGGAATGAATCCTGTGGACTGTGGACAGAAATACGGTTAAAAAATGAGCCCCAAGTGAGCAGTAGAGATATTTGGATTATTGCCTTATATGGGAGCAAGGACTGGCAGGGGACGGACACCTATTAGATCATACAATCTGTTGCCATACCTCACAAATTCACATGCCTTTACTCTTCACGAGCTCTCTCTCTCGATCTCTCACTCATCATCGTATATGTACTCCATCAGTTTCAAATTATACTTCACGTACTACTGTATCACTGTCCATAGTGCAAACTTGGTTTGATTGGTTGTCTGTAGAAAGCTTTATGCATGTTCAATCTGTTGACCACCTACTTTGGCTTGGCTAACAGTTTTGAAGCAAATGTAGCATATATAGTGATCGTTATGCCAATCACCGTCGGGCAGGTCTCATGGCCTCCGGGTGTGAGGCCCACGATCTCTCCGTGCCGGACCGCCCACTCCCGAGCGCTTTGTGCACGCCACCAAGAGAAGGAGAGCGAGGCGGCTCTCTGTCTCGGAGAGGGATAGGCAGGTCACAAGTGGAGGGGGGCGCACGCTCGGTCTTACAGGGGGCGCCGCTCGGTTTTATTTTTTTAGAAGGGCCGGCAAAAACTTTGCTTGGATTTCTATTAGACGAATAAAAAGAAAAGCAAGTGCCAGCCTAGTTTTTTGACTGGGAACCGGGCCATAAAAACCATACAAATAGGAGGGTACCCTACTCCATTGCATAAATAGGTACAAAAAACAACAACTCCACTGTAAACAACTCAAGCCTCGGTCGGATTGGGTCACCGACACGAGCAGCTTGCAACTATATCAACTACTCAACTCCTCGCTCGGTCGAATTGGGACATCGACACAAGCCTCTAAACACTGCAGCCACTGGAACTCGGTCGGATTGGGTCGTCAACACGAGTCTCCACTTTAAACCACTAGAAGCTCTACAACTGAGGCACTGAACAACTAAAGACTAGCAAAATAAAACTAGACAACTACACCACTAAAAACAAACTAAGACTACTCCACCACAGGCACCACCCCGAGCATGACGACGGAAACGACGAACTAGCACTGCCCAAAACATCCTAACCGAGCCGAACACCACAACGACGCCTTCAAGAAGGTTACGACGCCCAAGCGCCGCCGTTGTCCGTCCACAGAAGGACTGGGTTCACACCCATGGTGTGCTGGGGACACGAGGCCCTCAATAGGGGAGCGAAACCCTCAAGTGTCGCCGTCGCCAGACTTTCGCCTAAAGAACCCCAGCACAGACGCCGGTGAGGAAGACGGGTCCCCGCCAGCCACCAAGACGATGCTGCCGGCCAACCAGAAGAAGCCTTACCGAGGTTGACGCGCCGGCCACGCGAGCAGCCGCAAGCTGCGCCGGCACCCCGCAAGACCCCGCCGAAGAACCAGCCATCGCCACCATGAACAACCACCAACCGCCCGCCAAAGTCGTAGCCGCCGCCGACCACCGCCGTCGGCCGAGCCCGAATGGGCACCGCCCTGCCCGGGAGGAACCGGAATGGGGTAGAGCCCCGAAACCAGCCACCCGAAGACGCCAAGGCCTCCTTCCAAACGACGGCCGCCCAGCCGCGGCAGCCAAGCTCAAGGGGAGAGGAACGGCATAGACGAGGGCCGCCCCCCCAACACCAACCTGAACCCTGACAAACAGCAAGGGGGAACCTGCCACTTCCCCCTGCGTCCCACCGGGCACCAGCACCACTCCGCCCAGCCGGCAAACCCCGACGGGGAAGAACGACCTCCACCTGGTCTGGCACCGCCGGCAGCACCACCATGATGCTGTAGGGATGCCACAACCACAGCTGGCCATGCCACCACGGCATCGCAGACGATGCCGAATCACCACCGAAACCAGGGCCTGACCGCCGCACCAACCCAGCAGCCACAAGACCGACCCCGGGGAGAGCCCAGGCCAGCCGGACCAACAGGGGGATCCGGCGGCACGCCAGAGAAACCTGCCCGGTCTCCACCCCGGGCCACCCCAAAACGGGAGCGCCGGGAAGCATGGGGAGAGGAGCCAGCCCGCCACCAACACCACCCGAGGCCATCGCCCCCGCTCCCCCACGAAACCCGTCCATGGCGGGGCCGGAAGATCCGCGCGCACATAGCCAAACCGGCGGAGGAGTAGGGGGCGCGCGGATCCACACACCCGGACCGCCCGATCCGGGCCCCGAGGCGGCCCCGCCGCTTGAAAAGGCCGCCCGACCGCCCCGCCGCTGCCGTGAGGAAGAAGGAAGACGACCCCCCCCCCCCGCAACCACCACGACGGAAGACGCCCCGCCGCCGCCCGTGCGGCCAGCTCCGACGGCGGCGCGGCAGGGATGGAGTGGCGGAGGTGCTGCTAGGGTTCGCGTGGGGAGCCGCCGGGCCGCTCGCGAGGGAGCGGCGCGGGGCATGTGAGTCCAAGATATCGTATTCGATTCGCCGCTCGGTTTTAGTGGAGAAAGAAAAAGTGGAAACGAAAAACCCTAATTATCTAAATTTATACTCGAAATGGCTATTTGGGCCACGTCCGGGCCTGATGGCCCCCGGCCTTTTTGGACGCAGTTGTATAAAGAGGCTCGCCTCAATTAATTAATTTTACAAGGCGGGCAAATTTGACTATCTCCGTCAATGAAAACGGAAAGATCGCCTCCGTTATTCGTCAGGTACTTTTGGAGGCAGACAAATTTTGTGACCACCTCGATTAATATTTGGACATAGTTTCTTACAATATACAAAATCATTTGTAAAGTAGTGTAGCTCTAGGATCCAAACAACCACGGCGGATCTAAACAGGACCTAAAGCAGTTGGTGATACTAAAGTATCAACCAGCATGTGAAGTTTCCTTATTGTTATATTAGTTGCTTGGGGGTGGAGAGATCAGCAGGCATTTGCATGACTGCTCTCTTGTAATTTCTTGTGCAGTTTTCGTCTAATAAAAATAGCGGCAAAACTTTTACCATCCTTTTTCTAGAAAATAAGAGAGCTGCCTTGGACGGGAATATCTAAGTGCAATAAGCTCCAGCAGGATCTTGCAAAATGGTAATTGAGGAAGAAGTGTTCCAACATCCCCTACAGCAAGATGACAGAGGTCGCAATCGTAACATTCTCGATGCATGTTCATCCTTTTTCTAAAAATTCTCGTGTTTAATTAATTTGTCTTTAGTTAACATCACATAGATTGGTTGCCTGCACACCTTCTGCAGACCGCCATAGTGTAGACCGGTTTTGATTGGTTGCCTGTAGAAAGAGTTATGCAGGCTAGCACTAACATCAAAGCATTCTAAATTTGTACTGTGTCTACTTTAGAGAACTTGTAGTTGGTTCAACCCTAACCCTTTTGACCACCTGCTTTGGCTTGGCCAACAGTTTTGAAGCAACCTGGAGCACGCTCCATCTATCAACATCTCCTCTCCTTCGAAATATATGCCAGAACGGCATATAAAGAGCGCAAACATGGCAGTAATTTCAGCCGCGTTTTAAGTCATTTTTTTCCTAAAAGATCGCACCGAATATGATACATGATTTATTTATTTTTTCGAAATCGTGCTTAGCACATTCTTCATTAAGGGAAATAGGATAGGTTGTTACATCTTCTAGTTACATTGGTGAGTTACCAAGTAACAAGAGGCTAGCACACTAACACAAATCACCGGTTCTAACGGTGCTGCTAACTCGATGTACTAACTAGATAAAAAATTTTGCGAAAAGCGAAGAACGTACGTAGCTTGGTAACGAACAATGGCGCCAGGCAGCTAGACCCGGCACCGACCCACTGGTTCCCTTCGTCGCACACTTTGCTGAAGACCTATGCCATCATGCTTGAAGCGCCATCAAAGGTCTGTCGATTGTGTTCCTTCCAGGTTACCCACGATAGGAGCGGCACCAGTGAATCAAAGACACGTCAGTGCGCACCTGGGACCGCCAGTCGTGACCTCAGCCACCAGTTGGCGAGCGTCAAGTGGACCGCCGGGCAGAGGTGTTCGAAGCCCCCCTGGCCAACATTTTGTGCCAAAGCTGTCGCATGAAGACGTAGGCCGCCAGTAGATGATCCATCGTGAACAGCGCGCACTCGTCGCTCTATTGTAGTCCATGGCGACGACGACGTTCAACTGTCCAAAGCCGCGCATTAGGGCTAGCTAGAAGAATAGCTTGACCTTTGGAGGAGCCGATGTCGCCCAGAGTTCCTTGGCGCCGAGCAACTCGACACGGCCGTGGAAGAGCTGGAGTAAGCACTCTGAGGTGAGCATCCACACGATGTTATCGGCAACATTTGGTCGTAGCTCAGTGCCGTCGATCGCGTTCCAGACCCGGAGGAACTAGGCCATGAACGGCACGGATGGCGCCTCGGACGTGTCCCGGGTCCATTGTCCGTCGTTGAGTCACTCAACTTGAGTGTGTCTCGGACAGAGCGTTTACGCCTTCTTCCACGGACCGATCTGAACACTAAAGGCGCAAGCTTGTAGATCAGCCCCACTGGTAGCCATGCATCTGTCCAGAAACGCGCCAGGCAGCCATCCCTGATGACGAACGTGGTCGCGGAATTAAACATGTGCTGGACGGTAGCTTCTGTCTTCGACGGCAGGAGGGCCCATGACGATTTGGGGCGGGTTCGACGTAGCCATTCCCACTGAAGCCATAGGGCATAGCCAAGCACCCTGAGGTCGGTTTCTCCCAGACCGCCCAGATCGATCTCGTGGCGAGCAGACCACTAGCCACGCGATCATGCACTTCCCGCCGACCACTGAAGACGTCCCGGGCCATAGGAACGCGCGGCGGCACTTGTCGATGGAGGCAATCGCCCACGGGGCTTGGGAGCAGCAGATGCAGATCGTGACGTGCACCGGGATGGCAGACAAGGTTGTTTTAGTCAGTGTGGAGCGCCCCGCCTGGTCAGGAGCCCTGCCCTCCACGTTGGTATGCGCGCCGCCGCCGTGTCGACGATCGGATACTCTTCCTGGCGCAGCAGCCTGGAGGGGGACAGTGGCACGCCGAGATATTTCGTCGGGAAGGCAGCTGGCACGGGAACACTTTGTTCAGCCGCGGTGATTTGCTCCTCGGAGCAGGCGATGGGCCTGACGGTGCATTTGTCGATGTTGGTGGCGAGGCCGGACACATCAGCAAACAGCTCGAGGAATGAGGAGTTGCCTGATACAGCTGCAGTTGTTGACGGTCGGCGCCAAGAAAATAATCAAGTCATCAGCATAAACGGAGGTCCTGTGTTTGAAGATACTCCCAGCAAGAGGAGCAAGCTGGCCCTGCCGATCCGCCTCCGTGATTAGCGCATTCAGCACTTCCATGACGATGACGAATAGGAGACGGCGACAGGTGCCTTAGGCCACGAGCGTGACAGATGCGCTGTCCCGGTCTGCTATTGATAGGTACTCCGGTGCTCGCCGTGCGTAGCAGTGCTGATATCCACTTCCTCGATACATGATTTATAAAAGAACAAACTTCACAATCCACCTCCTAATAACAACCCCCTGATCTGCTTGTTTGGATTCACCCTTACCAAAATTTAGTTAGCTACAAACTTAGTTTGGACCCTCTAGCTAATTAAAAATCTTAACCACGCTACCCCTCATTAATTCTATTGGGCCTATTTATATCCCACTATGCCAAAACAAGGTTGGTGAGGTATATCATAGTATCAACCAGCATGCCAAAATACAGGGAATTTTTTAAAAATTTAATCCTTTTTTAAACAAATAATCAAAAATATCCCCCCTGAAAAAATAATTCCACTTGGTATCCCTTTTGGTCGCGCCTAACCTGCCGGCGCGACAAATACACTGTGTCGCGCCGGAAGGTCTGGCGCGACTGGCTTTCCACGTCAGACCAGGGCGTTTGACCGCGCTCCCGTGGGCCAAGGCTGGGCCCCGCCAGTCGCGCCACATGCATCGGCGCGACTGGTGGGATTTAGGGTTTCTGCTGGGCCGGCCCATTTCCGTGTGGACGTCGGCCCACCCCCTGTCGCGCCAGCGCACTTGGCGCGACAGTGGGAGTTAGGGCACGACCGACGCGCCCAACTCGTCATTTCCCCTTTCCCTGACCCGTCGCCCGACCCCGCCGCCGCGTCTCCGGTTCGCCGCCGCCGCCACCGCCACAGTCCTCTTCGGCCGCCACCGCCATTGACCTCCCCACCACACCACGCCTCCGCCGCAACGCGCTCCCGTTCCGCGCCGCCCGAGGCGGGTCCACACAGGCGGGTCCGCGCCGCCGCACCGCCCCAGGCGGCCCAAATCGCCGCCGCCGCCGCCGCCAATAGCCGCCGCCGCCGCCCCTCCTCCGCTCCCCGGCGGCCCCATCAGAGGACGGCTCGGGCACGGCGGGTGGCCCGCGGCCAGGCGAGGAGGCAACCCGGCCTCCAGCCGCTCCTGGCAGGGGGTGGCCGCCGGCGGCTGCCGGCCGCGTGCAAGCCCTTGCCGCCCTCCTTGGTCTCTTCCCCACCTTTCTGGACCCCTCCTGCTACGGTGAAGGTGGCCTTTCCCTCTCCTATCCCATGTCTAGTTAGTTTTTTTGGCTTTGTTTTGTTGTTAGTTAGGGTTTTAAACTTGGTGATTGATTGTGATTAGATCGTTTATTGACACAATCTGATGCGTAGAATCTGTTGAAGGTATAGTGTGTCTGTGGAATTGACCTCAGCATTGTATAGCATGTATGTACTTACTTGATGCATGGAGGAATTAGTTGTGCTGGTTTGGAGGAATTTGATAGTGTCTTGTGGTACAGGAGGTGATGATGGGTTTGATTTGGTTAGGACATGTCATTTAGCTGAGTATGATTTGGGTAGTAGATTTCATTAAGTTGCATTTTGTTAGGAGATAGTGAAGTATGTTAGTATTTTTTCATCCTTTTTGATATGGTATTATACATAATTATCTATGGTCTCCTATGGTTGTTGATGGTAGCATATATATTTTGTAGATGGAACGGTTAGTTTGTTGCTATTATGGTGGCAAAGTGAAAGAAAATGGGGAGTTTGAATGCATGAAAAAACATGTAGAGTTTTTTACTGGGCCACCAACATTGGATGCATTGGTTAAGAGGTTTGGATGTCCAGTTAGTTTGCAAGGCAGATTTGACTGTGGCAAGGAACGACCACACTATGTGTTGATGCCACTATCTTCTGAGGATGAATGGAAGGACTACGTGGACGTTGTGAAGAGTAGCAACGTTAGGTGCCTAGAAGTTGTTGTCTATAAGGGGTGTAGGGCTCCGGTTGATGCTGAGGATGAATGTGTTGATGTGGAGGCTGTTGAGAACCTTACCCAAGAGGTAGAGTTCGAACAAAGTATGTGTTAAAGAAGGTGACGTAGTTAGTGAAGACGGTGCAATCAGTGATGACTTCGACGAAGAAGGGTATTATGACGAGGATGCTATGTATGACACTATATCCGAGGGGTCGGAGCATGAGGTTGAGGTGGTTGCCAGTGAAGTGGAAGGTGATGCCACGTCATACGATGGTATGTCGGATGATTTGTCTGATGATTTGTTGATGGGTGGCGACAATGGGTCGGACCATGCTAGTGAGGACGAAACCGAATGCCGTCAGGCCGGGTTTCATGAGTCCTTACGAGCCCCGGGGGACGGGTCATTGAGAATGGAGTTGAATGACGCGGAGAGAAGGATGTTGAGGGCCGTCCATGTTGAGGTACCTTCGGTTCCGAATTACATGGACCTTAGTATGGTGGATGAGGCAGTTTGTGACACCGGGTTGTCCATGCTGGAAGATGAGGTGCCTGAGAGTGAGGATATGGAGATCAAGAAGGGAATGGTGTCTGACACGCTCGAGCATGTCAAGTACTTTCTGCAGGACTACGCCGTGAGGGTTCACAGGCCTTACCGTGTGACTCACTGCGATAAGACGAAGCGGTACACGGTCCTGTGCAAGTCTCGTTGTGGTTGGGGAGTGTGGGTTCAAAAGCTGAGGAATGAGAAATGGAGGATTCGCAATGTGGGGCCACCCCACAGTTGTCGGTCTTTGAAGGTAAAGAATGTGCATTCACAGAACACAGCTAGTTATCTCGATCGTCGTATTGTTGCTGTGGTGAGGGCCGATAGCGACACATCTGTTTCATCGCTCATTGAGACTATACGGGGCTTCACTGGTTACCGAGTGAAGTACTCAAAGGCATGGCGTGCAAAGCAACACGCTATACAGTTGTTGTGGGGTGATTGGAAGGAGATGTACAACCAAGTGCCTCGAATTCTAAGTGCCATGAAACACTTCAATCCTGGCCTTAGATGGTATTGCCATGTTGGAGGCATAGTGGATGACGTTGATGGTATTCCGAAGTCAATTATGCAGAGGGTGTTCTGGTGTTTTCCGCAGTCAGTTGAGGCGTTCAAGCATTGCCGGCCCGTACTCCTTGTTGATGGCACATTTCTCACAGGCAAGTACCGTGGGGTCCTGATGATTGCAGTCGGAGTTGACCCGGACAATCAGATTGTCCCATTAGCGTTTGGTTTGGCCGAGAGTGAGAATGATGATAGTTGGTCTTGGTTTTTGAAGAAAGTGCGGCAGAATGTTGTCCGTACCTCTCGCAGAATTTGTATGATCTCTGACAGACATCACGGTTTGCTTAAAGCTGCGAGAGAGGAATTAGATGGACGGCCTCCACTTGAGCATCGGTGGTGCATGAGGCACTTTGCTGCCAACATATGGAGTCGGCGAAGAAAAGGAAGTTGTGCAGAAGTTGCGAGTCTCTTTGTTGTTGTCGTACGAAGGAGAAGTTTGACAACAAACTTGCTGAGTTGGATAAGCTCCTGGAGGACAGGGCTTATTATTGGTTGAAGGATCAGTTACCGTAGAGGGAGAAGTGGGCTCTAGCATTCGATAAAGGTGGCCTTAGGTACGGCCTGATGACCACCAATTCTTCGGAGTCCTTCAACAAAGTGTTTAAAGGCATCCGTGCAGTTCCTGTCTGGGAATTGTGGAGTACTCGTTCAGAAATGCAATGAGTACTTTGTCAATCGATGGAACAAAGCCAACCGGTGCAAAGAAACATGGGGCAAAGCGGGTAGGAAGCATCTTGAGATCGCGGAGATGATATCTACCAACCAAGTAGGTGATGTGCATGGGCCATCAAGAATGGTATACAATATATACTCACTGGACGGACTACTCCCCGGTGGAGAGAAGCACGGGGTAGGAATTACAAGGTGGACCTTGAGAAGGTCGAATGCAATTGTAACATTCCTCGGCTCTATCATGCCCCCTGCTCGCATGTCATCACTGCTTGCACATATAGGGGAATAGACCATGAAGATGAGAAGTTCATGTCTCCATTTTATCTCATGTCACACACTCTCAAAGTGTGGGTGTCTAGCTTCGAGCCATACCTAGATCCTACAAGATGGCCACCGTACGTTGGGTTGGATTATGTTCCGGACCCAGAGCTTTTAAGGACAAAGAAGGGTAGGAGAAAAAAAAGAGGCTCCGAGGAGAGATGGATGAATCCAATGGCTATGGCGACGATAAGTATGGCTATGGAGATTTTAATGAGGCAGCCGGTCAGGTTCGATGCTCCAAATGCCATAGAAGCGGTCATACTGCCACCACTCATGAGAGAGCCATGAAGGCGCAAAAGTAGGTAGAGGTAGAGCACCACTTAGGTATTAGTGGTTAGCAAGGTAATTCTTAGATTTGCAATACTTGTTCAAACTTTGTAATTTCTACTATCTTTAATCACTTACATGTAATAATTTTATGTATGATCTAACCTTGTTTTTTCTTTTGTGATTTGTAGGATGGCGGCACCCCATCCACGTTACCCCCTTCTTGACCGGAACATCGACAAGGACCATCGAGGGCACTTGCTTGCCGACCGAGGACAGTAACTTTGTAAGATGATGTCGCTTGTCCATGTATTTTGTTCTCCTTGCTTGTACCTTTCATAATTGTGCTTATTGTTGAAATGTTTGTTTGCAGGACTTGGCACCTCTTCGAGCCCGCACCCACAAACCGATGAAGTGGGACGAGTGCTACGCTCCCTATCTGGAGGTGGCGGGGTTTCTTCCTCTGGCCCGTTCGATCGTGAAGGGTCTACCAGAGATGGACGGAGCACTCCTCACGCCTTTGTGGACCGGCGGCGTCCGAGACCCACACCTTCCACCCGCCTTGTGGAGAGATGGTGCCGCCGCTTGAAGATGTGGGCATCATTCGGCGCTTCGTGTGAGCGGGACAAAGGTGGTGAGCGGGACCATTGACACCGACGGTTGGAAGGAGTTGGTGCACGAATTCACCGGGCTTGTACCCACCACCCCTTCGCCGGGAAAGAGATGGCACAAGACATCGGGTGTGAGCTCAAAGTGGTGAAGGACAACTTCAACGTGTGCCCAAACAACGCACTGCCGGAGATGTGGTCCGAGGCACGCCAAGGTATGGTTGTGGCACATGGTGGCTTGTTTTCTGTTTCCGGACGGTTCCGGAAACACGGTCTCCTGGATGGTGCTCCCACAGTTGATGGAGAATTGGGCCCAGATAGCCACGTACAGTTGGGGGTCCGCGACCCTTGCGTGGTTGTATCGGCAGCTTTGTACCTCAAGTACCTCCACGCCAACACAAGAGTCAAGGTCTGCCCACCGTCGTCGACCATTCCAATTCTAGAAGATGATAGCGACAAAGAAGACCCCTATGATGAGATAACTAGGAGGGCGGTAGAACCACAACAAAGGGCTCAACTACATGGTAAGCATTCGATGCACACAAACCTTAGCAAATGTCAATACTGAACCTGCATCGTAACCCCCTTTGTTGAATAGGCCACTCAACTTACTTGGCTTTCAAACGAAGCTGGATACTACCTTGGAGCCGCAGGGGGCAACGACAACAGTTTGCTTGGGGAATTCGCAGAGGTAACAAAAACAACTTGCTTGCCCACTATGTGCAATCAACACTTACATTTATCTAATTTGCATGGCATGTTCACAGAAAGTGATGAAGTTCAGCCGGCGCATGGCACGCAAGGTGAGCTGCATGCACGCCGATGACGTGCAAGGGCGGCCTACTCGAGAGGAGAGCCCTCCCATTCCGGCACGCCACGGCGGTTGAGACGGGGGAGCTCTCGTGGTAGGCCTTGTGGAGGAGACACAACAAGTGATGATGAAGAAGAAGATCCAACATATGGGCGGGGAAATATGGGGTTGATGATGCTCCTAATCCCACACAGGTATGTTCCTTTTGCAAAGATGGTCAATCAAGATGAAGTGATAACAGCTCCTAAGTCCATTCCTTTTGTAGGTGACGCCACCGCCTAGGCAACGCCGATGCACCAACAGGCGTGGCCCCAGCGAGGTTGGCACAGCCAATGTTCTTGCAACAGAGCCAGGGCTTCAGCGGCGTGCCAAGAAACCCTACACACCAGCCACAACAAGGAGGAAGTAAGTGTGATGTTTGTGGAACATGGTGGTTGTGTGTATGCTTTTGTGTACGCTTTTCTCAAGTGGTACTATTTGTATGCCAAGAACTGTGTGTAACAAGCCGATGAAGTGGAACTATGTGTATGGTTTTGTGACAATTGTCGTCGAACATGCTTGTGTATGCATTCGTCAAAATATGCCTGTGTGATGTATATGGTTCTGTGAAATATGCTTTGGTTGAAATTCTGTGTTTTTGTGTGAAAAACCTGGGAATTTGAGTGTTCTAAAAATGAATTTTAAAAAAAAAAACATAGATGTCGCGCCAAAGTTGCTGGTGCGACACACTTTGCCGCGCCGAAGTTGCCGGCGCGACGAGGCCCTCGCCGAGAGCCCCCTGGTTGAAAAATTCGGTCGAAAAAAATTGAATTATAGCCGTCACACCGCCATTGTTGGCGCGACTGGCTATAATTCAATTTTTTCGACCGAATTTTTCAACCAAGGGGCTCTCGACGAGGGCCTGTTGCGCCGGCAACTTCGGCGCGACAGTCTGTCGCTCCAAACTTGGGCTCAGACCAGGGATGGACGGGGAGAAAGGAAAACGACCCGTCGCGCCAAAAACGCTGGCGCGACAGCCTGTCACGCCTAGGTTGCCGGTGCGACAGGCCCTGGTCGAGAGCCCCTTCGGTTGAAAATTCGGTCGAAAAAATTGAATTATAGCCAGTCGCGCCAAAACTTGCGGTGCGACTGGCTATATTCAATTTTTTCTGACTAAATTTTCAACCAAGGGGCTCTCGACCAGGGCCTGTCGCGCCGGCAACCTAGGCGCGACAGGACTTATTTTTTTTAAATTCTCTGGTTACCAAGAACAAGCAAGCCTTCATCATCTTCGATGCATCATGTATCTCCCCGCAAAGAAATCCAGATTTATTGTACAATGCAAAGTGACCACGTACCTAAAACAAAACATAAAAGTGAGCATCTCCAAGGTCTTCTTCCCCATTAAATCTTACAACAAACAAGTGTTCTCAGATTAGTCTTACAACAACATCGATCATGAATTTAATCTTACAAGCACAAACAACTACGGGTTCGAAAGCTCCATTCCTAAAACAACATAGAAGTCATCGCCATCGAGATTACTTGCAAAAGCGGACAAGCAACACCACAACACATCAAACCACGAAGCCTACTTTCCTTCCTCGGGCCACCCGGGCCAGTAGGGCAACTTCTCCCACACAGGTGGGCTCGGCAGGCTACGGTCCCTCCACTCGTCGTAAGGCCCATCAAGGTCGGGGTCATAAGGCTCGGGATCTTGAGGTTTGTCAGGGTCGGAGTTGCACTCGTACTCGCCCTCCTCCTCCTCCTCCTCCTCTTCCTCCATAGGAGCTGGGAGATGACCATCGTTTGGTGGTGAAGGAGGTACTACAAAAATATAGAAACTGTTATTTCAAATCAATGCAAGACGAACAAACAACTACAAAGAGAAGTTTTGACAATGCAAGTACTTACATGCCATGCGATATAAATAATCCGGGATCTCCTTTATGGGCTTCCCATTCTTCTCACGCCATTTGTTCTCGCCCTCCATCTTCTTAATGTCTCGCTTTGCCTTCGCCTTTGCGGCATGCCTTGCATGGCTCTTCCTAAGCTCGTCCCATTCATCGTAGCGTGCCTTGTTTTGGCGCCAAAAACGGATGATGTTCTCGTCCCTCAAAAGAGAAAAGGCTGCCCTCTTCCACGCCAACTCGCCCATCTCCTCCTTCAAAATCCGCTCATAGTCACCTAGAACATGGTTCCCTGTATCGGGACCTGGGAGGTGAACACGGTACAACCGCCGGGTTCTGGCCTTAAAGCCATGCAGTTTCTCCTCAAACTTCCGCATCTCCTCTGGTGTCCGTTTAATGGATTTATCTAACTTTAGGAACCTCTTTATCTCTTGACAATCTTTGAAAGACTCCCAGCTGCAGGTCTTCCCCGCCTGAAAACATAGAGAAGACAGTGAGCAAACAAAACAAGTTGGTTACATCATCAAAACTAATGCTTGTCCACTAACATGGAACTCATTGGGCCCTCCATAAGCATTGCCACAATACAAGCCAAAACCTAGCTCTGAAGGAACCACTCCTTCATTAACAACAATGCCACACTTACACTTTTGGGGCGGCTTCGACAAGCATGGCCATGGAAGCTCGCCTAAGCGTAACTTTTAATCTGTTCTCCGAAAGGCCACGTGTCTTTCGGTCCGTAGATGAACTCATCAAAGTCACAACGGGGAAACCCACCCTACAAAAGACCATGTTCAAATGAAATTGCAAAAATGTAATAAACGAAGAAGATATCGCAAAATGTAATAGTACTCAAACGAATACTTACACGACCAATTTGATCACAGCGGAAGAAGGGAACAAACCGATCCAGTTCGCTAGGTTCTTGGAGTCGCGCAACCTCGCCACAGTGGCATCTAGGAGGATTTTTTACCCGCTCCGATGCAGCCAACATCTTCTCAACGTTGTTCATCTCATGAAACTTGCGTGGAGCAACCCATGGAACATAGTCGGATGGGGGAACACTCTTCCATGGGTCGTATGGAAAGAACATGATACGACGATCCCACTTGTCGAACCATCGATCCAATGGTAAAAGTCGCATCCGGTGCCGAGCGCCACGCCGATATAAACAGCGAGAAAAAGCACGACCGGAGGAGAGAAGGTGTCTTGACTTCTTCACCCATGCCGGCAAACCGTAATAACATTTTGGTGGCGGTTCATCCGGAGGGTGCAAATCGTGATCACCGTGATTGGGGGGATGGTGCACAAAAGGATCATCCATGAAACCTAAAATAGAGTCAAATAGATACTTGTCACATTATACCCTACATGACCAACCTAAAGAAATAGAATTACAACACATGAACACTAACATTATACATCCATTTTCACCAAACCCTTGAACAAGCACACACAAAGATTACAACCAAAAGTACACTTCTAATCAATTTTCCATTCATCATTCTCAAACCCTAAGACACTACAACACTAACCTTTGACATGGCTAAACATGAAACCCTAGAAGACTTCCATCCATAACAAATACAACCACTACATCATGACAAAATGTATTCAAATGACATATGAGACAATTGCATAACTAACACTTTGCTTGAATCACTAAATCCCACCACATAGCAAAAACTAACCAATGTACAAATAATGACCAAAAATCTTAAAACAAAACTGTAGATCGGGTAACCATACCTCAAACACTTGAAGATTAGCAAGAAATCCCCATACCAAACCTAGATGAAATGAAGGATTGGAATGAGGAGAAAAGGAAGAGAGAAAGAGGAGGGGAGAAGGGAGGCTCGGGATGCAGGAGGGGAAAGGGAGTGGGTGGAGAGGGAGAAAATGGAGTGAATGAGCCTGGAGGTTGCATTTATATCGCCCAGTCGCGCCAAACCGGGCGGCGCGACAGAGTGTCGGGCCCACCAAATAACAGAATTGGGCCGGCCCATTATGCAGCCGCAGTCGCGCCAAAAGTGCAGGCGCGACAGGCTGTCGCGCCGAAGCATGTGGCGCGACTGGCGGGGCCCAGCCTTGGCCCACGGGAGCGTGGTCAAACGCCCTGGGCTGACGTGGAAAGCCAGTCGCGTCAGACCTTCCGGCGCGACACAGTGTATTTGTCGCGCCGGAAGGTTAGGCGCGACCAAAAGGGATACGAGGTGGAATTATTTTTTCAGTGGGGATATTTTTGATTATTTATTTAAAAGGATTAAATTTAAAAAAATCCAAAATACAGTTGTATACTAGAATATAATGCTACTGCTCCTATTGTGTGCAAAGCGATGTGGAAAAGGGGATTCCAATCATCCCTTATTTTTTTAAATGCAAAACAGGGTTGAACATTGTTCATGCTGAGGTCTCCGTAAAGGCACTTAGAAGCTCCGCATTGCTTGAAGAGTGAAATTCATAACAGGTTCTTAAACTTGTCATGCGAACATATGTTATCTATATCCATGAACTTTGCTAAATGTGTGATTTAGGTACAAATTTGCCTCGTGGTTGCTACTGATGTGCCAGGCAAGCATGAAGCATGTTGGTTATCTTTGGGTTTGGTTCACGGTAATATGGCCGTGTGGTTCATGGTGGATGCGCGAGGAGGCCACGGTGGATCGAATCCACGTGGAGCGCATCATCTAGGTCGGTTCAATCATGGCGGACCAGGTTTCAGGATGAGCCAAACCGTGAGGAAAGGCTGATGGGCTGTTTTGGCAGGCTGACATCTGGGCTTTTGGCCTGGTTCCTTGGGAGGATGGGGGAAGGAAAAGGGGGCACTTGTCAAAAAGAACCAATAGTTTGAGGTCAACATTTCAACATGATGCCCAATCATGTTCTAACTTGAAAGTCGATTTTTTTTTATATAAAATCTAGAGGGGCCGAAGCCCCCACAACTTAAACTAATAACAATTAAAAAAGAGAGCGTTGGAGGTACAGATATTCAAGAAACAAATAAAATAAGCTCCAACAACAGATTTTATATAGCCATAGATCAAAAGTGGTTGAAACTCTTGATATCACTCTAGAAGGAAAGCAACGCGCATTCTCTTAAATAGAGTAATTTGCAATCCTGAATGTTCAACTGCACTCCTTTGAGGATTGAATCAGTTCTTGCAGTTCAGATCACCCAACGCACCTGAAAAATGTAAACAAGGAAAGTTAGGTAATTGAGGTAGTATGACCATGGGTACAAGAAGCTACTGCATATAACTATATACTATTTAGTCAGACGTCACGGGTTAGATTTATAGGTATAGTATTTGAAACTGTTTGCAAAAATGAAGAAAAACATATAGGCGAATTTCAGGGATTTGCACTCACCTAAGGCCGCGTTAGCACGAACAATAAGTTGAGCCAAATAATACTAAGCTCTCTGTATTATAGAAGAATAGTCTTATATGTCGGATGCTAATAATTATAATTTTAATTTAATATTGAAGTTTAAGTGAATTATTCATCTTTCTCCATCAACTAAGTCATTTGGGTCAATTATATGTTGCGTAGTAGTCTGAATACTTCAATATAGTGAGTGGTAATAGGAATTTGTCAAAAGCCCATTTTATCAAGATACAAGGGAAAAAGCCAGTGAACTCTTTCGCTCTTGCTGGCAAGTGGCAACACTGCAAAAAGCCAAAGACCAAGTAAATTTTTAGACGGAAACAAAGTTCTGGCGCCATTGTGCCAATAATATACTTGCAGTCATCAGTTTTCCAAGATTAGACCAAGTAAACAAATAAATTTTTAGATGGTTAAGTTGATGACTAGACTAGTAGTTACTTCTGAAAGCAACAGGCAAGTATGGAAATCAACTTTCGTCAAATGCCAATTGCCTGGTGTGTGCCTTGTATTGACAGGAGATTGTACCGTGCATATGCACTCGTATTAACAATTAATAAATCAGGGAGAAATCAACTGAATAATATTTATATTTCTTTGTCTTTTTCTAAATGATCGTTAGTGGTGAATCGCTGAACGGTGCTAGAGATATGACGACTGAGCAATGAGCATGACCATCCGGCCGGCACAGCACCTAAAAGAAGCACTTCACAGTTCAGATTGGCCTAGCCATGGTGAGCGCCGTCTCCGGCATGATGGTCCTTCTGCTCGTGCTGGGCGGCATCACCATATTCCCGGCGACCGCCGACGTATTCTGCGACAACCTTAAACAGGTCGCCGCCACCCTCCCCAAGAACACCGCTGCTTCCCCAGCGCACTTCGCCACCACTGCCTTCGGCCAAGCCCCAGACGTCGTCTATGCTCTTGCGCTCTGCCGCGGCGACGTCGCCAGCGACTCGGCCTGCGACGAATGCGTGACCAGCGCGTTCGACGTGCTACTGAACTCGACGCCACCGCCGCAGCAGCAGTGCGAAAAGGCGGGCCACCGCTATGGTGACTGCGTCCTCGTCTACTCTGCCGACGACATCCTCACGTCCTCCAATAATACGACTGGTGAAAACATCGACGACCCGCCGTACGCGCAGTGGAACGACGGAGTTACCTGGGGCATCCATCCCCAGGACGACGGCCTCGATGTCGACGGCCTCATTCACGAACTGCTGGTGCAGACAGTACGAGCGGCGGCCAGCACGACGACGACACCGAGGCGGTTCGCCACCGCCTTCATGGACAACGGCCTATCCTTCCCGGCGGTGTACTCCCTGGCACAGTGCACGCCGGACCTGTCGGCCGGCAACTGCTTGGCGTGTCTTAGTTTCCTTTTCGGCATCATAGTCAACTCCACCATGGCCCTGGAGATGGGAGGACAGATCCATGTCATAAGGTGTAATCTCAGGTACGAGTCGTTTATGTTCTACAACAACGCACCCATGCTAAGGCTAAGTACCGGGGCGACATCAACATCCACGCCTAACACGACGATCAAACACAATAGTATGTTCCCATGGTTGTACTTCCTTCATACATGCCTGTGCTTACACATTTAGACCGATGAGCAGAATTTTATCATGTCGATATCAGGGCGTGTGATGAACATTCCATATCTCATAGTTGTGGTTCCTCTAGCAGTAGCAGCATTACTCTGCTTCATCTTCTGCTTCAGGCTCAGAATGCGCAGAAAGGGTATGATAAAACCGAAAGTGTTGTCCTATCATGTTGTTTACTAAATTGTTTTCATCTAGTCTAGTACATATATATTCAAATGGAGAGCTTACAAGCAGGACCAAGGCGTACTGGGGACTTGCAGGGAGAGGAAGAACTTGTTTGGCAGGGAAAGAACACAGAGTTCTCGGTGTTTGACTTCGAACAGTTACTCAAGGCCACAAAAACTTCTCGCAAGAAAACAAACTTGGACAAGGTGGCTTTGGTGCTGTCTACAAGGTAAATCTAGAACACATGCATTAATATTCCCCTTTCCTAAAGCATTCCTCATTATTTGACTACTGAGTAAATATACTGTTCGAATTGAATCCAATGCATGCCTAGTAATAGCTGTAAAATAAAGTTCGTAACAACCATAATTTTTTTTTTTTTTTGACAAATCTACGACCATCATTTTCTTTCTGTCGGGGATCACAATTAGGGGTGTCATTAACCTAGGCGATAAGATGAACAAAACCATTATTACCGTCCTTATAGCCGTCACTAAAGAAGAGACCCGTACTCCCTACTGGACCAGCCCACGAACGGGCTCGAGCCACCCAGCAACGTATTCGAGGGAAGGGGCACGACCAAACCAGCCTCTCGAATACCGGACGGAGAACCCCTCGTACGAACGAGGGCCTCAAGACGTGTCGGCGATCCCTCAAACGGGCCCACAAACAGGCTCGAGCCACGCATTATGGCTCAATCATCTCAAGGCGGAACCTACCGACCCCTCGAACGGGTGACGGAAAACCCTCGTACGAACAGAGGCCTCGAGGTAGATCGGTTATCCCTCGAGGCACTATTTCACCTGCTCGGTATGGGCAGCAATACAACTTTCTGCCTAACCACATGGCTACAGCACATAATAGTGGAGAAGTAACCTGGTCGCTTCCCTTGTTCGTCGCCCATGCCCGGGTTTTAGGCAGGTCTAATCCCACTGTTCTCCCACGCCGCGCACTATGCCCCGTACGGCACCCCCTCGAAACGCATCCACTGTACCTTTGACATAGATTTCCCGTGGCTCAGTCGCGTCACCTCGGACGTCTCCCCATCGAGTCATACCCCTCAAAATGGGCATTGACCGCCCGGGTAATGATGGCAACAGGGAGGCGTACAATGACAGTAGCGTCCTGCCTTTCCCGCCTCAACGACCATACGCCGGAGTCCCCGGGGAGAAGGACGGACGCCCATCATCAACCCACGTAGCCACAGGCTCGAACCGGACCGAAGAAGGTATCAGCAGGCTCGAACCGGGCGGATGCAGGCTTCAACAGTTCCAACGACGCAACTGGCGCCCATAACTCGACGTCATCCCTACGTTTGCCCTAACTACAGTGTAACCCAGGGCCTCCCCTTCGCCTATAAAAGGGGAGCCCTGGGCCTAGAATAGGGCATGCGATTACAGACCACAAACTCATTCTCACACTCAGCCATTCGCAACTCATTCACTCACAACCCACACTTGTATTCTCCCCTGTACAAGCACTTCGGTGCAAGATAATACAAGTTCATCCCCCCCCACTGGACGTAGGGCCTTCTTTGCCCGAACCAGGATAAACCCTTGTGTCCTTCTTTAATCACCATCCGAGTTTGGGAACACGCGGCGTGATAAATTTACTTGTTGGTGTAGACCCCCCGGGTTCGAAACACCGACAGTTGGCGCACCAGGTAGGGGAACCGCGTGTCGCCAACGAATTCCCGGTCTTCGCTCAGATGGCGGACCCTGCTTCGCCGCTCCCACATGATACAGTGATCGGGTTCGGGAACCTGGAGTTCATGTCGCTTGGCTCCGGCTACGACATGACCCTGCTCTCGATCAGAGACCCGAGTGGAAGCCGCACCATGCCCCCACGATCAGGCAGGGCGTCACGACGACCTCGGCACCATAGCTCCCCTCCAAGGAGGAGGCGCCTCTGACACCACCGCCAGCCGGTCTCCAGACAGGCTCGACGGGTTTCTCCCCCACCACCAGCGGTGGACGTGGGCCTCCCGTGCCCAGGAACGGGGAACAACCCGCGAGCCTCCATGAGGATGTCGGTTTCAATTTTGCCATGCGCTCGCCAGGGGAGCCCGGCACGGCTTCCCCCACGCGCGCGCCGCCGTCCCCGCCCAACCTAATGCTGCACGGGATCTACAGAGCTAGACGCCAGCCCCCGTCTGGCCGCGACTACGCCGCTTCGACGTACGACGATGGGGGACTCTCCAGCATGAGCGCGTGGGATGAGCGCCATGGCCCTCTCATGCGTGCCGCCATGGACATGGAGGTCGTCTGGCCCATGTCCGTGGACCGCGGCTTAGATCGAGCTCCCGGCCCATGGCGCAACACGCTAGGTAGCATGCGCAGGCAGATCGAGGAGGAAGCCACTGGAAGGCCATGGACTCCCTTTCGTGGTCTTGACGAGTCTGACGACTCCGATTCCGGCTGCTACGACCCCCCACGAGTCCTTCTGCCTCGGACTAGGGGACGGCGATGACTCCACCGAGCAGACCGTCGATCCCAACGCCGTCGATCTGCCCGCAGGTGCGGTAGCCGCGGGTAACAGCGGTGAGGTCGCGGCTGACGATGGTGCCAGCACCCCGTTTCGAGAAGAACCACCCCAGGATCCAGAGGGGCCACGTCTTCCTCAGGATGAGCGGACCGCGTACCTCCCACAGCTCCGCGAGATGAAAGCCAGGCTCGACGAAGACCGCCGAAATCTCGACCAGCTCGAGGATGCCTTTGAGCAAGGCCGCGCGGCTCCATGTGGAGGAGGCGCCCGTGGCCGAGCTCGAAACATCTTCCGACGGATCAAGGAAGAGGAGGTCCCCGCACCACCAATCGTCAACCGCTTCCCTCGAGCGAGCCAGAACCTCTTTGCCGCGACGATGCTCCTGCAGAACATGCTCGCACCCTCGAACTCGTAGGCCGCACGGATGCGGAATGAGGTCGAGGGCCTCCTCAAGGTGGCAGCCGCGCAACCGGCCGAGAGCTCCGCCTCGAGATATCGGGCGGTGCCCTCGGAGCAGCCAGCCAATCCACCCCGCCACGAGAGGGAGGCCTCCATCCATCAGGACGCAGCCCCTCGATCAAGGAAGGGAGCTCCCGTTCGAAACCGCATCGTCGATAACCGCGAGCCTCAGGATGCTCGATTCGACATCCTCGAGAACCGACGATGCAAAAACAGTGGTGCCGAGGACAGAGGCTATGACGCCCATCGAGGGGGGCGCTACGACAGTGACAAGGACCGGCAGGCTCCTGAGCCCCCGGGCCCACGAGTCTTCAGCAGGGCTATCCGCAGCACGCCGCTGCCCAGTCCTTTCCGACCCCCCACGAGCATCACCAAATACAACGGCGAGACCAAGCCTGAGCTATGGCTCGCTAACTTCCGGTTAGCTTGTCAGCTGGGCGGCGCTCGAACTCAAACAAGGGCTCGGGGGCTACTGTCGGGGATCACAATTAGGGGTGTCATTAACTTAGGCGATAAGATAAACAGAACCATCATTGCCTTCCTTATAGCCGTCACTAAAGAAGAGACCCGTACTCCCTACTGGACCAGCCCACGAACGGGATCGAGCCACCCGCAGCGTATTCGAGGGAAGGGGCACGACCAAACCAGCCTCTCGAATACCGAACAGAGAACCACTCGTACGAACAAGGACCTCGAGACGTGTCGGCGATTTTTCAAACAGGCCCACGAACAGGCTCGAGCCACGCATTATGGCTCAATCATCTCAAGGCAGAACCTACCGACCCCTCGAACGGGTGACGGAAAACCCCCGTACGAACAGAGGCCTCGAGGCATATCGGTTATCCCTCGAGGCACTGTTTCACCTGCTCGGTATGGGCAGCAGTACAACTTTCTGCCTAACCACATGGCTACAGCAGGTAATAGTGGAGAAGTACCCTGGTCGCTTCCCCTGTTAGTCGCCCATGCCCGGGTTTTAGGCAGGTCAAATCCCACTATTCTCCCACGCCGCGCACTGTGCCCCGTACGGCACCCCCTCGAAACGCATCCACTATACCTTTGACCCGGATTTCCCGTGGCTCAGTCGCGTCACCTCGGACGTCTCCCCATCGAGTCATACCCCTCGAAATGGGCATTGACCGCCCGGGTAATGATGGCAACAGGGAGGCGTACAACGACAGCAGCGTCCTGTCTTTCCCACCTCGACGACCATACGCCGGAGTCCCCGGGGAGAAGGACGGACGCCCATCATCAACCCATGTAGCTATAGGTTCGAACCGGACGGAAGAAGGTATCCACAGGCTCGAACCGGGCGGAAGCAGGCTTCAACAGTTCCAACGACACAACCGACGCCCATATCTCGATGTCATCCCTGCGTTTGCCCTAACTACAGTGTAACCCAGGGCATCCCCTTCGCCTATAAAAGGGGACCCCGGGCCTAGAATAGGGCACGCGATTACAGACCACAACTCATTCTCACACTTAGCCTCTCATTCACTCACAACCCACGCTTGTATTCTCCCCTGTACAAGCACTTTGGTGCAAGATAATACAAGTTCATCCCCCCGCTGGATGTAGGGCCTTCCCTTCTTTGCCCGAAGCAGGATAAACCCTGGTGTCCTTCTTGCATCACCATCCGAGTTTGGGAACACGCGGCGTGATAAATTTACTTGTTGGTGCAGTCCCCCGGGTTCGAAACACCGACACTTTCTTAAAAAGCATCATTTGCAGGAGTGTTTTCGTCATTTAATATATATAATTTGGATATTTGTTGGTCCACCCCATATTTTGATATGGAATAATCATATATTATGGGGATGATTGGACGAACTCACCATGCCATGGACAGGGGCGGAGCACAGTACAGTTTCGGGGGTCAAATTATTAAATGCAACTAAGCTAAAAGAAAATTCCCGCCAATTTTTGTTGTTGGAGGGAAAAAAATTCCAAACAAGCAAAATAACATGTTTCGAGGGCTTGGTTTGATGGTATTCGGATGCAAAGGACTGCATTGCTGCTCTGATTTCTAGGAAATTGGCATACCAAAGTCAATCCGTCAAGGTACACGGCATGCCATAATTAAGGGTTTGACATAATGCACTCAAATAAAAGGTGTTGGATAGTTTTTATTTACTACAAAAGATTGTATTATCATTCTAATTTCTTCTAGCTAAATTATCTTTAGTAAGGATGTATCCTCTTATAAAGTATCACATAAAAAATTATTCTGAGAATTATTTTCACATGCCAAATTTCAAGTGTAACTTTCACCAAATTGACAAGTGTCAATAAACAGACTTGACTATGAAAATGTCATCATATGAAGATTACACATGAAATGGTACCAAAACCCATGTTTAGAAAATAAAAGCCACAGGATCAGCAATATTGTGCTAATCAGCATTATTAATATTTCCCGGCAGGGTCAATTTCAAGAGGGATTGGAGATAGCTGTTAAGAGACTATCTTCGCATTCAGGACAAGGTTTCTTAGAGTTCAAAAATGAAGTCCAGCTCATAGCCAAACTCCAACACAGGAATTTGGTTAGGCTCTTGGGGTGTTGCTCTCAAGAAGAGGAGAAAATATTGGTTTATGAATACTTGCCAAACAAAAGTTTGGATTTCTTCATCTTTGGTAACACATTTAGATTTCTTAATTTAATTTAAATATAGCTTTTGTGGAAGCAGCAAAAGGACTAAAATTTACTGAAAATTCTGGTTCTGTCTGGTCTGTGAATCCAATCACTATGTAACTAAAATATACTAATCGACATGCAGATGAGAACAGAAGAACTTTACTGGACTGGAACAATCGTATAGCAATAATTGAAGGAATAGCAAATGGGCTTCTCTACCTACATAAGCACTCGAGGTTGCGTGTCATACATCGAGATCTTAAACCAAGCAACATTCTTTTGGATGGTGAAATGAATCCTAAAATTTCAGACTTTGGGCTAGCAAAAATATTTACTTCAAATAACACTGAAGAAAGCACTACAAGAAGAGTGGTTGGCACATAGTAAGTTTCATATAAACTGATGCACTAATGGACAGTTATGCTTGGGCAAGCCATATATATCCAGTAATTTGGCTAAGCCATATACAATAATTTGACAAATACTATATTTGACATTTCAGTGGCTACATGTCTCCTGAGTATGCTTGCGAGGGTCTCTTCTCAATCAAATCCGATGTATTGAGCTTCGGTGTTCTTGTCCTAGAGATCCTTGGTGGTAAAAGGAATTCTGGTGGCCATGACTATGGAGATTTCATCAATCTCCTTGGATATGTGAGTTGGACGATGCACATCTCCCTTGCAAAATTATTGTGTTTATTTAATATCCTATATACATAAATATATAATAATTCTATGATGAAATCACACACAGGCATGGAAGTTGTACGAAGAGGAAAGATGGGCTGAGCTCATTGACGCATCACTGGACACCATTGGTCACTCAGAAGAGATGATGAGGTGTGTGAACATTGCATTGTTGTGTGTACAAGAGAAAGCAGCTGATCGACCGACCATGTCAGATGTTGTTGCAATGCTAGGCAACAAATCTCTGGTCCTGGTTAAGCCAAAGCATCCTGCATATTTCAATCTAAGTAGCTTAGGAAATGAAGAAGTCTCCGTTGCTACGCGGGTTATAAGCAGCATTAATGATATGACCATATCTGTAACAACTGGCCGATAGGTCGAAGAAAAAAGCAACGATGTATAACCGTAGGTACTTAAACTATTGGGTGATTCAGATAGGTACTACTGGATCTTTTATTCTTGGTCATCAACATACCATCGTGGCCACGTGTGCACTAGGCGCTGACGTGGACACGCCACCCTGGATTGCTGGCTTGGCTATTTTGCTGAAAACCCCCGCTGAAACGTCATCCAGCCGACCAGCCCTGTAGAATCGCCCGGTGATAACTGTGTCTGATGCGCGCGCTGTGCAGACGCCTGAACTGCGACCACGCCACGAAGCCGAGGTCGTCGGCCATGGGCGCGAATGCCTTGACCTCGGGCACCACGCACGGTACGGGACGACAGGGGCCGCGGGTCCAGCGCCCACGTGAGGAGTTCCTCCCGGCAGAACTCGCCGGCGCCGATGCGACAGGAGTTGAGGAAGCCCGACCGGCCGGCCGCCCTGCGTGGTGAAGGTGTCGAGCCGGATGATGAAGGGCATGGAATCGACGAGGTCCAGCTCCCCTACCAACCGCGTGCCGCGCGTGTACAGCGCCGGCCGCAGCCGCTCGCAGATGACCTCCAGCATCCGCTCGTCCATCTCGTCGAACAGGGGCGGCCGCCGGACGAGGTCCAGGCACTCGCGGCGGATGTCCATGGGGGAGGTCCTGCAGCAGGGCCTCCTGGTCGAGATAATGTTGTTCGTCGACGACGACACAGAAAAAGACATATCAGATCATTCACACAGATCCTTAGTCCCCACGGATTCTAGCCTCTGAGGAGCAGAGTTACTGGCTTACTTGCATGTTGCCGATGAGGAGGCCAAACAGCACCGACCCAAGAAGGCCAATGACGATCGCGAAAGTAATTTCATCGATGAACAAGCCCGTCGCGAGATTCTGTCCCAAGAAAAAAAATCAACATGGACAGCACCTCGTGCCGATGGTGGATAGCAGCGGACCTCGGCGGCGGCGTCGACATCCACCACCTCGTGCCGGCTCAGCTGCTGCAGGACCTGCAGGTACTTGGTAGTACACCACGGCTTGTCGCTACTCACTAGCAGCTGCACGTCCCCGCCGCCGCACGATGATGAACACCGTCGCCGAGCTGTTCACCATGGACAGCGGCGCGTCCTCATCAGTGAGGGTGTCCAGTCCACACTCCCTGCTCGCGAACGCAGGCATCACCGTTGAGCACCGACTGACCGACACCAAAGGGTCAGGATGAGTCAAGTTCAAGGAATCGATCTAAATCGAGCCCACGACCTTACTCCAAAACACGTTCTGTTCCGGCGGCGAATTGACCGGCGGCCGCGGAAATCCAAAATTGGGCTGCAATAACCAACAATGGAGGCTCAATGTGGGTTGGCTAGCTAGAGGACTACGGTTTCGGCTTGAGAAAGCGAGGAATTGGATCAAGAGGCCTCGAGTTGTGCGAATTTGGAAGGTGAAGGCGTTGCGGTGCTGCTGCACGAAGACAACGCCAACGACGACGACGAGCAGCAACGACTAGCGCTCACCAAGGGCGAGCAGCACCAGCAGCGCGGGTGCCGCTTGTCAGCAACCGCTCAACTGAACCTGACAAACTGAATGGCAATGCGAAGACGGCAATGAAGGAGACGCCTTCAAGTCCTCGTTCTACACATGGGCCGAGCAATGCCATTAGGCCCAAGCGGAAGCTGAAGCCCAATCCCAAGTATGCCGATGCCAACTGGCAGAGCAAGCGCGCTGGCGCCTCACGCTAAAAGGGAGGAGACGATCTGCGTGGGAAGCAAGTTGGAAGAAGTAGGAAGCTTAGGCTTGGCCGGCTGTGTCCGGAGAAATTGGCCGAGAGCCTTCGTGCTCATCGGATTTGTATCCCCTTTATCAAATTCGTGAATTCTAGAACTGAGATTGCTACTCTTGAGAGATATTCATCCAATTAAACATATAATTCGTAGTGAGTTGCTTACAATTGGTATCGGATTCGTTGCGTTCCTCGGCGGATTTCGTCGCCGGCGATATCGCCTTGCGGCGGCGCGGATCGGCGACCCTGGCTGCACCACCGGCGTACCTGCTTCGTCCTCAGTACCAGACTCGTGAAGCGAAGAAGATCGGCGAGATGGAGAACCAGCTCACTGAGTTGCAAGGGTTCCTGACGAAGATGCAGGATAAGATCGATGACCAGTTTGGCGAGATGAAGGACACCATGAAGATCAGCGCAGCCGTGCTGAAGGATCTCACCGATTGGCGGCCGAAGATCGACAACAATGTCGAGCGTCTTCAAACCGACATGCGGCACCTCTCCACCAAGTTGGACAACCTGGTTCTGCAGCGGGAGGAAGCTGTCAACCCTGCATACAAGGTGTTCGACAGCGAGACCATCGACCTCACCGGTTCTCTGCGTCACCCGCCACCACCTCCGTCAGATCCAACCTCATCCACAACAAGTTCAGGGGAGGGAGCCCCGATCCAGCAAGGTATAACTCATGGTGTGGTTCATACTCTACTTTCGCCTTCTGCGCAGCATGTCAGGCTGCCTTCCACTGTTACTAGCTCTGTCAGTCATGCTAGTGGTACACTTACTGCTCCTGGTCATGTTTATCATCATATACCTGCTTCTGGATCTATTCCTGTTCCTGCTACTGCTACACATGTTGGATCTCATGCTGCATCTGCTTGTGCTTCTGGATGTGCTCATAGTTGTGGGTCTGGCTTTGTTGGCAATGATTTTAGTTTCAATTCTGCTAGCCTACCATTTCAGTTTACACAAGCTATACCACCTATGGAGTTTCCTGAATTTGATGGCACTAGTCCTAAACTCTAGATCAAAAATTGCAATAGTTACTTTGATGTCTACTCAGTTCCTGTTCTGCTCGGATCCAAGTTAGCTTCTCTCAGATTTGTGGGTAATGCTGCTTTCTGGAAACAATCTCTCAGCTATGAATTACAGGACCGACAATGGCCTGATTTGTGCAAAGTTGTGATAGAAAGGTTTGAGAGAGAACATCATGATTCATTACTCAGGCAGTTCTTCAGACTCAAACAAACTGATTCTGTAGCTGATTATATTGAGAAGTTTGATGCCCTTGTTCATCAGATTCTGGCTCATGATCCACATTTTGCTCCTGCAACCATTACCAATAGATTTATTGATGGTTTGAAGGATCAAATCAGAGCAGTTGTTATGGAACAACAACCAAGAGATTTAGATGCTGCTGCATCAGTGGCTTTGTTACATGAAGAATCTTGTAAGGATGCTCCTGTGAAAGAATTCAGGAAAAATGATGTACAGGGTAAATTCAAATTTACTCCAGGACCTGGTGCTTCTTTTCAAAAGGACACTACAGTCAAGTCTGATCATTCTGGAGCAAACTCTGGCAAGAAATCTCCAACTAAAACTCCCAAGTTCACTCAGTCTGATCAAAGTGCTGCATCTCTGATGAACTACAGAAAAGCTAAAGGCCTCTGTTACAAGTGTGGTATGAAGTGGCATAAAGGGCACAGATGTGCACCTACTGTACCATTGTATGTTGTTGAAGAGTTCTGGCATCATACTTGTGGACCTGATGCTCCTGATCCTGAGTCTTCTGATTCAGACTCTGAAATTAAACAATCTCCAGCTGATTTCATGAAAATATCTGCAGATGCAGCTCAAGGCACTAATTCCTGTACAACTGTCGGAATGGTTGGTGAACTGGCTGGCAGAGAGGTTGTGATCCTTATTGACTCTGGGAGTACACACAGCTTCATCAGTGAATCTTTAGCATCCAGGTGGAGAGACTGGACAGTTATTCCTGCTGGGTTCAGAGTAAGAGTAGCTAATGGTCAAACAATTGATTGCACTCATCAGATTGAAGCCTGTCCTGTATGGATCAGTGGTCATCCCTTCAAACTGTCTCTGAAAGTCTTGCCACTAGCTTGTTATGATGTAATTCTGGGCATGGATTGGCTAGAACAACATAACCCAATGGAAGTGGACTGGGTTGAGAAGAGAATGTCCTTTGATTATCAAGGCTCTAGAATACTGCTCCAATGTATTTCCCCCAAGACTGTTCACTGTGCCATGGCCACTCAGAATGAAATTCTGGCTTTAGAACAACAAGATAAGCTTTGGTGTGCTATTGAACTCCAAGCTGTCTCTCCTACCACTTCTGACTCATTACATCCTGATATTCAACACTTGGTGGACAAACACTCTGACATTTTTCAGAAGCCTTCTCAACTGCCACCAAAAAGGTCTGCTGAACATAATATTCCTTTGCTCCGTGGGTCACAACCTTTCAGGATCAGACCTTACAGGTATAATGCAGCTCAAAAGGATGAAATTGAGCAACAAGTCCAGCAGTTACTTGACAATGGCTGGATTAAGGAAAGTTCCAGTCCTTATGCTTCCCCAGCATTACTTATGAAGAAAAAGACAGGAGATTGGAGACTTTGTGTTGATTATCGAAAACTAAATGCTATGACAGTCAAGAAAAAGTTTCCTTTACCTGTTATAGATGAAATGCTTGATGAATTAGTTGGTGCTCAATGGTTCACCACATTGGACATGTCTTCTGGCTTCCACCAGATCCTTGTTGCAGAAGCTGATATACCCAAGACTGCTTTTCAGACACACCATGGTCATTATGAGTACAATGTGATGCCATATGGTGTAACTAGTGGTCCTGCAACATTTCAGTATGTCATGAATACCATCTTGGCCCCTATACTAAGAAAATTTGTTGTTGTCTTCATAGATGACATCTTGATCTATAGCCATACTTGGGATGATCATGTGAACCATATTCAGCAAGTATTTCAGCTCCTTCAGCAACATGATTTCAAAGTCAAGCTGAGCAAGTGCCATTTTGCTAAACAGGAACTCTCTTATCTTGGTCATGTCATCAGCTCACAAGGTGTAGCTACTGATCCATCTAAAGTCAGTATCATTAAGGAATGGTGCATTCCTAAAAATGTCAAAGAAGTGAGAAGTTTTCTGGGGTTAGCAGGGTACTACAGAAAATTTGTCCAGAATTTTGGTGTTATCTCTAGACCATTGACAAATCTACTCAAGAAGGGAGCAGTGTTTCTGTGGACTCAGGATCATGATGATTCATTTCTAGCACTGAAAACAGCTCTGATGACTGCACCAGTCCTTGCTCTTCCTAACCTGAGTCAACCATTTGTGGTCGAAACAGATGCCTTTGATAAAGGCATAGGGGCTGTTTTACAGCAAAATGGTCATCCAGTGGCTTTTAATTGTAAGCAGAGCACTTGGACCAAAGAATCAGGCACTTTCTACCTATGAAAAAGAGTGTCTAGCCATCCTTATGGCTGTGGATCATTGGAGATCATATCTTCAACACAGTGAATTTGTGCTCAAGACAGACCAAAGAAGTTTAGTGCATCTGGATGATCAGAGATTGAGTACACCCTGGCACCACAAAGCTTTAACCAAGCTGATGGGACTTAGATACAAGATCTGTTACAAGAAAGGAGTGGAAAACAAAGTCGCAGATGCACTCTCTAGAGTCCCTCCCACACTAGCTCAAGAAATGATGGCTATCTCTCAACTTAAACCTGTTTGACTGCAAGATTTAGTGGATGCTTACCAGACTGATCCTGCAACAGTCAAAATTCTACAAACTTTAGCAGTTCAAGGTTCCTATGGAGAATATACTTTGTGCCAGGGAGTCATAAAATATAGAGGCAGGGTCTGGGTTGGCTCTAATGCTGCTATTCAGGACAAGATCATGCAATCTCTGCATTCCAGTCCTCTAGGAGGTCATTCTGGTTTTCCTATGACTTACAAAAGGATTTCCAGTCTCTTTGCTTGGCTTAATCTCAAGTCCATGGTGAAGGCCTTTGTGACTCATTGCACTGTCTGTCAGCAAGCCAAACCTGAGAGAGTTAAGTACCCAGGTCTGCTCCAACCTCTTCCTGTTCCAGATTATGCTTGGCAAGTGGCTAGCCTTGATTTTGTTGAAGGACTGCCTATGTCACACAATTTCAATTGCATCTTAGTTGTGGTGGACAAGTTCTCCAAATATGCACATTTTATACCACTCAAGCATCCATTTACAGCTTTGCAAGTTGCCATGGCTTATGTTGAACATGTTTTCAAGCTACATGGGTTCCCTGAAGCAATGATTTCTGATAGGGATAAAGTTTTCACTAGCAATGTGTGGAAACAGCTATTTGAAGTAACTAAGACTGAGTTGAGAATGAGCACTTCTTATCATCCTCAATCAGATGGACAAACTGAAAGGGTGAATCAATGTCTAGAAGCTTATCTCAGATGTTTTGTGCATGCCTGTCCCAATCAGTGGAAGTTGTGGTTATCATTAGCAGAGTTTTGGTACAATACCTGCTTTCATTCATCCTTGAACAAGACCCCTTTTGAAGTACTATATGGCCAGCATCCTAGGCACCTGGGTATTGATGTTGTGGAATCATGTGCAATCTCTGATCTTGACCTGTGGCTGAAACAAAGAACTACTATGGTCAGACTGCTGCAGCAGCAGTTGGTTAGAGCTCAGCAGAGACAGAAAGCCCAAGCTGACAAGAAGAGAACAGAGAGAGAATATGCTGTTGGTGACCTGGTATACCTCAAGATTCAGCCATATGTCCAGACTTCCATTGCAACAAGATCAAGTCACAAACTGTCATTTAAATACTTTGGCCCATATCAAGTGCTTGCTAGAGTTGGGACAGTGGCTTACAAGCTTCAGTTGCCTGAATCATCTCATGTCCATCCGATGTTTCATGTGTCTCAACTGAAGAAAGCATTACCTCCTCTGACTCTGGTAAACTCTGAACTTCCACCAACACTTGAAACTGATGCTTTTAGATATCCTATCAAAGTTCTTCAGAGCAGAAAGATCCAGCATGGCAATCAACTTGTCACTGAAGTGTTGATCCAATGGTCTTCTTGGCCTCCTTCTATGTCCACATGGGAGCTTGAAGATGAACTAAAGCTGCAGTTTCCAGCTGCGCCGGCTTGGGGGCAAGCCGGCTCTCAAGGGGGGAGGAATGTCAGCAACCGCTCAACTGAACCTGACAAACTGAATTGCAATGCGAAGACGGCAATGAAGAAGACGCCTTCAAGTCCTCGTTCTACACATGGGCCGAGCAATGCCATTAGGCCCAAGCGGAAGCTGAAGCCCAATCCCAAGTATGCCGATGCCAACTGGCAGAGCAAGCGCGCTGGCGCCTCACGCTAAAAGGGAGGAGACGATCTGCGTGGGAAGCAAGTTGGAAGAAGTAGGAAGCTTAGGCTTGGCCGGCTGTGTCCGGAGAAATTGGCCGAGAGCCTTCGTGCTCATCGGATTTGTATCCCCTTTATCAAATTCGTGAATTCTAGAACTGAGATTGCTACTCTTGAGAGATATTCATCCAATTAAACATATAATTCGTAGTGAGTTGCTTACACCGCTGCGAGCACCACGCCGCACGCCGCTGATGCATGGGCAATTCTTGACGCACGACAAGGATGATCCGGTGATCAGGGACCTGCCGCCAGCCATAGGCACACTTCTCACAGCACAGGGGTTCTTTTTGCAAAGTGGGCATTGAGCCTTTTTTTCTACTTTCCCTGCAGGCATGTCCACGTTAGCTCGTGGTGCACGCATGTCATATTTTGTACCTTTGGTGTACAAGATATATAGTTTGAGACTTTGAGTATCCAAACGATATATTTTTTAGTTTGAGTATATAAATGGGATCTACAGTGCAATTTACTCATGTATATATGTATGGGACTGTTGCTTAAATTTAGGAGCAATAGTTGGAAAGAAAACCTAAAACACTCTGTTGATAGCGTCAAGACGATCAAGAGATATATTTGGACCATCGTATTTGGAGTTCAAACAAAGAAACGGAGTTTTTTTGTCCCGAAAATGTTCTATTGCTTGTGACTAAATTGAAGTATTGAACTATTGCTATGCAACTGTAATAGGAACTTTTTTGAAGACCACTTTATCTTGAAGCAAAGAAAATCATGCTAAGTGAATTCTTCGACTTTGGCAACACTGCAAAGACCAAGTAAATTTTTAGATGAAGATAACTTTTATTATAAATGAAGTTCGGGCCTCTTCAATAAGCCAATATATATTTGTAACCAGTCTCAAAGATTGGTGATGTCTTAAGAGTATGTCCAACAGATTATCTAAATTGACCCTCTAGCCTTACTCATTATTTTTTTTTTTTGAAAGCATGTATCTGTATTTCTAGATAAGGAAAACGTACACATACAAATACACATACAGACACATACTAGAAGGATACAGATGCACCTGAACTAGCCAAACTACGCAAAGGACCCTGAAAGAAAAGAAAATTACAGCCCAGTCCCTAGGTCCTCTGCGAACCGACGAAGCCTGGAATCGCCGTCACCGGTCACCGCCGACAGAGACAACGCCCAGAGCCACCATGAGCTGGGGAGGCCCATCGCCCTGAGGCTTTTGTAGGAGTCGAAGAAGACACCCATCTCGGAAGATGGGATGAAGCCCAACGGCGGTCACGCATCGACCGGGGCCGCGCCCCACCCCGACCAACTCCTGGATCCACCATCGCCGACGACGGGAAGCTCCGCCGCGGTGAAGTCGATGCAGATCCAGCCGGCCAACCACTCCACCACCCAACAGCTGCACCACTTCCTTCAGCAAAAGGGCCAGCAACGCCGCCGGCCATGGACACCAAAGGGGAACTGGCAGATCCCCTCTTCCCCGGCCTCGCCCTTGACGCCAGGAGCAACCGCCAAGGGAGCGAGGAAGAGACCGGGGGGATTATTCCCCTGCGACGCCGTTGCCACCGCCCCGCCAGCGCCGCCAGGAAGACTCAGCCGCAGAGGAGACGCCTCCACCCGGCAAACCCTAGCTCCGCCATCGAGCTCCGACGGCGAGCACACACTAAACCTAGGGACACTACCTAGTCTATCTACACCCGCGCGACGATTCCCCGACCCTCCATCCACCCCAGCACCAAAGCGGTCGCCGGGGAGGAGAGGGGCCGGCGGAATCGCCGCCGGGAAAGCGCGTCGCCTCCTTTTCGCCTGTAGCAAGGAGAAGAGGAGCGGAGCAAAAATACTAGTTCCAATAGGCTGACTCCTCCAGGCACCCTTTCCTCTCAATGGGCCCCACCTCCGATTGCCCTCTTCGCCCTGGGTGGCTAGACAAGATTCTTCTCTGACTGCTCCTCTCCGCCCGTTTGCCCCTCCTAGTGTGCCGCCGCCAACCACACAAGCACACATGACCAGACTGCTCTAGGATTCTCTCTTGCCGAGCCACGGCCAACCACGACAACACACAGGCAAGTTGTGTTTCTAATGTATGATAAGTTGATGACTAGACTAGTAGTGACTACTGAAAGAAACTAGCCAGTATGGAAATCAACTTTCGTCAAACGCCAATTGCCGGTTGTGTGCCTTGTATTGACAGGAGATTGTACCATGCATATGCACTCGTATGGTTTAGTGATGAGTTGCTGAACGGTGGCAGATAAGACGACGACATCTGGCCGGCAGCGGCAGGTGAAGAACAAGACCAAGAAAGCACACCACACCGTACGTCACGTCACATGTTGGCTTATCCGTGGCGAACGACGCCGTCTCCGGCGTCCTGATGCTCCTCATGCTTGGCGGCCTCGCGCTGTTCCCGGCTACCCCTACCGCCCACGTATTCTGCGACAACCTTAAACAAGTCGCGGCCAGCCTCCCCCAGAACACGGTTTCTTCCCCGGAGCACTTCTCCACCACAGACTTTCAGCCAAGCCCCAGACGTCGTCTACGCTCTCGCGCTCTGACACGGCGACGTCGCCAACGACGACTCGGCCTGTGGCGAGTGCGTGTCCCGCGCGTTCGACGTGCTACTGAACTCGACGCCGCCACCGCAGCAACAGTGCAACAGGACCGGCCACCGCTATGCATACGGCCACTGTGTCCTCGTCTACTCTGCCGACGACATCCTCACGATGACGGGTGAAAACGGCGGCATTATTTAGGTAGTAAATAGAAATATTTTAAACGGTTTTGGAGACGGAAACCGACTCTCCACTAAAGGCCGGCAGAAGTTGACTGGCTAATGACTACTGGAGTCGACTGGTCAGTGTGGAGATCAATTTAGTATTTTTTTTCTTTGTATATATTACTTTTTTCCCAATTGATCGATGATGATAAATTGCTGATAGATAAGACTGAGGATGACCATCTGGCCTGCAGGTGTGCAGCACAAGAAGCAAGCACTCCACGTCAGGTTGTCCTATCTAGCTAGTCATGGCGAACGCCTTCCTCCGTTTGCTGCTTGTCGTGCTGGCCGTCGGCGGCCACACGCTGTTCCCAGCGACCGCCGACATATTCTGCGACAACCTTAAACATGTCGCGGCCACCCTTCCCAAGAACACCGCTTCTTCCCCACAGCACTTCGCCACCGCTGTCTTCGGCCAAGACCCAGACACTGTCTATGCTCTTGCGCTCTGCGGCGGCGACGTCGCCAACGACGACTCCGACTGCGGCGAATGCGTGTCCAGCGCGTTCGACGCACTACTGAACTCGACGACGCCACCGCAGCCGTTACAGTGCAAAAAGTCTGGCCACCGCTATATTGACTGCGTCCTCGTCTACTCTGCCGATGACATCCTGACGTCCTCCAATACGACGGGTGAAAACGGCGACGAAACGCCCGACGTGATGTGGAACTCGGTCAGCTGGGCCGAAATGGGGTTCGGACGCCAAGCCGTGAGCGTTGGTGCCGGCCTCATTCACCAACTGCTGCTGGAGACAGTACAGGCGGCGGCGGCCAGCGCGACGCTGACGCTGAGGCGGTTCGCCACCGGCTTCATGGACAGCGATGCGGACGCACGCTTCCCGACAGCAGTGTATTCCCTGGCACAGTGCACGCCGGACATGTCCGCCGGCAACTGCTTGGCGTGTCTTCGTCGTCTCCTCGGCATGGTCAACGACTCCATGCCCCTGCGGGTGGGAGGACAGATCCATGTCATGCGGTGCAATCTCAGGTACGAGTCGTATCGGTTCTACAGCAGCTTACCCATGATACGTCTCACGGCGGCATCGGCGCCCACGCCCACCATGTCCATGACGGTCAAACACAGGAGTATGTTTTTGTTCCCATGCATAACAAAACAAAAAAACTCCCATGATTGTACTTTCTTCCAACAGTATATACACCGATGAACTGATGAGCTGAATTTTATCTTGTTGATGTCAGGGCGTATCAACAACTGGGCAATTCCCATAATTGTAGTTCCTCTATCAGTAGCAGCATTTCTCTGCTTCATCTTCTGCTCCCGTTGGCTCAGAATGCACAAAAAAGGTATCTTGATCTGTTACTGAGTTATTGCTTGCTGTATCATGTCACCAAATTGTTCTGAAATGATATTTGAATTAGCTACGATCCAGTTAATGGAATATAAAGTGATATTCTCATCTATTCATCTTTGGAGATTTCAAGCAGGACCAAGGCGTACTGGGGATGGGGACTTGCAACTGGAGGAAGAACTAGTTTGGCAAGGGAAGATCTCATCAGAGTTCTTTGTGTTTGAGTTTGAACAATTACTGGGGGCCACAAATAATTTTTCAGATGAAAACAAACTTGGACAAGGTGGCTTCGGCGCTGTCTACAAGGTAAATACTAGATCACAACAACATCATATCGACTCTATCATCTTATTCTCAACATTGACATGGAATTAATAGAGTGTTTGGTTATACAAATGGATGTGTTTAATTTGTACCAACAAAGCAGCTTCGCATCCCTTAGATGCACACTGATTACATGAGGAATGAAGCCATTGTACCAAAATTTTCATGGTCTTTGCAGTGCAGTGATTTCTCATACCAAACACCCCTAATAGTCTTAACAGTTAACACTGCTACCAGCACAAGATTATTATTATACAGGTAAGTACTAAGTAGAGTCACTGGACAAGTGAAAATACAGTCATACTTCTAGTTACGAACCTAATTGACAATTCTGTAACTGGAAGAAGTGATGGAAGAGAATGTAGACAGTGAAGAGCCTAACTTTATTCTTCCCCCAGGGCCAGTTTCCCCAGGGATTGGAGATAGCCGTGAAGAGACTTTCTTCACATTCAGGACAAGGTTTCATGGAGTTCAAAAATGAAGTCCAGCTCATAGCCAAACTCCAACACAGGAATTTGGTTAGGCTCTTGGGGTGTTGCTCTCAAGAAGATGAGAAAATACTAGTTTATGAATACTTGCCAAACAAAAGCTTGGATTTCTTCATCTTTGGTAACACATTTATATTTCTTAATTTGTTTTAGACATAGTTTTCATGGAAGCAGCAATGGACTAAAAATTAGTCGAAAATTTGTTTCTGTCAAGGCCATGAGTCCAGTCCCTTAGTAACTGAAATAGAGTTATATATATTTGCAGACGAAAATAGAAGAGCTTTACTGGACTGGAACAAACGTATATCAATAATTGAAGGAATAGCGCATGGGCTTCTCTACTTACATAAGCACTCTCGGCTGCGTGTCATACATCGAGATCTTAAACCAAGCAACATTCTTTTGGATGGTGAAATGAATCCGAAAATTTCAGACTTTGGCCTAGCAAAAATCTTTACTTCAAATAACATTGAAGAAAGCACTACAAGTAGAGTAGTTGGCACATAGTAAGTTTCATATATACTGATTATGCACTAATGGAAATTTATGCTAGGCTACACCAAATATATACAGTAATTTGACATGTACTATGTTTATCATTTCAGTGGCTACATGGCTCCTGAGTATGCTTGCGAGGGCCTCTTCTCAATCAAATCTGATGTATTCAGTTTCGGTGTTCTAGTTCTTGAGATCCTTGGTGGTAAAAGAAATTCTAGTGGTCATGACTACGGAGATTTCATCAATCTCCTTGGATATGTGAGTTGGACAATGCACATGAACCTTGCAAAATTATTGTGTTTATTTAGTGTCCTATATACATAAATATTTAATTCTATGATGAAATCACAAACAGGCATGGAAGTTATATGAAGAGGGAAGATGGGCTGAGCTCATGGACACATCACTGGACACCATTAGTCACTCAGAAGAGATGATGAGGTGTATGAACATTGCATTGTTGTGTGTACAAGAGAAAGCAGCTGATCGACCGTCCATGTTAGATGTTGTTGCAATGCTAGGCAACAAGTCTATGGTCCTGGTTAAGCCAAAGCATCCTGCATATTTCAATCTAAGTAGCTTAGGAAATGAAGACGCCTCCGTTGCTACACGGGTAATAAGCAGTATTAATGATGTGACCATATCTGTAACAACTACTGGTAGATAGGTTTATTTTGGCCTCTGCTCTGTTTCTATGGAGCCAAAGTACAAATCTAGGTGAACTCTCTACGTAATGCTAGAATTACAAGAAGTCAGTACATAATTGATATAATAGCCTCCTAATATCGAAGAAAAAATGTTTATTTTCTGTGACCTTATATGGCTCCTAGCAGAGATTTTTGTGACAGACGGTAACTGCAACGCTGTGACACAATTTCATACTGACTTCAGCTTCCATGTGAACAACATACTTACTTACAGACCGAACTCGGTAGTTCAAACAAAAGCCAGAGATGAGTCAGTCAGGCATAACACAAGTTGCCAAGTTGACTGTTGCTGCGATGGAGCGTAATTCGAATGCAGGACAGCAGCACCGTTTTCAGGCCTGTGCGCTGCTTATTAGTTATTAGCCAGCAGATGATCGCAACATGCAGTGCTTGAATTTGCATGTACTTGGAGGCTTGGAGCTGGACTTGTTAGTTTTTGCTCTTTTTTTTTTTTGAAAAGTTTGTTGCTTCGACGGAGAGGGGAGTTTGCCCAACAAAGGCCTTACTGATTGCACCATGGTTCAGTTTCGTTGTGGCCTGTCACGTAGTTATAGAGGGTCGGCTTTTGTCAAATCCAGATTTGTACAATATAAGATGGTTTGGACCATTTGGTCAACTCTTGGCATCTTGAAGGCTGATGCACGCTTGAGCATGTGAGCTGCATGCAAAGTTGTTAGAAACTTGGGTGAAAGCTGTAGGTCGACTGCAGACTGATTGATTTGAGCTCCATTCAGTCAGTAATTCAGGGCCTCGTTTGGTTGCCAAAAAGTTAGAAAATTTCTAATTGTAGCACTTTCATTTATATTTGATAAATATTGTCCGATTATGGACTAACTAGTCTCAAAAGATTCGTCTTGTGATGTACAACTAAACTGTGCAATTTTTTAATTTTTTATCTACATTTACTGCTCCATGCATAGGTGTAAAGATTGATGTGATGGAGAGAGAGTGAAAAAACTTAGAATTTAGGAGTGCATCCAAACAAGGCCCAGATAGCCAATTCTTTCGACACGTTACGGCCAAGACAAACCACAGACAGATGGAATCACGGACACGAGAATATGCCTAATTCACCATCACTTGATCTATATATACGGGAGGTTAAATGCTGCAGTTATCGGCTCGCACTGAAGATCTACAACTTCGGCCATTGATCAGAACAATGTCGTTGTAAAATCCAATTGATAAGCACTAAAAGCCCCACGGACGTAAAAGTCCAACTAGTCATCTCACCTGCTCTCCACCCCCTCCCCCCCTCCCCTTTTTGCTTCCAGGACTGCAGCAGCGATGCTGTAAACATGAAATGGTATTAAAAGCATGTATATTTGGCAGTGGCAAGGCTTCTCTGTAAACCTTGAATTATGGTAAGAATATTTTGTGAAATGTGATCCATCAAGAATTCAAGACAGAAACTGGGCATCCATTGGCACAAAAAAGCATGACATGTCATCTTCTACTAATGTTCCCACACCATAAAACAGAATAAACTGATACATTGTTACACAGCAAAGGAACCATCAACAACAAAGAGCTCGCTATGATGGACTAATCTGCCAGAGGTAGCAAAAGGTACAAAAAAAGTTGTCCCAATCACATTGGTTGGCCTTGTAACTGATCAAGTTTCTTTTACAGCCTGTTTGCTTCTCCGTTGGTGTACATCCCAGTTGAATACCCGAGCAATTGTAACCTGACCAAGATATCATTCCACGCTATAGGTACCAGACTGTGGTATAATCATTGACAAAACATTGAAACCCTAAGCTAGTCATAACAATTTTACCTGAGTGATGGTTTGCTGGTCTCGCAAGAACTGAAGATCAGCAACAAGGACTTCTAAGCTGGCCTTGGCATTTTCCAAGTTTTTCTTCAAGAGGGCATTAGCCTGCAGAAGTTCAGGAAATAAGGGTGCTGGACTAAAACAAAAGTAGCACTGAAAATAAGGATGGTCATTGTTTAATAACCTCATCGCAAGAGTACTCCAGCATCACATTTGCACCCAACCACAGGCACACTGAGTCAGTATCCTCGATTTTCGCATGGGAGTAGATCCCCTCGGACAATTCGAAATCAGCTATGAGTGCCTGCATCATTTAATCGGAAGCCATAGACAGTTAGCTTTCACTGGACAATTGATTTGCTCAAATCCAGTCCCAACTAGAATCCATCATGGTTTTATAGCATAAAAATAGTATTGAGAGCCTACAGCTTAATTCCTGCAAATGGGCACGATATGTAGACTATGCAAGTTTAAATGGCAATGCTGATGAAACAATTTGACATGTATGTAGTGCAAGCATATGAAGCCCCTGGTGCAGCACATTAACCTTTTCCAATGATAAAATTCCTTGAGTTGGGTGCTTTACTCAGAACTCAATTTTTTATTTACTTTTCATGCTTAAATCCTTATACAACAAAAATTATTATTAGGCATAAATTATACTGCATAATCAATTACTGACCATTATAAGTTGCAGAAGGACAATAAACAAGTAAATTACAACTTGAGATAAAGTTGAAGTACAGGATCTTAAGTTTCTACAGAGCAGAACACAAGGTAAAGGAACCAATGGGCCATGTAAATTGTCAACACTGAACATTTTTAGGCCTAAGTGCTAGAATACAGCCCCAACAATAGTGCCATCATCATTATAGAAGACGAAAAGAATGTAGATAACTTGGTTCCAGAAAATTGTACAAACCTCACCCAAATCCTTTTTAGCTTGTAATGTTGAAACAATATCCAAGCACTTCTCTATATCAGGAATCTTTGCCTGTCAACAGAACAGAGGCTAATATGTTACATCTGATTGCGAACATAAGTAATATTTATCACGATGATTAACAGTAAGTCTGTTCTATGAACAGAAATTCAAATTTTTACCACTATTCCAATACTATAGATTCTAAAATGTAACTCGTTTTAGTTTTGTCCTAGCTAAAAATTTTCCAATGTTGATCAAGTTTTTAGAAAATACACCAACATGTAGAACATCATGTTTAATTAAACCCTAGATGAAATATATGCTCTAGTGCATTTATTCGGTACTCCCTCTGTCCAGTTTTGTTCGCTGCCTAAGGTCCAGAAAAGTTTCCATGTCTGATCAGTGTATTTCCATCAGCCACTGCTGCCTATGCAGATGTTGCCTTGTTTCACGCATGCAGTCATGTAGCATCTCCGCTGGCCACATTTGGGTCTCCATAGCTGATGGCTAGTGCATGCAACAAAAGCTAGGGGTTCTCCATATTCAATGAGTAGTGCATGCAGCAAAGTGCAGCTTGCAACATCTCCGTCTTCGTTCGGTGCGTGTGCGTTGCTGCATTAATGGGCAGCTGGCAGCAGCCAATCACACAAGAAATCTATGCTTTTTGCTTAGACACAGGTCAAACATAAATGGAAGAACCAAAGAAGTATCATACTCCCTCCGTTCCAAATTTCAAGTCGTTCTGACTTCTTTTAGGTAAAAAGCTTTTGCTATGCATTAAATACTATGGCTAGAAAAGCAGAATGACTTAAGCTATGGAATGGAGTAGATGCTAGTATATTTTTCCATAAACATGGTCAATGTTAGAGAGATTTGAATCAGACAAGATTAAATTGGCTTACATTTTAGAATGGAGAGTAACTTACTTTAATCAATACTAGATTGAAAACAACTGGGATAAGTAATACTAGGCTTGTGTTGGAATGATGAAGAAATTATGAACTTCTGGGGGCTATCACCTATGGCGGTTAATGATGAAAGCCTTAGATATAAAACCAAATATTCACACTTTCACCCATAAGTTCACTTTGACTTCATTAGGCAACACTTAGTTTACTAATCATGGGAATCACATAGGCAAGCCTACAAAAATCTGAAGGAAAATCATATGAGCACCTGCAGATCCCTTTGTTGAGCTAGAAGCTTCATCTCCACTACTTTGTACTGCTGCAACCTAAGCAAAATGAAAAGCACATGTTATGTTTCTCCTCAAAATAAGTGCGACAGATGGACATATGAACATTCACAGAGAAAGACTATTTAGCCACAATCTGACAGAAACCTCATTGAAAAGAAATTAGAATGAACTAATCTCAGCCATGTCTGCCGCATTAGTGCAATGAATATTCATAGTAAAATTGCTATGACGGTATGAACATTCTGAGCCCTGAAATGGTTATGCAATTAGCTCTTATTTTAGTACGCTGTACGCATGGCATGGAGTAGAAGCCAATCCCTAGGCTATGTTTTCTTCCTCCACTATGCAGGTCATAATCTCCAGGCTGCCAGAGCCAACAACCATAATAAAGTTCAGTTGGGCACAGGCACACAGCAATTCTGTCATGTTTCATGCCTATTAATGGTTCTTACACTAGAGATAAAAACGGTTGGAAACCGTCAGGAACTGTATTAAAAATGGTCGGTACAGGCTTTCCCATATTTATGAAATTAACCAATAAGAAAACAGTTATGCTAAAATAAGAAAATGACAAACTTTTATGTTTGCTAAAACCAGAAACTGTCGAAAACGCTATCGTAATACGGAAAATAACATCAGATGGTATGGGAATTTCCCATACTGCTTTGACCCCTATCTTCCACTAAACAGTAGCTACAAATACACATTATGCATAGGTCCGCAAGCTTATGGAAAGCATATGACAACAACAGTGCTTCCTCTCATGTCCCAGCACTTAGTCTAGTCAGGTCTGGCATCACACGATAGCCACAGGTTCAGGACCCGGGTGCAGACAATGGAATTAAAAAATTATCACTGAATATGGGCTGCTCTCCTGGGCAAGGATGTATAGCCTTGACTCTTTCAAAGTATGTAACACCTTACACAAAGTTTTAATGGAAAAACATTGGAGCCCACTGTGTTCTTTCCATTACATAAAACAACAGAAAATGCCTGCCAGATCACACAAACAGATATCACGACAGGTTTCACACAAAAACACTTGACAAAGTAGGAATAAACCAATAGGGTACCGATTCAGAATGGTATGATTAAATATCATGGACCGGACAGAAAATTAAATGTATTTGCCGACAAAGAGTAAACTGGCCAATAGCAGGGGCCAGTGAACACATGTTGCAGCTAAGGGCAACCCACAATTCAGTGCAAATATGAAAAGTGCGATTACAAGCGTTCAGCCAAATGCGAACAAAGTTTGCCTAATGATTGAACAGAAATAACCCTTCGTGGACAGCTCATGCAAGAGTTTGCATTTTAGCATCCAGTATTTGATTCATAACTAAGAAGAAAATATAAAGGAAATGTCCAACTATGATTAATCACGGACACTCTGCTATAAAGGCAATGTCCAACTATGATTAAACAAGGATACAATCAGAATTCCACGATTTTTAAGAATGAATGTTGAATGGATGGAAAGGTAACGCTTTTATGAAATATACAAAACAAATAGACCACTTTTGGGAGATCAAGCACAATCCAAGGAGGCAATGAATGCGGCCATGCGGGGCAAGCTATATAAACCCTCAACACAGTAAGTTACACAAACAGAGTCACAGGGAAAGATTCCCGCCACAACCAGCTATAATTTTCTTTTCTTCTTCTTATGTTTTGTGCTAATACAAGCCTCAAATGCTCCTACCATCAAACTGCATAATCAGCAAGCATGGATAACCAAAACAAAAGGTTTGCAAACCACAAATGGTATCCAAGTAACCACAGCATATTCAGCAAATAGATAGTAGAACAAAATCTGCTCCGACGCCAGGAGGCAGCAAGTGGCTTGAAACAAGTTGGGACTTTTGCCAAGGTGATATCAAGAATCACAACTCGCAGCAATCCGAGCGAAGGATGAACCTATAATGAAGTACAAGGTCAACTAACAAGCGGAGGATACCAGCAGCTGGGATCAACAGCCACTACTACTCTCACAAGTCACAAACGCGCAGCAGGGATCCGAACAGAGCCGCCGCAACTCCTCTCGAAAAAGCTACGCGTCGGAGGTGCTCGCACGGTGGATCCAGGTCGTGCCCGATACGGCGGGCGCAGGGCCAGCCGTCCGAATCAAGCGCGCGCGCGCGCGCTCCGGCGGAGCCTAGCGAGATCCCTAGGCTACTACTGCTACTGTACCAGAGCTTTCGAGGGTTCTGCCGTTCACCTTTCCTGGAGGAAGGCGAGGGCGGAGTTGACGTCGAGCCCGGCCTGGCGGAGGTAGGCCTCGACGTCCTCGACGAAGGCCGCCGCCGGGATGCCCCGCCGCTCCGCCACCCCCTGCGGCGTCGACGCCGATGCCACCGCCGCCGCCATGAGCGAGAGAGAGAGAGGGGCCCAAGTGGAGATGAACGAAGAGAGAAAAACCGGCAGAGTCAAAGCCCAAAGAGCAACAAGGTTAATAGCGATTGGGTTCCGCGACTTGTGACAGAAAAGGCCCACCAAGTCCACGGGCTGGAAATGGTTGATGGGCCTCTCGGCCCAAATGTCCTTGATGAAGCCCAAAGCAGCCTAGTCCATCCCCTCATTATTTTTTCTTCTTGTTTGGGGGTGGCACGTGGGGACAGCCGCCCAGTCGCACGCGGCACGCACACTTCTTCAGTTCTTCCTGGCGCTAGAACATGCGTGCACAAGCACTGCAAAAACCAACGATGCAATCGATCGGCAAAACCGAATATATAATTCAATTTTGCACGAGGACAGGGGACGCGAGAGTGATCTCCGGCCGTAGAGTGGGGATGACACGTTGCATGACTCGATGCAAAGTGGTGAGCAATATAATGCTTGAAGAATGATCGCACAGGGTTTAATTTGCACGAGAGAGGCCGTTTTCCAATTTCTATGAAATAAATTATAAAAAAACGTGTGGCCGTATGCAAGTTTATAGAATTTGCTAACCAAATTTAATTTAGATATTTTACATGTATTATTCCATTACTAAGAAAATGATACTTTGGTAGGAATCATCAATATTTAACTAGGAGTATACCCGCGCGTTGCCGCAGGCATTTTCTTAAAAGTACATAACATTACTATATCATATTCTTACTGTGTATGAAATCTGGTAAAAAATCGTGTATGTAGATGACTTGTATTTTAATAAATTAAAGATTTAAAGTATATGGCATGATATAGATGACATGAACATTTTTTTGTAATTAATAAGGAATGATTTGATTTAGTGGGGAATGATGTAGACACCTTGCATGTTGAGAGAAATTTCCATCTAGTGGAATTTCCATTTGTTTATATAAGAAGTATAAATAGATGCAGCGTTGAAACAATTTTTAGTTCACACACGCTCCCTAACAACAGTGCTTATTATGAGTCACGTCTCTCTAGTAGACCACATCTTCCTCGTGTGCCTTTTGAATTCCGGTTTAGCCCACCCGCTCAGGCAATGTGGGATTATTTAAGAAAAGCAAGTACGATTTTAGTATTTTTTTTTTAATGTTGCCTACCGTTGAAACCGTTTCACTGAACTGGATATCAGAAACAGAGAGCGTTACCTGATCATTCACACATCACGGGTTCGTTGGAGACATGGTTTGAACGTCAATCATGGTTTGCATGAGCAGGACTCGATCGCAGCGGCCGGTCAACAGAACGGCGATTTCTGTGAATGTCAGGAGATCACATGCATGGGCGGCCTGGAAATCGATCACTTTTTGCTTTCCTTTCTGTTTGGGCAAATGATGGTTGCGCGTGTGCGTGAGTGCGTGGCAGAGGCGGCAGGCGGCTGAGGAAGGTGCGCGGGGACACGAGAACGAGATCCCTCCAATCAGCGTGGTGGCGCATCGCAACGCACCGTGATTTTGACAACATATCGTCAGTTAATTAATTGGTCGCAGGGCGTCATGCCATAAATTAATGAGGGCCACTATACTCAAGGTCGTACAACTTCCAACGGTACGTGCTTTGTGTCAAGAAAAGATCGCATTATCTACGGTTGGACAGTTGGTGCAGGTAGGTGTTAACCGTGTTAATTACACAGCAAAGATATTGGTACTAGTAGAGTAGGAGTAGTACTGGTACGTTGACAGTAGTTCTGCGCGCGTGTCCGTCAACTGCCCTTCTACCAACATTGAAAAAAAAAAAACACTTTTTTGTTTTCTTTTGAGTTTGATGATGCATCCCTAGTAAGATTAGTAAGCGGTCACTTTTTGTTTTCTTTTCTGTTTGGGCAAATGATTTGCGTTGGGATGTGAGTGCGTGACAGAGGCGGCAGGCGACGGAGGAAGGTGCTGGGAGACGACAACGATCCCTCCAATCAGCGTGGTGGCCGTAGTTCTTGCGCAATCAACTCAATTTTTTTTCATGGCTTGAAGAGCCCAACATCTCAAGGGTCAGAAAAGGCAGGGGAAAAGACCGGAGGGAGGGAATGACCCGAGCCGTGGGAGCGCACGGCAGCGGCCCTAGCTTTTGTTCTGCATATAATCTCTATCTCTTCTCTACACTTCAAAAATGTCTCAAGTAATCATCTACCAATGCTTTCAAAACTTAAAAAAGGGTATATAGTACCCGATCACGCAAAGACCATGGCCTTGTTTAGATTGCGAAAAAATTTCAACTCTGCTAGTGTAACACTTTCGTTTGTATTTGACAAATATTATCCAATTATAGATTAATTAGGCTTAAAACATTCATCTCATGATTTATAATTAAAGCTGTGCAATTAGTTATTTTTTTACCTACATTTAGTGTTCCATGCATAAGTCTAAAATTGATGTGATGGAGAGAGAGTGAAAAAACTTGGAATTTTAATAGGATCTATACTATCCTGTCACGCCAAGTCTGAAATAAAATCGCTTTGTCCTTAGCCTGCCCGCTTGTCGCCCACAGAGAGTCTGCATTGTCCATGCGTGAACAAGGCCAAACATAAGTGGAGTTTGGAGTCCGTGTCATCCACGTGTTAGGGATCACATCCCAATGACTCTGGTGCTACCCACCTTCATTTGTTTATTGTTTAGATGCCTTTCTAAATTCTAAATTTTAACACTCTCTCCATAAAGATCAAATATTTGAATACATGCATACGAAGCATAGATTTCATAGTAAGGGGTGCACTAACGGGATACAACAAAAGCCACAGTTTTAATTAAGGTGATTAGGGTTAGTCACGGAGAGCTCCACCGACGTTTTGTGCTCCTGCCGGCGAGGTCACCGGTTCCTTCCACCTCCGGCGGCCCTTGGGCCTCGGATGTGTAGAGAACCACGTAACCTTGACCGGCGGTGTAGATTAGGTCCCTTTTCTAGGGTTAGGGTTTCCGGCGGCGCAAGTTTGGTGGATGTGGCAGCGCAGCTATGGTGGAATAAGGTCCTCCAGGTCTTCGTCCACCTCGTCGTCGCCTGCTCCGGTGATGATGGGAGGCCTGTGAGGCAGTGTAGGAGTCTGTTGCGGCTGCTGTTTCGTTGTCATGGCGGAGCGACGGTGCTCGTGCCGCGTTTAAGGTCAAGGCTACGGTGTCGGCTGAGGGCATGGTGGCAAGATGGAATGCGGTGGATCGAACTCGATCTGCCGGCGGCACGGATCGAGATTGGGCGAGCTTGGCTTCACTGCGACGGCGGATGTCATCGTCGGCGCCGCTCTCGTCCTTCCAACCTGGATTGTGATCCTGACGGATGGGTGCTCAAAGACTTATTCGCCTCCGCGAGATTGAGCGTCTGCTGCAGTCCACCTCAACGCCGGTGGTTTTCTTCGGCTTCTAGTGATTCAGGTTTGGCGGCGTTGGCTGGTGTCAGTGATCTTCGTCGGCAGCGGATGCGGCCGACTTCCTTTCTCGTAGAATATAGGTTGGACAGTTGTCCTATGTATCCTTATTTGTGTACTTGTATTTAGACGTGTTTATTTCTATTAATTAATACAGGTATACATTATAAAAAAAAGTAAAGATAGATAAAAAAACTAATTACGTAATTACGTAGTTTAGTTGTCATGAGACGAATCTTTTAAACCGTGTCAATGATTGGACACCATCTGTCAAACACAAATGAAACTTCTGTGAAACAAATGTGTCAAGAGCCTGAACAAAAGTGGAGTTCAAAGTTCGCGTATCTATAGCTATTAGGAGAAACCGGAGGTTTTTGAGCCTTGAACAGGATCGGAGGAAAACGGCGTGAACGTCCCCCGACGCCGCGTCCGCCGTCGTCGTCAAAGTCTTTCATGGCTGCGCACCTCCGCAAGGTTTCAAGTTTATTACTTGGCGGTTGGGCCTCGACCCTCATCAGGTATATTCCAGAGATTCCGCCGCCTCGACCCTTATCAGGTATATTCCAGAGATTCCGCCGACCGCGCGCCGGTCGCGTTGGGGGAACTTTCACCAAAATTAAAGCACGGGAGATATATACGGATACGGATGAAGCAGGACTACCGATGATCCATCCAATCCAACCCAGCAGAGCGGCGCAGCATGCTTCCTGCCGGTAGAAGACGCGTTGCACAAACGCTTTGCAATCATGCAACCAACGATGCAGCCGATCGAAACCAAAGCATTAGATTTTCCATGCATTGCAGAGAGGCTCTGATCATTTCGTCACTCATGACGTACGGGTCGGCATTTGAATCGAGGGACGTGATTTGAACGTCTTCAACAGCGCGTGCGCAGTTGTCCACGATCCCAAAGAAAAAAAAAACGGAGGGTGTGCAGTTGTGCACAGCGGCATACCGCGCCGCCGAACACGCGGGCCGTCCTTTGCGGAGCTAGCTGTGCTCCTGTATCATAGCATACATTTTCCTCCTTGCAAACTAAAATCAGCAATACAGTATCCGTATGTTTTATTTGGTTCTCTTTGCAATTTTTCAATTTGGTTTCCATAGTAAGATGACCTTTCTATTTTATGTATCTTCTATTTCATTCCGACCCCCTTTTCAATTTTTCAGCTTGGCATGCATAGAAATAAAAGAATCTGGATTTTTGTCTTCTTTGTTCTTTTAATAATTTTATATTAATTATTTAGATAATTTCTTGCTTCATTTAATCTGGATCATATCCAAAAGGTCACTAAGCGAGCGTTGGAAGGATTACAAACTCTCGATCTTTGTTCTCCTAACAATTGAGCGTTTTACGTGCTAGCTACCATCACACCCGGCCGGGTGTCACGTAAACCAAAAACACTCAGGAAACCGTCCTTGGCCACCGATAATGAGATGTGGCCCCACTAATAATAACCTAATAACGAAAAGCATCCGACACAAGAAAAAAAAAACTGGCTAATTAACCCCAAACCCACCCCCGGGCCACCACCACGTTCCCGACGCGTTCCGCCGGAGAGAAAGCACCAGGAAAAACAGCCCTGTTCCCTTTGCCTTCCCTTGTATAAAACCACCTCACCCGACGGACCCGTCCATCGGCCGATAATCCCCGCATCCGCAAACGAACGGTGTCGTGCCCTCGTTTCTCCCCATAAAACCCTCCTCACCTGCACGGCTGAGGAATAACAGCCAGAGGCACACAACTGTGAGTTGAACCTACGGCTGCGGGCCTACCGGCTACCAATCCATCATCCCTCTTGAGCCTATCCAACAAAACAAGCATCGCGGCTCTTCTCACCAAGCAACGAGAGCTTTGCTAGAACCTGTTGCTTTCTCCCGAGCAGCTAGCTGCATCAGTGGTGGATCGAGAAGTTGCAGGCCGGGGATGGCTGCCGAGGTTGTGCTGCTCTTCGTACTCAGTATGTTTACTGCTACTCCGTGTGCTTCTGCTGCTGTTGCTGCAACCACCGCCAGTGCTGCCGTCGTTTCTGCTGCCTCCACTCCCACTCCCACGGTGATGTGCGCCAACTCCGGTGAGGCGTTCGGCTGGCTCATCAAGCTCTCCCCTCCTCCGATCGATCACACCAGAGCCTCTCCTACCTGCGGGTTTTCATTTCTGATCGATCCTCGATCGTGTTCGTTGCTGCAGGGATGACGCCGGTTATGCTAGGAGAGCCGCTGGGCTTCTGTGGTAACACTGGGATCAGCTGCTGCGACTCCGTCATCGACGACGAGCTGCGGGAGGAGCTTGACGGCCTGCACATCTCCGACGCCACGTGTGCTGCCATCGTCAAGTCCTACCTCTGCGCGGTAATTTTTTTTCTTAAACAAAAAAGTCTGAGAACGAGGATCGGACTCATAGTCGTTCCTGTTCGATCGGCTGTTTGGCTGCAGCTTCTCAAGTACAGTATGCTTCTGCGCAGGAACGAACGTACTTGCCCGTTTTTTGTTGATATTTGTGCTGGACAGTAGGAATGAAAACTACTCGGCACCAATTTGTTAGCCCTTTTTACCTGATGATTTCTGCTAGTGCTAGTTGCATTGTTCCCAAATTTCTCTATAGCCGTCGTAATTTTTCCCCTTAGCATACCATCGTCTTTTTCTTTATTATTTCATGTACTTGCCTTTGCCTCCTGCTTCGTGCCGTCACATGCGGGCATGTGCACCAGCCCTTGCAGTCGGAATGAGGAGAGGGCTCGTCTTATGCGACCCCACCGGCCTTTCCCTCTTCGACTTCGCACTTATCTAGCTAGCTTCATCTTGCAAGTACACCGTCGATCGGCACCATATGACCAGAGACGACGCCGCGTTGGCCAGATCCGGCCGGCCCCGTTTCGTTCCTTGCCCCATCACGGCGGAGAAATGCCGTCGACGAGCCACCAACACCAGATCTGACTCCTCCTAGCAGACAGGCATATGCTTCGTGGGTGGGGTTTTCAGATTACGAGGTTTAATTTTTTTTTTTCCCAGTGTATATATGTCTTGCGTGATGCTTGCCGGTAGCACGGATTCTCTTGTTTTTTCAGACCTCGTGGTTTGTTTCTTTTCTTTTCTTTTCTTTTTCTTCGATCGAGAAACAAAGGGATTTTGAGGATCTATCATATGTTTAGGTCAATGTCTGCGTGCGTGCCATGCCATGCGTGCGTGGATTTGTTCTTGCAAATTTCAGTTGCTTCAGTGAGGTTTGAGTTTGTTTCCACTCGACTCATGTATGTAATTGTGTGTTCGTATTCTTTAATTTATCCAAGATCTTTAAGTTCATTTGTTCTCCTATTGTTTCATTTTGGCCATAAAAAGGATTGTCTTTTAGTGCTGTTTAAACTGTGAAGAGGTGTGAACAATCTAATGGAATGGTACTAATACATTTCCCCAACTGCTGCTTGCTCTTGCAGAGATGCATCCCGTCTCTGTCGTTCGTGTTCAGCTTGGCTGATCCATCGAAGCTCTCGGTTCCTCTCCTCTGCGCACAGCAGCAACCCGTCGTCAGTGCTGGCACCGCAAGGCCGGGGCTGGCCCAGAAGGAGCAGGACACCATGAGCATGTGCCTTGAGAGAATCAGCGCTGCCTCTTTCCACGCCATGACGGCTCACCCAGACGGCTCAGACCAGGTGTTCTTGACCAGCCGGGGCGGCAAGCTGTGGCTGGCCACGATGCCCAGACGGGGAGCCGGAGCCGCCGCTGCCCTGCGGATCAACGACGGCGGCAGCGCAGGGCGGCCACGGCCGTTCCTCGACCTCACGGATCGAGTCCAGCTCCACCACCATGAGGACGTGCTTGGTGGGATGACGGGCGTGGCGTTCCACCCGGAGTTCACCACTAATGGCCGGTTCTTTGTCTCCTACATTTGCGACAGCCGCAGCGTCTCGCCAGCAGCCTGTGCCGGCGCCGCAAATGGATCCGGCCGGTCCCATAGGTACCATCTCGTTGTCGCCGAGTTCTCTGCCCAAGCTGGTGCTGGTGCTGACTTTTCCAAGGTAAATAGCGACTTTAATCCCACTCTTTCAACTAGTACTTTTGTTAATTAATTTTCTTCTCGTTCTGTTCCTGAGTTCCTCTATCTAAAATAGAGTTGTTAATTGCACTTCTTAATTCGACCGGTGGTAGATAGATCGATAATTATCATATGATGATGACAAAATCAGCGATTCATCTAATTAATTCATTTCTTACTCGTTTTCTCCTTTGCGTACATGTGATTTTGTTATTAGGCGACTCAAGCTGATCCATCTGAGGTGAGGAGGATCTTTACCCTGGGATTGCCCCAGCCACAGTACAAGCTGTATTCATACCAAGGACATGGTGGTCAGATCCTGTTTCGACCCAGTGTGAGCGATGGATACCTCTACCTCATCACCGGCTATGGCTATTCCTCAAAAAAGAAGAGCGGGAGCAGTTCATACTTTGGCAAGATCTTGAGGTTCAATGTAGACACTGGTATGATATGACGGCCTCATTTATCAAATGCAAATCCCATGCATAGACGCACAGTACTATCTGTCTCTCTTTTTTTTTTTTTTTTTTTTTCTGTGAGCATAATACTATCTATCTCTATCCCTGTTCATCTGTCGGTTCTATTAGATACATAAAAAGATTCTTTGGATTTGGACATATGTGACATCTAGATACAAGTGTTTGCTGCAGCTTTAAGCCGCACCAGCTGCTGCAGATGTTTATCTCACATGGTACTGCAGCAGGTATTGTAGCTGTAACTTGAAAAGCTGCGGCTTAAAGCTCAAGCTCAAGCTGTAGAAGATGTTTTCAATCTACATTAGACTACAAGAATCATATAAATGGGGATAAAGGGAGTAGATTAGACTACTGTTACCATATGTGTCACTGTCTGGTTGCATGCATGGTTTGTTTTGGTTTCTGCTGAGCCCGGATATGTGTGTCACTGTCAGATAAGATACATATGGTTTGTTTTGGTTTCAGGCCCCGGAGGAAAAAGCGAATGGTCGGACACCGACAGACAACCGGAATGGACTGACAAACCAGAGGTATTCGCGGCGGGACTGAGCAACCCGAGCTCGTGCAGCTTCGATTACGACAGGCCATCTCACCTCTACTGCGCAGACGTCAATGAGGTACACACGGCACCAGGCCACCACTCTTCATGTTTTGAAGAATGAACACTTGCCTGTCATTGAACAACTTATTGACGTCCACGTGCAGCAACGGTCCGAAAGGGTGTATCTGATCAGAAATCAGATGGGTGGAAGAGGGTCCTCGTCGTCCAGCGTCTCCATCGTCGTCAACCGCGGGCATCCCACAGACGGCAGGATGCCCTCCATCGTTGGGGGTCTTGTGTACCAGGGATCCGCGGACACCTCGCTGAAAGGAAGGTACACAAAAGTGGCTGCCTCCCACGTACCTACGCCAACATCTATATGTATCATATGTTTCATTGCGAGTTCCTCCATGGTAATGTATACATACAGGTATCTTTACGTGTACACCTCTGCTGTATGGAGCGGGCACTACGCCTCCGCCCACCATGTCCTCAACATCAGCTGCTCCTGGAGCAGCCCCGTGCCATGCCACAGCAGCGGCATGGGCATCGGCAGTCGCGTACTGTCGATGGCCGAGGACAACAGCAAAGACACCTTCTTCCTCACCACCGCAGGAGTCTTCCGCGTCGTCCCTTCCGGAGCCTGCGGTGCTCGTCCTCTGCCGCAGTTGCCGGCAGCAACAGGGTGGCAGCTGGCCGGGCTGGCAACTGCAATGGCACTTGCGTTCTTTGTCTGCTGGACAATGCTGGGAGGATGCGGAGGGCCGCAGATTCACGTTGAAGGCTGCTGCAACCATTCCATTTCCTGTTGCTCAGGCCGCAAATGGTATCAGGTCCTCAACAGCTCTCCTCTGCCCCACCAAAACTGACCATACATGCGCCGGAGGGGTAAAAGGGAGATAGGACACGTACATCTCTATTTTTCTATAGTTCCTGTGTTGTTTAGTGTTCGGTCCAAATAAATCTTACGTCGAGATCTTATGATTTCTGGTCGGGCTCGTGTTTTCTACAATGACTTTGATCCAATCTGTGGCCTTTTTCTACAAAGAGAGGGGTGCTTCTCAGAGCCCCTACAAGGATTAGCGAGACTCCAAGTCATCGAGATGTGCCATATTAGGGATTTTTTATTTTATATTTTTATGTGTAAATTAGGAATGTATTATGTCAAGATTTAATATAAGTCACACTTCTGTATAAAAAAACTTAGCACAATCTGTCTGTGCTTGCTGTTGCATGTCGTAGTAATCAGCTTGCCTTTTCCGCCATTTTCGTTACAAGGAGTGTGATGGAACATGTGAATGAAACCTACTTACCCTCATTGTTTTATTCTACGATTTTAGGGACATTTTGTTTCATGCATTGAAAACCTTGTAAAAAAAATCATCTATGCGAAACTCAATTTTTGCCGTATAGCACAAAAAATATTTATGTGGCATCCTATCCTATAATTGAATATTTTTTTTCAAACAAGGGGATCCCCCATTTCCTATAATTGAATATAGTTGAAACTTTGGTGAAATTTCCTCATACTATTAGCCTTATGTAGGAGTATACTCTTTTTTTTTTCTTTTTTTTTTTTTTGCGAATGAATGTAGGAGTGTACTCTAGCTCAGTTGAGCCTGTGTTTCCCCGTCTTGGTATGCCTCCGACTCTTGACACAGTCATGTGTCTCGTGTCACATCGTCAATCTATATTGTAGTACTGTATGTACTGTACACATTCCTTGTGGGACTGAAACCTCTTAGCACATTCATCCATCGATGATGGATCTATCATCCTTCATCTCTTGTCCTAGTCCTGGTTCGGCCGTGCGGTGCTAGCTAGCAGCAGCTGAAGCGACAATTGCAAGTGGCTTGTCCATGCCTGCCGCTAATACAACCAGCTGTCGAGACTCGAGACGGACGGACGAGCGAGGCGGCCACACCGCACCGCAGCGCAGTCTTTGCCCGCGGCGACTCGCAGCTTGTCCTCTTGCGCCTGTCGCATGCGAGGTCCGGTGCTCCGCCTGTCCTGGGGCGGAGCAAAAAAAATAGAAGAGGGGAGGGGGGCTGGCGCAGGAGCAGGACACCAGCAGCATGTGCCTCGAGGGAGTCAGCGCTGCCTCCTTCCACACCTTGATGGCTAGGGCCGCGTGTTCTTGACCAGCTGGCCTGGGACAGCAAGGTGTGCCTGACCAGTGGCCACGATGCCCCGATGGGGAACTAGCCCTGCAGATCAACGACGAAGGCAGCGCACGGCGGCCGATCCTTGACCTCACGGATCATGACGGCGTGCTTCGGGTGGTGGGCGTGGCTTTCCACCCGGAGTTCACCATCAGTGCGCCCAGTTCTTCATCTCCTATGTCTGCGACTGCACCATCTCGCCTGCCTGTGGTGGTACCAAATCGATCACAAACACGAGTATAGCAGTGGCTAGCCTAAGCAATCGAGCAATGAGTAAGATCAAGCGCAAGAACAGCAAGAACACAGGGCAACCGCCACCAGGGCAGCAGGGTGACAGCGCCCCTTTTCGCTCTCGTTCTTTACGAGTACACACACGGATACAAAGTAATGGAGGCTCTAACCGAGATCTCTTACATCAGAGAGCATATATCTGCTCCAAACTCACACGACTCACACCTGAGAACAACCACTAGACACGATACAAGATGGACCGAAACACACACTTCAGACACTGCTAAGTCGTGGCTGCGGTCACCACGTGCTCCATTCCCGCTTGGCATGCCTTCATTCAAATTTGAATTTCTCCCGCCGTATCCACGTCATTAGCTCACTGAGCATATGTCCCGCATCATCAGCGACAGGTTTACACTAACATTCTCCCCCTTAAACCTATCAAACAGTAGTACCAAGGTCCCTGACACCCAACAAGTGCCTCATCACCACCAGCTTCCCCACCGGCAATGCCTTGGTCAGTGCATCGGCCTTTTGCTCATCAATGCTAACTCTCTTCACTGTAATCTGACTTCTCTCAACACACTGCCTGATGAAATGATACTTGATATCAATGTGCTTACTCCTTCCATGAAACACAGGGTTGTTCATCAGAGCCGTTGCTGAGTTGTTGTCTACATAGAGAGTTAATGCACTTGGTTTTTTCTCAGTGATCTCACTCAACATATTTCTCAGCAACAGAGCTTGCCTTGCTGCTGAAGTGGCTGCCATGAACTCTGCTTCACAAGATGACAGAGCCACTGTCTTCTACTTCTAGGAACACCAACTCACCAAGTTTTCTCCCCAGTGAAAAGCCATCCCACCTGTACTTGTTCTCTCAACCTGATCAGCTCCATGATCACTGTCAATGTAGCCCACCAACACTCCTGACCCACCACCTTGGACATAAACCAGCCCAAAATCTATGGTGCCTTTCAGGTACCTCATGATCTGTTTCACTGCCCCAGCATGCATCACTGTTAGTTTCTCCATAAACCTGCTTGCTAGACCAACTGAGTAAGACAAGTCAGGTCTAGTGTGCAACAAGTATCTAAGACATCATATCATCTTCCTGTATTCTAGTTGCGTCAACTAATTTCCTCCCTTGTCAGTATTCAGTTTGTTCTTGGTTCCATTGGAAACTTGCTAGGATTGCATTCTCCCATCCCAAACTGTCCCAACACCTTTCTAGCATATGCAGTTTGCTTCACAGTGATGTAGTCTTCTTTTTGATCCACTTCTATGCCAAGATAGTAAGAAAGACCAAGGTTTGTCATCTCAAACTCCTTCATCATCTGCTGCTTGATTGTTCTAGATTACCTCCTGTCACTATCAGGTCATCAACATATACACCCAAGAGAACTGCATCCATCCCATGTCCCCTTGTATACACAGCTTGATCACTGAAGCACCTCCTGAAGTTTAGCTTTTTCAGGCTTTTGTCTAACCTGACATTCCAAGCGCTTGGTGCTTTGTTTCAGTCCATATAGTGCCTTGCTCAACTTGAGTACAAATTGCTCTTTACTCTTCACAATATATACCTCATGTTGTGACACATACACATTTTCTTCCAAATCACCATGCAAAAAAGTTGATTTCAAATCTAAGGGTGTGTTTGGTTGAGCTGTGCCTTTTGGCTGTGGGCTGTGAGCTGTGGAAAAGCAGCTTCGAGAAAACAGCTGCGTGAAAAGCAGAAGACCGTTTGGTTAGAGGTGCTGTCAAACTGTAGACTGTCTGACAAATACCTGTAATGCCCCTGAATGTCTGGGACATGTTTATATGAAAATTGCTCGTAACAAACTAATTTGCTCGCTAATTCACATGAAAATGACTATTTAAGCAAGGTAAAATAATTTTCAATAGGTTTTCTTAGTTCTCCGTAGTCCATGCAAATAGAACAATATTCATTCAAAGTATGTAACACCTTACACAAAGTTTTAATGGAAAAACATTGGGGCCCCCTGTGTCCTTTCCATTACATAAAACAACAGAAAATGCCTGCCAGATCACACAAACAGATATCACGACAGCTTTCACACAAAAACATTTGACAAAGTAGGAATAAACCAATAGGGTACCAATTCAGAATGGTATGATTAAATATCATGGATCGGACCGAAAATTAAATGTATTTGCCGACAAAGAGTAAACTGGCCAATGGCAGGGGCCAGTGAACACATGTTGCAGCTAAGGGCAACCCAGAATTCAGTGCAAATATGAAAAGTGTGATTACAAGCGTTCAACCAAATGGGAACAAACTCTGCCTAATGATTGAACAGAAATAACCTTTCGTGGACGGCTCATGGAAGGGTTCGCATTTTAGCATCCAGTATTTGATTCATAACTAAGAAGAAAATAAATACGCCCCGTTTAATCGCGGACACACTGCTATATAATAAAAGGTATTACAACGGCAATGTCCAACTATGATTAAAACAAATGCTCCTACTATCGAACTGCATAATCAGCAAGCATGGATAACCAAAACAAAAGGTTTGCAAACCATAAATGGTATCCAAGTAGGGGACCAAGTAACCACAGCACATTCAGCAAATAGATAGTAGAACAAAAGCTGCTCCGACACCAGGAGGCAGCAAATGGCTTGAAACAAGTTGGGACTCTGCCAAGGGGATATCGAGAATCACAACTCGCAGCAATCCGAGCGAAGGACGAATCTATAATGAAGTACAAGGTCAACTAACAAGCGGAGGATACCAGCAGCTGGGAACGCGCAGCAGCAGGGATCCGAACAGAGCCGCCGCAACTCCTCTGAAAAAGCTACGCGTCGGAGGTGCTCGCACGGTGGATCCATGTCGTACCCGATACATAGGGCGCGCGCAGGGCCAGCCGTCCGAATCAAGCGCGCGCGCGCGTGCGCGCTCCGGGGGAGCGTAGCGAGATCCCTAGGCTACTACTGCTACTGTACCAGAGCTTTTGAGGGTTCTGCTGTTCACCTTTCCTGGAGGAAGGCGAGGGCGGAGTTGACGTCGAGCCCGGCCTGGCGGAGGTAGGCCTCGACGTCCTCGACGAAGGCCGCCACCGGGATGCCCCGCCGCTCCGCCACCCCCTGCGGCGTCGACGCCGCCGCCACCGCCGCCGCCATGAGTGGAGATGGAGAGCGAGGAGGAGAAAGAAGCGCAGGCAGAGTCAATCAAAGCCCAAAGAGCAACGACGAGGTTTGAGCACATATCAGGAGCGACTGAGCCCAAACAGGGTGGATGACAGAAAAGGCCCACGGAGTCCACGGGCTGGAAATGGTTGGTGGGCTGCTCGGCCCAAATGGCGCGTGCACACAATCGAGTCCGGTACACAGTAGATCGGGCTGATAGGATCCACCGGAGTTGGGTGTGCAGCAGAATCTTTCAGAATTTCTGTTTATCTTTCAAAGATTTTCTATTTCTGTCATCTTCCACTTTTGTTTATGTGGCTCTCATGTCTCATTTGTTCCAAGATTTCTGCGTGTTCTATCTGTCTGTTGTACGTTGTTTCAGTTTTTGCGGTGGGGAAGCCCGTCGTGCCTTCCTTTTGTTTCTGTCCACTGCATGTTGTTTCAGTTGTGCGGCGGGGAAGCCTTGTGCCCCTTCTTCCTCCTCGAGCAGCCAAGCTGGGGGGCAGGGGGCGCGACCGTGGTTGAGCTCTCGCGCGACGGTCGTCCATCCCGAGCTGAAAAACGTGCGCAGGGACCAGCGTGGGAGGAAGGTCTTCCTGGATATGGTGCGTGCGGACTGCGGAGGAGCTCATTGCGGATCCGTTCTGCTCGCCCGACAGGAGGTAGAAGTCCCGTGCACCGGGAGATGCGCTCGCTGCCGCCATGGCTTACGAATCCACAGGTCAGGGAGCGCCACCGACCTAGGGAACGGCCGTCGGGGCAAGGCGCCGCTCCCGCGCTGGACCGCCGGAGCTCGTGCCCGAGCGCTGGAGATGCGGGGGAGTGAGCGTCGCTAGGCTAGAGATGCAGGGGACGGCCGTTTGCGTGTTTTGCGTGAGTCCTATTTCCGGTTGGGGCAAATTGACCGGTTGTATTTTTTCCACATATGATGTGTCAACCTTTGATTGGTTAAAAAAGTAGAAGATATTGAATATAAAAATCTTTGAAAGATATATAGTCAGTCCACCGCCGGTTCCCAGAGCCGATGGTGCTTAAAGCACAGAGAAGATGTAGGTGCTTGGTCGTTCGTGAGGATGGCAGGCAGCGCCCAGCATGATGCCCACGTCGGTGGTTGTACTAAGAAGGCTGCCTGTGGAGGCGTTGTCGAGCTGCACGGCGGCGAATTGGCACCTCGTCGATCTGCCATATAGCCCGTGCCTCAACTGTTAGTGGGCCTAATTGAATTGGCGTTTGGTTGGGTCTCTGGGCCGTCATCTGTTCACGACATGATATGATTGCGCTTGTTTCCGGCCGTTTGATGAATAACAGCGTGAACCATGTTTCGTAGGTTGACATCAGCCTGTTTTCTATATATTTTTTTTTTTGTTAAAATGCGTGCCATGTGTGAAACTGAATCTCCTATATACGAAAGCTGCAACATTCGCCCGCTGTTATCGGCCGTCCGATCGGGCGGACGGATGGCTCAGATCGGGCGTGTCCCAGACATTTTACAAAAAAGCCCTCGAACTTCGTTAAATACAACCACCGCCCATCATCCTCTCACATAAAATTTTGCAAAAAAGCCCTTGAACTTTTCGAAAATAAGACAGGCCGGCCAGGCGATTAAATGGGCCGGCCTGCCAAGCTTTTGTCTCTCTGTTAAATAAATTTTTGCCGAAAAATATGCAAAATCGAAGTTTGAGCTGATGGTAAAGAAAATCCCCAAAACCGAACCCTAAATTCCCCAATTTCTAACGCTAACCCTAAGCTAAGTAAGGCCAGGGACGCACTTGAGTGCCGCGGCGGTCGCGTTTGGCCTCGTCGGCGCCGTGCTGAGGCTCGCTCGCCGGCGTCGTGGGTCCCCAAGCGTGCCGGACGGGCGCCTTAGGGAACCGTCGAGCAGCGCTCGACGGAGATGCGCGCCAGCCGAGGCGGCATGCAGCTCCGGCGAGAGGAGCTCGGCGGCGCCGAGCTTCTTCACCGGCATGCGCTCGCCGCCGTCGTCGCCTCCTCCTCTTTCGTTGTCGCGGGCAGGAGAGAGAAGGGGAGGGAGAAAATGGGTTAGGGTTCGGGGCGCGAGCCGCGGCGACGCGGTTTTGAGCCGCACTAGGCTCGCTCCTCGCTGTCAGATGGTGATGAACGGCTCAGGACGGCCGGGCGGCTTCATGGGCCAGCGGGCCGTGCGCGCACACGCAGGCCAAGCAGGCAAATGGACTAAAACTCTCTGATAGGCTAAGTTTAAATAAGGAATTAAGAATTATAAATTTTACTATGGTTTAATCACCTTAGAAATTTTACTATGGACACTTCAAAATAAATTTTACTATGACTTGGACACTTCAAAACAAATTTTACTATGGCTTGGTCGCCTAAGTAACAAGTTTTACTATGATTTGGAAAGTTCACATTCCTATGGTTTGAAGATCCGACAAAAATAGTACTTTCTTATTAACCATGGATTTCTTATGCTCTAAATAATATTTAAAGACACTAAGTTTTATGTGTTAAGACTAATACCATTATGAATTCAAGCTATGAATTTGTTTTTTGATGAAATTTTCTCATGATTCATTTAATTTTTTAGTATTTACATTACTATTCCTATTTGTTGAAATTATCATTTTATGTATTATAAGTTATTTCCGCTGCAAATAAATACTCAGATTAAGTGTGACAAATTATTGTCATTCTGGCCAAAGCTGATTGACAGTCATTTAATCACAAAATTTGGAGATTACTCTAGCACTGTTAGATATTGATTATGCCCTCCATAATGATCCTCCGGTTCAGCCTAAACCGAAAGATAAAAATTATGAAGTCTTCAAAAAGTTGTATGATGAAGTGAAGACAAAATGTGATATTTCAAATCGCAAATGCCTTATGATCATTAAGAGCTCCATCATTGATACAATAAGGGGACCAATTCCTGACACTCAGACCGCGAGAGAGTATCTTTCTAACGTGGAAGAACAATTCAAAGGCTCCTCTTAAGGTTTATGCCACTACTCTTATCAAAAGATTGGTGGTTGTAAAAATTTATAGAAAAATCATAAAAATACCAAACTAATTTTGTTGAGTTTTATATGACTAGGTCTACGCATTTAACTTAAGATATCATATGATTTATTGTATTTTATTTGATAGATATATACATCTATAGTTTTATGTCAAAAATTAATTTTTTGCTCATATCACACACGAACTAAAAATAATTCAAAACAAATAATCGCTGACATATATATACGAAGCCAAATACTTCACTATATATATATATGATACTCCGTACACTCGCATATATGAGTACATCATGTCACGCATGTAAACAACCAAAATGAAAACACTTAAAATACACGACGTACAAAGAAAAAAAATAAATACACATAGATACACGACGCACAGCTAACCACTGGCCACAAGCGGCAACGCCGCGGTCATTTCTAGTTGCAACGATACATGAACATGGCAGCCTGTTCATCTCACGCCCTTGTCAACGGTTTCGACTACCTGGAACCATCAGCACCGCGATGACATAAACGATGTCAACGTCGAAACCAATTAACCAAATAGCACCTACCGAAGAGCTGTTCGACACAGCCACACGGCTTCACCAAGAGCAAAACACCTTTTTTTTTTTTTTTTTTTTTTTTTTTCCAAAACAACTATACCATGAAGCTGTTTTCTCCACTCGTCACGGGACAAAAAAAAAACGTTTTTTTTTTCTCCTCACAGAAACGAATGAGTTGGGATGAAGAAAAAACTAGCTTGTTATAGCTTCATCTCTCACAAGTGGCCCTAGCATATGCCATCGCCCCCACCTCCCCCACAGGCATACCGAGTGCACCGGGTTGGAGGCGGCCACCGGACACAGCTGCATACGAACAGGCGTTAGTTGTCGCCTGTGAGCGCAGTGGGATGGCCAGGCGCGAGATGCCAAATTCATCGTGCCATGTGGGGAGCGCAGTATAGTCGCTGGCGGGCCCTACGAGTGTGGCAGATAGCCTGACACGAGCTGTCGCGGCCGCCGGGACACGGGAAGAGCGCGGCCGGCCACCGGGCATAGAGCTACTGAGGCCATCGGGGACGTGGTCTGCATCAAGCTGCCGTGGACGGGGCCTATGAGCACAGACGTCGTAGACGCATCTGCAGGCCGATGTACACGATGCCGCAGCCGCAGGCCATGTCGTCGACTTCTCCCCGGTTGGTGGCCTCATCAGGCCCCGCGGCGGCTGCTGGCCGGGGCGCGGCACGTCGGGCAGGACGAACGGCGGCCCCCAGCGAGCCAGCGGTCGATGCAGGGCGCGTGGAAGCCATGCCGGCAGGCCGGCATAATTCGGATGGCGTCCCCGTCCTCGAAGTCGCCGAGGCAGATGACACACTCCGTGGCGCCCGCCATATTTGTGTTTGCCGCGGAGTACGCCAGGGGAGGCGGCGGAGGGGCCGCCGGATTCTCGGTGTCGGAGCCGGAGCTGGCGCGAGCACGGCGACTGAGGCAGTAGCGCACCGCGGCTTTGAGCGCCAGGGTGAGCGCCAGCACGGTCAGCAGGACAGCAAGGAGGACGGCCCACCTGGGCGCATCTTGGATCGTGGCGCCCCTTCCGAAGTCAGTATGGCCATGCTCGTGCTCCCCTTGAGCTGGCGCCGTCGCCATGGCCACCACGCTGCACACACCGGCGAGGCAGGCACAGGAATTAATGGCCGCATGCATGCACTGGGCAACAACTTTTATTGGCGTACATGTGGCGTATCAACCTTTCTGTGTTAGAGTAGGGGCACACACGCACGTCTAGTGTGTGCTGCTTAAGAGGGCAGACCGGCAGGCCTGATCTTTATGATTTGCTCTCTGTCATCAGCATATGTAGTAGTAACAGACAGAACAAGCCCCTGGCAGGTTATGACAAGTATAGTGCCGCGGTTCAGTCTGTGACTACCTTGCTATGAAGCATTGGCATGCAGGCCGCAGCTAGCTAAACGAAACATTATTGTATGGATATTATGTAGGCAGCTCTAACTTAGTTGAGTTCATTACGTTAGAGAATGTCCCTTGCGGCCTTGCCTTCTCCAGTTAGGGTTCATGGATTCTTACATTTTTTAGAGTAAAAGGGCGAAGCCCCTGCCTTTAGCATTAAAACCAAAGACACCAATAGTATTAACCGCGTTTACAGCACCGGAGGCGGGTTACGCCTTTCCTCTGAAGTTCAAAAGCTCAAAGCCTTAACCTACCAACTACGACTGACATAAGCAACAGGTTCAAAGCTACCACTCTAGAATTTTATTACATCAACCATGGATCAACATCTTTATCCCAGCCACTACTCCTTCTCCAGGTTCTTGAGCAAGCACCACTTCGCGCCCAGGTCAGCACTGTCATCTTGTGGGATTAACGCCAACTTTGCCTTCACTTCTTCTGGGAGCTCCACATCTTCTTCATCCCACGCATGCTTGAACATGTATTGGTCCCATTGGTTCTCAACTTGGTTCAGCATCAGCTCTTGGTTGTTTAAGAAACCAGCTCTTTGAGCCTGTTTAGCTTCCTCAAATACTCTTGTTTCTTTGATTGAGGACACAGCAGTTCCCACTGTTTGATCATAGCAGCTATCCTCATCACTAAGTTCCTCACATCTAGATTTTGTTGACCCTGAAAAAGAACACTATTTCTCAGTTTCCAAAGCCCCCACAGGGCAGCTGAGCAAAAACAGTTATCAACTAAAAATCTATTATTGCTAAGCCACATAGTGCCAATTGATAGGAAATCTGTACCAACAATTCTACCACAAGCCTCAGAGATGTAGTACATTGTCTCCACACCAAGACTCGGGACTGCCAAGATGTCCCTCTCGATTTGGCCACTACGAGGTGAAGAGCATGAATAATTAAAATGCTGGTACCTCTCTGGAGTATCGCGGTCTGGTTAATTTGGTGCATCACAAACGAGTAACTCAGCCATATATAGGAATAGGAACAGCAAGCTGTCGTTGGTGTAGCGTGATGAAGGGCGTGATGCGGCCGGACCGCCGCGCCGGACACAAGCAACTTTGCATGGGGCAGCTGTCGGCATTCTGCACGGCCGGGTCCGACACCTAGGAGACAACGGATTCCAACGGTCCCGATTCTGTTAGGTGAAGAGGTCGCTGCTCAGACGCAAGTGCCTTGCTGGGGCTCTGTACCAGAATTAATATCTTTGCTGTTCCTATTCCTATATATGGCCATGGCGCCTCAGCCCTCAGAGGCAGCCGATCGAGCACGAGTTAGCACGACAAACCATCACCATGGCCACCGATCGCAGCCCAACACTCACACTGGCGCTGGCGCCACGAGCAGCCGCCACCAACCACTGGGAATCCTACTCCAGTGCCGACTACTATGTCAGAATACTGATCGTCCTCCTGGCCGTCATCCTGGGCGTCGGCCTGATCGCGCTGGTGCTCGTCGTGACCGCAGAGGTCTTGTCCGCCGTGTGCTACCTCTGCGGTCGCATCCACGGAGCTTGTTGTCGTCGCACCAGCTCCGTCTCACCAGAGCTCGTCGTGGTCACGGTCGCGGGGGGCAGCAACTCGCCCTGCCCTGATGAGGCCGCGGCGTCATCGTCGTGAAAGGCTCTTTGGCGAGCATCGGTGCCATTGCTGTTATTGGCAGGCGCTGGACATCAGTGAATCATAACTTTATAACTCCTTCTAAATTGATTGTCCTTCAATATATATACCCCTACGTTGTTTTTTAATTTATTCACTGTTGTGTCACACAAATGATATTGTATTAGTGTTGAGAATTATTCACACAAAAGATATTGTACCAGTGTTGGACATCAATGAAATATTCATGTTCGTAGTCTGAAACGAGACTATTAGCTTGTGTCACACAAAGATATTGTATCATTTTACAATATCTTACAGTTACTAAATGGAAATATACTGTACAATTACTAATTGGATCCGTGATGATCCTCACAGGAAGAGGCACTAATCTTGCCGAGAGCCATATTTCACTCATCGATTGCGAGACATAACATTTGAGCCCAGAGTATCCTACCTTGTGCGATCAGCTCGTCCCCATGCAAATAATATCTAGAGGGATCATCGACCCCGTGCAAATAATACTAGAGGGGTCGAACGACTAATGCCGGGCAAGATTGCCCGAGAGGGGGAGGACGTCCTCACCTTCAAATTTGCCACGCGGGAGGGGGGAGGCCGGATCGCACCTTCCATATTTTTTTCGCGCCGGTTGGGGACGCTGGATCGCACAATGCCGTTGAAAGTGAAAACTGTATCACACCAAAAGGCTTTCTTACTTTTACTCTTTTTATTAGTGGGAGCATACTGGATAACCATGTTTGCAGTAGTGAATGATCTTGCTTATGATGGAAATGGTAGCTTACTATAGTAAACTTAATTAACACAACCATGATAACATTTTTCATAAATATAGAAGTTGGAAAATACAATCACAATTTTAGATGTTAGTTTCTTTTATAAAAAATGATATAAGCTTTTTTTGGATGAGTACCCTAGAACATTGAAATCATACTTTGAATGTGTAGCTGGAAGGAATGAAAAAAAATGTGAAACACCAAAAATAAATCTTTGGTGCATGCATGCGATTCATAGGGGGTAGCTCTATGCTTCTGCATAAAACATTGTTCAGCACAAAAGCCTTCTGGCTACACAACACATTTGTAAAATTTAGACAAAGAGTAATTAAAGAAAAGGAACCTAAACTACTATAACATGTATGTGTGTTTGCATGCAACAACGGACTTGAAAAGTTCCCTGGTCTACATGTATAGATGTGTTTGCATGTTTATTCTTGTGTTGTGTTTGATGCATGCTTGTTTTGGATCTAGATCTGGCCTCCAATTCTTGGCGATGAGGAGCTTAACGAATACACATGATGGAATTTTGATGCCAATGTGAATTGGAGTTATGATATGATCATTGTAAAAGTATCGTATATATGTACATATGAGTTAAAAGTAACAATTGTTCACGCATGATAGCGAATGTAATTTAAAAATTAGAGCACATGACAAGAGCGTTGAAAAAAAACCATTGAGCCGCAAGTCATCCATCTATCTATCTATCTATACTATAATTGAATTCTTTCAAAGGAGTGGGAAGCCTGGATCTCACCCTCTGACCCCACGGCGCAGAGACTGGCCACCCCTTCAAACTCACTGTCCTGCCCCCTCCGCGCCGCGTCTAACCGGCCACGGTTCGACTCCGGCATTATATTCTTTTTCTTTTTTTTTTCCTTTTTTTCAATCAAAAATCCCAGTCTTCTGGCCGTGCGAGAGTGAGAGAGGGGCAGAGGGCGGCGGCTCCTAGGGTTCGCAATTGCGACGGCGGGCGGCGGCAGGCCGGGATCGCTGGCCAGCGAGCAGCAGCGGGCAATGCGACACCGGCTACTGGGTGTTGCCGGTTCCTCGCCGACTCCACCGAGGCAGGATGGGAAGGCGGCGGCGGCGGCGGCTCCACTCCACGCGCCTAGGATTTGGGCGAGTACCACATCTAGGGTTGCCGGTCACCGCCCGGATTTGATCTTCCCGGCTGGTGCGCCCGCCGCCCATCTCGTGGGGGCGGAGGCGGAGGATATCGAGGGGGTGATCACAGAGGGCGCGGCCTCGACACAGGCGGCAGTCTGGCGTACGGGTTCGGTGGCATGTAGCGCATCTTCTCCTTGGGCGCGAAGCTCCGTCTCTGCGTGGGCACCTCCCTCGACGTGGATGATCTGCCGGGGTGGGCGCGGGATGCGAGCTTCAGCGTGGAGGTCCTCCGGTGGGTGCAGGCAGTAAGGGAGCGGCGGCCGCGAGGAACCACAGGCCTGGGAGGAAGCGGCGGACACAGGGGAGCCACACGCACGGGGAGTGTGCAGCGGCCACAGAGATGTAGACGCTAGGGAGGGGACGGCGCTGGAAATCTCCCGCTGGCCACGACGAGCTAGGCAGCCAGAGAAGACTTTTGATTCAGGTACTGTCGATCTCCAAAAAGCATGACTGACTAACTATATCCCTTCAATTCTTATACAACTCGAACTGAAGCTTATGTTTGGATTCTCACAATAGAGCATTTCTGAAATTTTGTGTTTTCATTCAGGGATTTAACCAGACCTGCCACGTGAAGGTAGAAGTAAGAAAGGGAATCCAGTTTGGAGGTCAAAACAGTTACAAAGGTGATTGTAGTTTGTTCTTGTTTTCTTATCCTTTAATGTGATTGTTGCATAGGAGATTTATGTGTACTTTCTACAAGTCTATGTGTTGTGGTGTTAGCGGGGAAGCTGTTCGAGGGGATCAAGTTTGAGGTTCTAGAGCTGGATTTCTTATCAGTAAGATGTAGCCCAACAGATTTTCATGTCCTGTTATACACTTATTAGACGGAGTCTATTAGATAGATTTGTCAGTAACCAGATCAGCTCAATATATCATTATCAACCTGGAAAAAGAAAGTTAGTGCAGCTGAGTATAATAAGACCTTCTGAAGTGATAATGAAAAAATAAAGTGGTTGCTTGGTTTACCCTGAAAGATGCATAAATCTGTTACTCTTGGTGCCTAAATGCCCAAATATTAGTTAGCATTTCGAGGTGTGAGGTTATTTGGCTGTTGCAAGGCAAAAATACAGGCCATAGCACAATAATGGCTGTCAGTCTCATAGCTGTGAAGTTAATTTGTTCCTGGACATCCCAAATGAGAATCTTTATATTCCTTTTAAACCTTTTTCTATTTCTTTTAAACCTTTTTCTATCGTTCTGTCTCTTGGTTATTTGAAGTTGAAGTACACTGAAACTTTTATGACAAGTTTGCAGATTGCTCTTAGTTTTTTAGATAAGATTGGGATGGGCGGTGTGGAAATCTTAATTCCACTTGGAAACGTATGGTGTGGAAAAATCTAATGAAGTTATATAGAAGGCAAAAAATTTATAACGATATCACCGTAGGGCACCAAAATACATCTGTTAAGAGCATCTCCAAGAGATGATCTAAAATAGCTATCTAAATTTAGTGATTTAGCCATTTTGTATAATGAATCCTACTTTGAGAAACTAGAGTATACTAGCAGATTATCTAAATCAAGACTCTCTACTTTTAAAAGCCTGCCACGTCACCTAATTGTGTGGTTGCCTGCGCGCGAGAAGGAGTGGGATCGCGCGGGAAGGAGGCATCGCGCTCTCTACTTCATAGCGAAAATTCCGGGATGAAGAGTTATCCAAAATAGAGAGTCATGTAGAGAATCTGTTGGAAGATATTTTGTTTTAATATTAGCCAAATTTGCATTTATAAAATGATTTACATAGTCTCTTGGAGATGCTCTAAGGGGTCAAGTTCCAGAGAAGTCTGTCCATGCTTCTATGAAGTGCAGTCTTATGGAGAGAAATCCCAATGCAAGTACTTATGAGGTAATTAGTTCGCTCTGCTTTTATTCGCATTCCGTCCATATTTTAGGTGATGTAGCTTATCAATCCCATATAGAAGTGTTGCTCAAAAAAAAGTCCCATATAGAAGTAAAGTATCGGTCTTGTAGTAACTTCGATTGCATCTTAGATTACCAATGTTTCACATAAAGTAAGCTTTTCGGTTTCAGTATATTTATGTGAATCTCTTGGCTCAAATATACCTAGATATGAATGAGGAAGTTGTTCTCTGTATGCATTATCTGCAGACATTTGGGGTATTGTTTGGCTAAGAACAATGGAGTATTTTTTTGTGAAACATTATAATAGCATGTGTGCAGTTTGGTGATGATATGTTGTCATCCTTTTGATATGTTGTCATCCTTTTTGGTGTAGTGGGATGACTTATATGCATACCTTCGGTGCTTGTTTTTAAAAATGCAAATCTACATGGTGATATAGGCACAAACAACTTTTGATGGGTCATGATACCTCGGTTATCTTCTCCTGTCATTCTTACAGTCACAGCTACAACGTTGGTGATCTCTTCCCCCCGCTAATGCTTCTGATGTCATCTCCTGTATTCAGAATGTTCTTCAAGGTATTTGTTAGATTCCATGATTTGCACTTGTATGATAGGATTTAAGTCCCCTGATATATACATGTTGTGGAATGAACAAAATAATTTTAATGTGGTCTTATTCGAGGGTGGAGATATGCATAGTGCATGACAGTTTAGGGTCCCTGACGCACTGCACGATGTTACATTCTCTATGGAGTGTCAGTGCGTGAATGAAAATGGAATTAGCAAGTTATTATCGATAAATGATGCAATTAGCAATTTATTTATTACACTTTTTCTTATTTGTTTTTGTTGAAATGCAGATTTCAGGGTCCAGTGATAAATGGGCAGTGGCTGACTAGCAGTAGCTTAATAAATTATAATTACCATTTTTTTGGTCGTAAGCTAGAACTAAAGGTGGTTTGGAGGAAGAAGGCTTGAATGGGGTGTTGTCAATTTCTTTCACTTGGCATGTTGCACCAGTTTTTACTTGTATCTTTAGAGCCACTATCTTCACTCTAACCATGTGAAATACATGTTCTGCTCTTGAGAAACAACAATCATGTAGATATATGTTCTGATTGAATTCTAAAAGGAAGTAGTTACCCGACTAAATTTATTTCATGAGAAATTTGGGAATCACATTGGCAAAGTTGGCGTGAGTGGCGGCGCAAGACACCTTGTATTGGTGCTGGAGACACATATATTATCTTTTGATTGGTTAAATTTTGTTTCCAGATGACATCTTAGCACGGATTACTTAAACTAACAAATATATCGCCATTTGATTGTTTTTATGTGCACCTTGGAATGAAGCCGTGGCGTTAGCACGAGCATTATACTAGTGTGTAATTGTGGGCATGTTTTGCTAGTGTTAAGAAATAAGAAAAATCTGACGACAGATATATAGATTTTTTTTTGTATTTCTTGCAAGTCCAGGAGATTTGTTTCCGTATCTTTATTAAGCGCTACCGCTCTGTTCTTCTTAGGGATGAAAGTGGTATGGATAATTCTCCGCTCCGATCCGCTCCGAATCCGAATTTAAGGATACGGAGAAGTGTTTTTAATATCCGTGCGGATGCGGATAATCCGAATCCGATTATATGCGGATGCGGTGTAGGATATGTGGTATAGGCGAAATCCGGCGGATATGGATTATCCGACATTTAAACACGGATTATCCGACACTTAAAATAGGATAATCCGAATATTTTAAAGAGCCTAAGCCGCAATACAAGTCAGTTTACCCCACAAGCAAAGCTCGTCAACTATATATACTGATAGGTATCTTTTCACACTATATGGAATGATAATCCCAGTCTATTTACGTAATTGGTGGCTAACCAGCAACGAGGACGCATGCTAGCCAATTCCACTCACGAGGCTCGCAAGTTCCCTCCTGTCCGTGCAAGTTACATTTGATGTATGGTGCCTATTAAGTTTGGTTATAATAAATTACTTTTTATCATAAGACAATATGTAACCATATATTATCCGACTTAAAAAGTCCGCTTCCGCTCCGACACCGGTCCGAATCCGTACCATTTCCGATATCCTAAAAAATCCGTATTTGTATCTGAATCCGCATAATATCCGATCCGATCCGAATCCGATAAGAAAAGGAGGATTAAGATATGGGAAAGCCATTATCCGCTCCGCTCCGATCCGTTTTCATCCCTTCTTCTGTCTCGTCCTCATCTGTTGATTGCCCGCTCACTTCTTCCTTCTACAAATAGAGTGGCAACAGACGGAGCCACACCTGAAGTGTGATGTGATATATATACTTCTTCCTGCTACTGCTAGTTGATATCTTTATTTATTATAATTGTTATATAGTTCCTCCATCCCAAGAAAAAAATGTCATTTTTGTTTTTCTGTTTCTTCAAAATGTCAATAAATTTCAATGTAGTTTTTATTTGAGATTACACGGTATACAAAGTTGACGTCCACAACACACCCACCCCTATAAGAAACACACGTACACTGTCAGCCCCTAATTTTTAGGGTCTACTGTGCATCATATATCACTCCCGGGATCAGTAGGTGATACGCACAATTGAGACAAGATTGATATCAAAAACCATACTTTTATTAATCTAGGGGAAAACATGTTACAAAGTTCATATGCTTTTACATAGCTTGGGCCATTGGCCTTACAATATACATCAGAGTTTCTACTACAGCGGTCCTATGATATCGTGGTTCCATTCCTACGGGCAACTTGGAGTGCGGACACAACCCTAGCCTTATGCGTAACTCTACATCCTTGTCGTGGTCGTCTTCGAGTAGCTCCTTCGTGTGGTCGTATGGCTCCATCTTCAAGTAGTATCCAGTTGTCCTATCCTTGCGTATTCCTCAATAGCTCGATCCTCGTGTGCTCTCTTGTAGCTTCACTCCTAAAAACATAAAATAGAGGGGGTTGAGTACATAAAGTACTCAGCAAGCCCTAACTTTGGGTGAAAGGAGTTGGATGGGACGGCTATATGTGGAGGTGGTTAGTGGTATAGGCGGAGGTAAAGGTATTATGGTAAAGTAATTATAAAGATAGGTTGGGCCCTGGCAGGGTATCACCATCCTCACCAGTTCCCGGAACAGTTATAGGTTACCAAATTATAAACACTTCTTACCAGATCATCATAGTTGTGGAAGTCTAATCATTTGGGACCTCATCCCAGCGGTTGTCCATTCCAAGGGCGTGGCTATTCGAATAGATTCAATAATACTCTGCAGAGGTGTACAAATTTCCCCACATGATAGGCGTAGTCGACACCATCGTCAAGGCTTAGACAGGCCCAACAAGATCTCGTACCCGAGAGGGCGCTACCTTAGATTTCTATATAATTCCACCACGGACTACTCAGGGATCGGAACCCACAAGCATCGGGATGATCACACGACATCCTAAAATATCAAGTGGTTGGATGATCACATAGCATCTGTTGGCAGATCTTAGCGCAATCACTAGAACTCGATAAAGATACTAGTTTCCCGGCAATGGCGTCAGAAATGCCTAACGACACTTCTTAGCACACACCGACTAGCGTGAGGTAGATGCGACTGGCGTCTGATAGCTAAGCCTACTGCAAACCCGAACTACCACCAGAGAGAGGGTGTCACAATTCCTCTTCCGGCAACAGCCTAAGAATGCTAAGCTAAGCTAGATTCTAGTGACGACGTAAGACTAACCAAGGGTAACTCTGTAAGCGCACAGGTACCGCTGTAGCACTTCAACCGGGCGAGTATTCCTGTGTCGAATTTGTAGTTCGCTCACGGGAAGCGGATTAAGACTCTAGCAAATGTGTGATGGAAACCCGTGGTGGTTCTACTCAATCTAAGCTATTGATATTGATAATAAGGGTAAGTGTTGATAGGAGTGATAACTAAGGGTAACTAGTAGGTAGCTAGCTAGGTGGGAGGAGAACGAGTGAGTAAGGACTCCTATGTATCTAACTATACTTCTGTGTTCTAATCTAACTAGTGTAACGACTTAACTAAACTAATGCCTAGACCATCGATGTGATAGGGGAAGTCGACTGACAAATAGGAGGGTTGCGTTCCCAGTGGGACTAACTCCTATTCCAGCGGACCTCGTCTTTAATGGGCGCCCTACAGCCTATCCCTGACGCAAATAGATATAACTGGAAGACTGCGTTCTGTCACAACCGCCCTCGCTAATATACGTCGGAAAGTGAATGGAATTACCAATCAAAAGTGAATGGATTTACCAATCAACGATAGGGTGCATCCACTATTAAGCACTAGCCTAAGCACCTCACCTAATCTAGTCTTAAGACTCCGGCTACCACGTAAGTAGCCTCGGCCCCAGTTGGTAGTGAAACACACACAAAGGATCTAGACACTGACTAGTTCAGACTCTACACTAACGAGACTAAGACACAACACTACTACACTAGTATAGCAAAGTGCACTAAGTAAATACTCGAAAGTAAAGTACTCAAAGTAAAGACTTAATAAAGTAAAGCAAGACTATATTAATATAAGAAAAGTACTTCGAAAGTAAAGGTACAAGAGCTATACCAGATTCTCCGTAAGACGACTCCGAGACCCGAGCTTCGCTCGACTCGACTCTAACTCCCACTCTAGACTAGACTACACTACTCTTGATCTCCCAAGAGAGCTTGAGCTTGAGAACACTATTGTGAACTACTTGGGGACACTTTACAATGAGAGACTAGGGGGGTATTTATAGTGGAGGTGGAGTAGGGGTTACTCCAGCGCCACGTCAGCGATCCGTGTGCTCTCCGTCATGCGCCGTTGGATCAAACCGACCTTCCACCGACTTGAATGGACGGCTCTTGGTGCAGGACACGTGGGAGTCATGCAGGAAGGCGGTGGAAGCAAACCGACCTTGAGTTGGGCCCACATGCAGGTCGGCCGACCCGGGTCCGGGCCGACCAGGTCCCACTCCCTTCTAGAAGGTCCAGTGGCGGAGGGGAGCAAGGCCAAGGTGTCGTGCCACCAAAGGTGGGTCGGCCGACCCGGCACTGGCCCCCGGCCCACGTGGCAGCTTCCTGGTGCTGTCCTAGCTTGTCACGTGTAGTCTTGTCCGAAGTTGGGTTCACTTGATATCTTGCTTGCTTCTATGTGGATCCTTGGTCCATTGTACCGATCAGGTGGAATGATGATGTGTGGTACATTTGGACCCGGATCGGGTTCTCCCCAGAGTTCGGGATCCCGCTTGGTGGTCGAGATCCCGGTGAGACCCGAAATCGTGCCGGTAGACCCGGGTTTTGGTCTCACAGGCCTCGTTTCCGGCTTTCCCGCATTTCACAAGCTAAGAATACAAGTGGAACTTTATTAGTGGTAAATATGTTCATGTGATGCTTATCTTCCTTCTATCGAGGACTCTTGATGGTTTCGAGTGTACCAAAACTGGTCTTTATTCCCGTCAACAAGATCCCCCAAGCTTAACCTTTGCTCGTCCCGAGCAAACGATCAAATCTTGGTTTGATTGGATCGTGGTATCATTACTAAGTTAACATCTCAATAGTACTAAGTGCACAACAAAGAACTTCTCCTTGAATGGAAAATTTAGCAATGTTAACACACCCATATTACTCTAGCACCCATGGGGCTTATGGCATTAACTCGCCTTGGGATGTTGGAAGACAGAACAGTTTTGACTAGAGCATCTACCTTTCTTATTCTTTTAGCAAGTTTCATGCCAGAGGTTTTTGATAGTTTTTCAAAAGAAGTCTTAATGTTCCTCAAATGGTTTCTCTCAAGTCATTCAAGTGGTGTATGAATCCTCACTAAGGCACATCATGTGTTTTCCTTTCAAAGACATCCTATCTCTAATAAGGCTTTATGTGGAGCTTAAATAGGTATGTCAAGGAATAGCGTACTTGCAAGGCATATGTTGTCTTAGTTAAGAAAAATTGAAGTCTTGGACCACAGAAGAGACTCATCATACCCTTAGATCAAGATGTAAAAATGGAGTGGATGAATGTGATGGATGATAAGGTAATAAGGGAAATGTGGATGTATGGTGGATGAGGTTGCTCCTTTATTTCATGCTATCCCTCTTTCTACTTCTATTGAGACAAGGCTAGCTCTTTCTTCTCTTTTTTTTTTCACTCTCTTTTTTTTTATTTTATTTTAACAGATGCCTAGCCTTTAAGAGATGTGTCTCACCTAACAAATGATAACTGAGAGAGAATCTCTAACTGTGGAGCATGGAGCAACTCATAGGATAAAATGGTGAAGGTGCGTACTTTCGGTGTAGAAGCAAGACAAGAATGGTGGTATGGACGACGTGCTCCCGGTGTAGGAGTAGCATAATTACGATGGTGAGATGCGTACCCCCGGATAGGAGCAAAGATGGTTGCGTACTTCCGGATCGAAGCATATTTGGCGATGTATGGATCTTGATCTTAGGGCCACGACAAATCTCTAACAAAGGTTCTACAAGTCTTAACCAAACTCAATGCAAGCAAGTAGCTTATGTAGAAGGCTTATGGATATATCAAGGTATATGTATGGCCGTGGTAGGAATTTCAACACCATTGAGGAACAATTAAGTTTTTCATTCATTTTAAAAGGAAATCTCTGGCAATCATGCGTGCTTAGAACAATAGAGTAGGGCTCTTATCTTCACTATCTCATATCTTACAACAACTTAGACTTTGTATTAGCACTTGCAACCCACTAAGTGATCAAGTTCATGATGGTTAAAGGTGCCAAATAATCTAGACTTAGAGAAGTGCTAAGTTGTAAACAAGCACTAGAGAAACATTAACTAGCAATTTCATCATCATTTCCATAGAAAGGCTAGCACACATGAAGCATATAAACAAAAGGAAAATAAAGCAAATAAATATTTTTGTTTTTGTTTAAATTTTAATATTTTTTTAATGCAAGAAAACAATAACTAAAATGCAATAAGACAAGAATTAAATGAGAAGGATTGGAAACATACCTTAGATGAACTTACCTTAGTGGGGGAGAGGATCTCCCCCAAGCTTGTCTCTTGCTCACTGTTGTGAGAACCACATGTTCCATTGGTCCCAGCGGTACTCGTCCTCCGTGATGACGCCTTGGACCATTTCCAAGTTCTGTTGCATGAGCTGCAACGTGGCTTGATTCTCGACGTGGAGGTTCTCCACTTCCTGGGTGAGTGCTTCGATCTCGGTCGATGGTTGACGCCTCCCTCTGCGAGGGCGAGGGGTATGTGCCCAGGAAGGTGTCCTGGAATGAGGAGGTGCTTCCATGTGGGAAGAGCTCACCTCCTCTTCTTCATCGGGTGCAGCATGAGAGGACCAGCTTGTTCCTGAGCGGCACGGGCTCGTGCTCTCGTCATTCTGTCCGTCCCTGCAGCAGGACAAGGTCTTCCCCTTCTGTCCAGGGTTAGTGTTGAGACATTATACAGCCAAAGTCCCTCATTGGGAAGAGGGATCTCGCTGTATCAGTCCCATATGTCATCTTAAGCGTACCTCTTGGACCTCTTTTAATTAGACTAGTACGTATAAATGTTTCTGTTTTGTCGAGGAGTTCTTGGTCGAAGAGGGCGGAGTGCTGGAAACCGCAAGTGCGAAGAGTATAGAGCTTTCCTAACTCCTCATGGGTGACCATGAGGTTGCTAATAGGCTCCATCATCCTCCCAGGCATGATGGCAGGAACAAGTTGGTGCACTTGTTCTTCCTCCTCCCTCTCATGACCTCTACTTTTGGATTGGCGAGAGCTCGAGGACGAGCCTTCGCCCTTCTTTTTGCTAGACCTTCGGAAGAGATTCTTCATCCTAACTAAACTAGTGGGCAAACAAGACCAAGCTTTTCTACTACACTACTAAGAGAGAAAAGGGAAATGTTTTTGGGTTTTTGGGGTTATGACTACTACTACACTAAACTTGAGAAGGCTTGAAACACTAAGAGAGAAGAGAAGGCCAAGTGAGCTCGAGATGATTCTGCTGGTTGTGGTGTGGAATTGAGCTCACATTGGGGTGGTATTTATAGGGTTGAAAGGGCAAGGCCAACCAAGCCAAAGGGCAGGTCGGACGACCACCACATTGGGCCATGTGCACTTGTGTTTCACTTTAGACAAGGAATCTTGCCTCGTGCTTGCAAAAAGTCTGAAAATTGGGACCAAACCTTGGTCGGCCGACCAAGGATTTTGCCCCCCACTACTTTGGACATGTTTTGTCTGGTTGTCTGATAAAGGTAGTGGTGGTCCTGGTCCTAGATTCCTTCTGGTTGATTTGGATTCCTATGTCTAGTGTTTGGTGAAAGAGAAAAGGAAAGGGCAAAAGTGGGGACAAGGATAAAGGTTGTCTCCTAGCATGCATTGCTGTTCCCTATGCTTGCTTTAGTGTTGGGGTGTTCCCTAAAGCATTCTCATGCTTAAAGTAGCATCCTAAGCTAAAGTCATGAGCATTGGACCATCTCTCCTCGAATTCTGGCAAGTGGGATGGTCATAGGATCCAAGTGTGTCAGCAGTGGGAGGCAGCTGGGTGCCTGGTGGGACCAGGTCCAGGTCGGTCGACCTGGGCTTGTGAGCCCCAGTGCACCCAGTGCACTCCCTTGGATCCCTGCTTCTAGCCAGAGTGAAGAGAGAGGTGGTGGACCCCAGAGGCAGGTCGGTCGACCAAGCCTTGGTGGCCCCACCAGCTCAACTTTTCTCTGAACACTCTTCTCAAGTTTTATTACCTATACCTAAGTTTATTTTGTTGAACTAAACTATGCAGTTATGAAAGTAAACATGCAATCTGAAAAGGGAAAATGCAGAATTGAAATGCATGAAAATAAATATGAGATAACTACTGACATACCTGGTCAGCGGAGGGCTCCGTGTTTTAGGTCCATAGAGCAGGACCTCTCCTGTCGGGTTCATTCAGTGGACACCTCAGTCGGTCCCGGAGATGGGGACCGTGAGGGTGTCTCCTTCTTCCGCCATTCTTGCTGGACTTCGGCTTTTGGTTCGGCGGGTTCTTCTTTTGCTTCGGCCTTCTTGGCCGACTTAGCGGTCTTAGTGTTCTTCCGTCGGCGGTGTTGACGACGCGACTTCTGGGGTGCTTGTGCCTGCATGTTAGCTTTAAAACCATTGAAAGGCACTCGCACCCTCCATCCGTTGAACTGCATATGGATCTGTGCAGCCCCCATGTATATGGTGGCGTCCACCGTGTTCAGGAATAGTCGTCCCAGGATGAGCGGTACTTAGACGTTGGCTCCCATGTCCAGTACCAGGAAATCGACAGGGATATACTCATCTTTAATTCTGAGTAAGATATCCCGTGCCAACCCCTCGGGAAACCGGATGGTTTGGTCCGCCATCTACAAACGCACATATGTAGGGTGCAACGGGCTCCCTAACAGGTTATCATAAGTTACCTTGGACATGATGTTGACACCGGATCCAAGGTCACAGAAGGCGTTGTCGAAGATCTGCGGTCCGATCTGGCAAGTGATCGTCGGCAGGCCATGATCTCCCTTCTTCGGGACAAACGGTGAATCCACCGTTACCCGAACAGAACGAGAATGAGGCTTACCGAACCTCATAGTTTCCAACCTGACGCCCTCAATAGGGTCCTCGTGCTTTGCCGGAATCTTACCTTGCTCATAAGTGGGGACAAATGCTTGCTAATTGAGCTAACCGGTTTTCTAACATTTTATTAAAGCTCAATTGATTTTTCATAGCAAAGTTAAAGCTATCCATTTTCTCACTAAGACTTTCTAAAATCTTGTCATTAGCCATCATTCTTTTATTAAGACCATCATTAATTTTAATTTGACCAAAGAGAAGTTCTTTCAAGGAAGGTTGGTTATTAAAAGAATTACTGAATTATTATGGTAAGAATTACCTGAATTATTGTAACCCATACCTTGGCCTTGGTAGAAGGGGCGTAATCTCCATTGCGGTTGTTGGGGCCGATTCCCGTTGTTGAAGTGGTGGTTGTTGTTGTTGTTGTTGTTGTTGTTGTTGTTGTTGTTGTTGCTGACGAAGTTCACCTCCTCCTGAGTCATGGGGCAGTTGTTGCCCGAATGGTCCTCTTCTCCGCAAACCTCGCACCATGGGTCAGTACCCACGGCACAGATAGCGGCAGGAGTCTGGATGGCCTCCACTTCCTTGTTAGAGGACGAACCCTCTATCTTCTTCATCAGGAGGTCCATCTTGGCAGAGAGCATGTCCACCTCGCTAAGGGCGTGGACACCTCTCTTCTTGGGCTGAAGGCGCTCTTCGTTCCATCCTTGGTTGACCACCATCTTCTCGATGAGCTCCTTGGCATCCCCGACATTGTGTTACGGAATGCCCCTCCAGCGGAAGCATCAAGGTGACTCCGGGCTACGCCAGTCAGCCCATGGTAGAAACCTTGAATAATGAGCCATTCGTCTATCCTGTGGTGGGGACAGGCTTGAATGTACTCATTGAGATGTTCCCATGCTTCGAGAAACGTCTCGTCGGACTTTTGTTGGAAGCTTGAAATCTTCCCGCGCAGGACACTGGTGAAAGGTCCCTTGTTTGGTTTTGATAATTGAGTGACAACTTAGGTGGACTAATTGTGTGATCATGAGAATACACAGGGGTTTAGTCCACAAGTGATTGTGAGATGAAGGAGCTTCATTGAATATGTGACATGACATGGAGTCATGTGACCGATGGTGAAGATCGAGATGAGGCTTGGCTCGAGACCGGAGGGTGTGTGAAGGACAAGTCAAGGCAGTGGAGCGATGGACCACGAGATGGTGAAGCTCGGGCAAGACTTGGCTCCGATGGACCATGAGGCGGTGAAGAGCAAGTGAGATCAAGATCGATGGACCGTGAAGGTTGCATGATGATATGAAGTGGATCATATCAACTTGAGATCGTGTCGGTGCATGTGTTGCATTGGCACTTTGGTGGAAGACGGTGGAAGTGGAAATGCGCAAGGCAAAGGTATGCTATAGGGCATTTCATTTCACCGGTCATGAGGTGTGTAGAGAAGTTGATGACCGGATTTAGGATTGATAGCCGTACTATCAAGAGGGGCAAACTTGTTTGCATCCCGGTCATCTAGTGCCACTTGAGCGATCTAACATTGCGACATGCTAGGATCAAGTGGCGTTGTGAGAGCAAGTGAAAATCCTTTAAAAAATGATTGTGAAAATGCTAACACACATGCACATGGTGATGTACACTTGGTGGTGTTGGCACATTTACAAAGGTGGCGTTGATCGCGCTTTGGTTTGTAGGGTAGAGTTGGGTTTGGGTCCTCTCTCCCTCCCGCCGAGCTTGCGAGGCGGGATTCGGCGCTTTGGGGAAAATTGGAGGCATATTTTCTATTGCGCCGGATGCAAATTGTTGGAGAAGTTGGCGTTCGCGGCGGGCTGGAAAACCTTGTTTTCTCGGGCGCGACGCGCGGCCGGACGCGCGGGCGGGCGGACGCGTCCGGCGCGTGCCGGGGTCGCGTGGGCATGCCGGCGGGGCGCGAGCGTGAGCGCCGGACACGGCGTGCGCGTCCGGCGGTCCCCGGACGCCGACCGAAACTTTCGGCCGGGCTCGGTCTCGCGCGGTTGGGTCGCGGACGCACGGCACGACTCGGGCGTCGGACTCGGCCGGTTTGCGTGCGGCGTCCGGCGTTCGGTGGCAGGTGGCGCGTTCAAAGTTCAACGGTCGGCTCGCGGTGGCGGGCGAGGGCGCCGGACGCGTCCGGCGGTCCCTAGCGGACGCGTCCGGCGCGTGTTGCGCAGGTTTTCTTCGCACGATCGGGAGTTAGCCGTTGGGCATCAACGGTCGACCTCAAACGGTCGGAACACGTGGCGCACGGAGGAGCGCCGGACGCGGCTTGGAGCGTCCGGCGGTGATGGCCGGACGCGTCCGGCGCGCCTTACTTGTTCCAGCGTGGGGGCAACGGCTATTTCAGCCCTTGGGGCTATAAATAGAGGGGTTGCTCGGCCATGGCTGGTTGCTGAGCACACTAGGGCCTTGGTGGCTTGTGTGGTAGTGCCTGGGAGCCCTCTAACTCATCTATGCTTGAGAGTGTTCATCCACTTGAGTTAGAGATCGATTCTAGTGCGTTGCTTTGAGAGATTGCATCGAGTGGCACTAGGTGATCGTGTTGCAAGCCGGTGTGCTTGTTACTCTTGGAGGTCGCCACCTCCTAGACGGCTTGGTGGCAAGAGACTTCGTTGAAGCACCGCGTGGAGATTGTGCGGTGCTCCGAAGGAGGATTTGTGAGGGGTTCTTGAGCCTTCCCGCGGGAGCGCGAATTGGCTACTCTAGTTGAGCGTGGCTTGGAGGATCCCGTTCTTGTGTTGATTGGAGTTGGGGCTCCCTGGAGGGGTTGTTGGCGGTGAGCCAACTTGAGCGGCCATCTCATCACCAAGTCGGTGTATCGCCACAACTGGACGTAGCTTGGTGGCGACCAAGTGAACCAGGGGAAAAATCGTGTGTCGATTTGTGATTGCTGAGCCTTTGACCTCCTTGTGCTTGTGTGTGAGGCTTCGACCTCCCTTGTGATTGTGTGCAGGTGGTTGGTCTCTACGCCCGGTGATTCGCCACCGCCGCGACTTCGTGTGTCTACTCTTCGTGGTGGTTTGCGTCCCCTCTAGCTCAAGCTTGTATTTATACTTGTTACATTCTTGCTTAGCTTGAGTAGTGGCTCTTGTGCTCTTTTGCTTGTGTAGCTAGTTGAGCACCTTCTTGCTTGTGTAGCTAGAAGTAAAGTTAGTAGCTTTGCTTAGCCTGTGTAGTTAAGTGAATTGTGCTCTTGGGTTCGGCTTGTGTAGCCTTGTCCTTGAGCATCTAGTGAGCTTAGGTTTGGCTTAGTGCTTTTACTCATTAGAATTGTGTAGGTGCTCCCCGGTTCGCTAAAGTACTAGTTGCTTAGGTTTGTGTGACCTTGCAAGCTAGAATTGTTTAGGTGAGCACTAGGTAGTTTAGCACCTTGCTTCTTGTTTAGGATCTTTTACAAGGTGCTACTAGAGTTGTAGTTAGTGGGGGTTAGTCTTGGCTAGACCGATAGTTTTAATTTCGCATTTGTTTCGGTTAGCCGGTGCGTAAGTTTTTAGGAAGGACTATTCACCCCCCCTCTAGTCCATCTCGACCCTACACGTGGTATCGGAGCCGGGTCTCTCTTTTTAGTGGTCTTCACCGACCCGAGAGGATGGCAACTAGAGGGATAGATGTTGAGTGCTCTTGTAACACGCACACTTTTGATGGCACGAACTTTGCTCGGTGGAAACACCATATGCTTGATCACTTTCGTGCCTCGGGAGCTAAGGTGTGGTGGGTTGTCACCAATGGTCTCACCCAACCATTGGATGAGGAAAACATCACCAAGGCTCAAGAAGCAATCTACTATCTTGATGTTAATGCACTTGGTTATCTAATAGATGCTTTGAGTTGTGATGTGCTTATGAAGGTGAACCATGAGGGAACCGCCCGCATGTTGTGGGAATCCATCAAGCACACCTATGGTAATGCCTCCACATGGGATGATGGAAAATACAAGGTGGAGGAGTCCGAGGTGGTGCTACTTGAGGATGTTGAGCATGACCACAATAAGGTTGTTGTGGAGGATTGCTCCTCCTCAAGTTCAAGTGAAGATGATGATCATCCTACCACAAGTTCACTTGACGATGATGATGATGATGCCTCAAGTGAAGCAAATGAAGATTCTACCTCAAGCTCACTTGATGATGGCTATGAGAGTGATGATGCTACCACAAGCTCTCCTACTTCATCACATTGCTACATGTCACATGGTGACCGCAAGGTAAAGATTGGCAATGTGATCTTTGATTGTGATGATCCAAGTCTTGAGCTTGTGTTTAAGTTGTCAAGAGCTTTAGAAAAAGAGTTTGCTAAAACAAGCAAATTGGAAAAAGAAAACTCTTTTCTAAAGAACATATGTGAACAACAAGAGCATCTACTTTATGTTACTACTTGTTCACATGATGTGCTAAAATTGGCTCATGAGGAACTTAGTGTTGCTCATGATAACTTGGTGCAAGAACATGCTTTTCTCACTAAGAAGTTTTGCAATGAAGAAGCTAAAACTAGTGAGAGCTCATCACTTGGGTCAAATGATCAATCACATGTTACTAACCCTTGTGATGTAGGCAACAAGCATGTATCCACCTCTTGTGATGATTTACTTGCTATGCCATGTTCTTCACATATAGATGCTTGTTCTACTTCCTTGTCTTGTGAGACTAACCTTTTGAAGGAGAACAATGAGCTCAAAAAGAAGGTGGAAAACTTGAGCAACAGGTTAGAGAGGTGCTACAACTCCAAGGTCCTCTTTGAGCAAATAGTGAAGAATCCAAGAAGCCTCAATGACAAGAGTGGACTTGGCTTCATCAAGAAGAAGTTGACCAAGGGAGGAAGAAAAGTGGCTAGAGAGCTTAAGAGGCAAGAGAAGATGAAGCTATCTCATTTCATGTGCTATCAATGCCATGAAAAGGGACACCTTGCATATGCTTGCCCCAATCAAGAGAAGCTCAAGTTGAAGAAAGAAGAAGAGAGGCTCAAGCATGTCAAGTGCTTCAAGTGTCACATTCGGGGTCACCTCACCTCAATGTGCCCAACCAAGCAATTGGTGAAGCAACAAGAGAGGCCTCAACCAAAGCCACAAGTTGAGCAAGAAAAGTCACCACAAGATCAAGTCAAGATCAACCGTGAAGCCGAAGGTGATGACTTGAAGATGAAGAAGAAGACACGAAGAGGTGGTAGAGCAAGGCATCCAACTCATATCCAAGATGCCAAGATGATGATGAGCAAGATTCAAGAAAAGAAAGCTCATGCTCACATCAAGTGCTTCAAGTGTGGTGACATGGGACACTTTGCCTCGAAGTGTTCCAACAAGCTTGAGAAGAAGGCTCAAGCAACTCATGAGAGGCAAGGCCATGAAGAGCATCACAAGAGCAATGAAGAGAAGGCTCTACCAAAGAGAAGATGCTATTCATGCCGGGAAAGGGACACATGGCTCATTCATGTCCCCTAGGTAAAACTTCTAAGCCTAGTTCAATTGATGATACTAAGATGCTTAGAAAGGATGGTGATGGTACCTCTTTGGATGCTATTGCAAAACATCCCGCTACTCATACTAAGGCTTTGCCTAAGTATGTTGCTCCTAACTTGAGAGGACCCAAACTAGTTTGGGTACCATCAATAAGTGGATGAATGTTTGTAGGTACAATGGCATTGGAGGCTTGATTCAATTGAGTTCATATCCTTCATCATGTGATTGAATCAAGTATCGAAGCTTAGTGCTATTCTCATCCCAATGTCAAGTCATGACAAGTGAAGTCCAAGTGCTACAACATACAAGTGCAAATTCAAGTTGTGGTGATCAATTGTCATATGTGATGGCTTGCAATTGTATTGAGTTGAAGCTTGCTATTGGAAGATCATGTGCTACCAAGGTATATATTTTGTTGATCACATTCATTTGGATGCATATGAGTTGATTGAATTGGATATATATGCATTGGTTGCTTGCTATGAGATGTTTGAATGGATTCAATGCCTAGTATTCAAATTTGAGTTAGTTTGGGAGAATATGATCACAAGATGACCTTTAGTGAAGTAGTTTGACTGGATATATGTCTTGTGGGAGTGTTCAAACAAGTTGACATCAAGTTTGAGTCATTTTGGAAGAAGCATAGCTCAATTGCTTAAATATGTCTAAATTCTGAAATCTGAGCGCTGTGATCAAGTCTGAGTTTGATGGATCAAATCTTATTGAAATGGCTTGAAATTTGGTATGCATGCTCTATGCTTATGAGTCAATATGCTGTGCAAATTTTATGAGAATTGGATAAGGATTGCTACAGTTTTGGAGTAGTTCTTTTCAGCTATAGTGCAGCAGTTTTCAGCATGTAGCAGTGTGAGAAGATGTGAAATCTGGCAGCAATCTAGAAGGCCAATGTAGCTCAATTTTTTAAAGCTGCATGAAGACTTAGTGATGCTCATCTCGACCAAATTTCATGTCATTTGGAGCTATACATTGGGAGATATGAGTCAATCTTTGAAGGTTGCAGAATCTGCCAGAAAAGTGACAAACATTGGATATATCTAGTGTCACTCACATTGAAAGGTCCTCAAGTTGGAAACATGATTATAAGTGGTTGAGGAACCTATGTTTGGTTATAAAAGATCAAGATCAAGTCCAAGGATCAATCAAATGAATGACAATTCAATTGAGTGTCAAGGATTGTTCTTAGTGAGATCGCTTCTCTCCATCGAGGAGGTGTGCCGCCCATGAGAGATGGGATTGACAAGTGAGCTTGGAAGGCCGACATGGAGGTGATGATCTAAGGGGATTCAAGATGCTTAGTTGAAGATATCAAGAAGATTGATCAAGAAAGCAAGCAACATCCAAATAGAGAGCAATACATGACAAATCAAGTGATATTACTTGTAGTGTTCTCTCATGCAAGCAAAGATCAAGAGAAGATGCAAGCCAACCACAACAAGAGATGCACTTGATCATAAGTGGTTCTCATTTCATATGGGTGAAGCATGCAATTCTTCATGGATATCTATTGGCTTCACCAAGCTATTGAATGGACTTCACATTGCTATTGGAGTAATGAAATTGGAATCTCATGACTATCCTCTACTTCAAGATAGCAAAGGTGACATTGATTGACATATGCATACATATTTTGCTAAGGACTTGTTTAGTGCATATAGTCATGATATCTTGGAGCATTCATGAAAAATCAAAAGATGTTGATGTTTATATGGTGCCACTATTGTTTCTATGCCTTACTTGTTCTAGTGGTAACATATAACATGTTCAGAGCTAGTGAACCCAAGTACTTGATCTAGTTTGAGTTGCATATTAGCTACAAGTCCAACATTGGCAAGATAACCCTTCTAGTAAGGTGTGAAGAAGCTTGTCATTGGTTCAAACCGGATTTGGAAGCTCATGTGCAAATCAAGTTAGCTCAAGTTCAAGAGAAAGAAGCTCATGAAAAACAATCTAGTTCAAGAATGTGGTATTCATGCATATTCCAACAAGGTGGTTCCACAAGTGATCCTCAACTTTAAGTGATCAAATCAAGATTTGCTCAAGATTGTCATTTGGTGTGACCCTTGCTTTGTCATAGGGGGAGGAGCCCCACTTCATTGGTATTAGAGGCAAAGATCTTGAAGGTGACCTACACATGTGGTATCTTTAGTGCTATGACAAAGGGGGAGTGCCCAATGCATAGTGACAAGTGGGTTCATGCAACTACATGTGAAGATTACAAGTGGTGTCATTCCAACATATGGTGTGTCCATCAAAAGGAAGATTCAAGAATCAACCATCAACCCCGAGCTCCAATTCTTTGCATCAAGAAGTTTGTCTTACATGAAGTATCATACAAGCGGTCTTGGACCCTTTTATGGTCTTTGATGACAAAGGGGGAGAGAATGGTACAAAGATATGCAAGTTGCATACAAAGGGGCGAAGAAGATGGACATAGACCGAGAAGAGCAACATTGAAGAGGATCAAAGTTCTTGGACAAGAGAAGCACACAAGTAGGGGGAGCAAGCTCATGAACTTGATTGATTGCATTTGATATGTGCATATTCATGTGCTTGCTTGCATTTGCTTTGTTTTTAAATTCAATATGCAATGCTTGTGTGGTGTATGCTAGTCATAGTTTTGACTGATGATTTGATAACTAGCATGCATAGGATGGTTTAGCTAGACACTTGTGCTCCTTCCACTTGGTACTAGAACCTTGCTTCTAATGTTGATCTCACGGGGTTTCTAGTGTTGTTTCAAGTGATTTCTAGCTAACCATGATGATGCTAAGGATGAACTTCATTGTGCAACTCCGATTGGTATCATGCTTCAAAGGTTTATCCTATATGCCTTAGCATCACTTAGTAGTGATTACTCTCCCAAGAGATTCCATATCTATGCATGTGTGCAAGCTTGAAACCAAACCATTTGAGCACACATGTAGGGGGAGCTATTACTACCAAGTTGACTTTGTGACACTTATCCAAATCACAACATTGAGCTTAAATGTTGGATAAGTGACATAAAGTCCTTTATGACTTTATTTCCATATCTTTGTAGAGTTGTCATCAATTACCAAAAAGGGGGAGATTGAAAGGTCCCTTGTTTGGTTTTGATAATTGAGTGACAACTTAGGTGGACTAATTGTGTGATCATGAGAATACACGGGGTTTAGTCCACAAGTGATTGTGAGATGAAGGAGCTTCATTGAATATGTGACATGACATGGAGTCATGTGACCGATGGTGAAGATCGAGATGAGGCTTGGCTCAAGACCGGAGGGTGTGTGAAGGACAAGTCAAGGCGTGGGAGCGATGGACCACGAGATGGTGAAGCTCGGGCAAGACTTGGTCCGATGGACCATGAGGCGGTGAAGAGCAAGTGAGATCAAGATCGATGGACCGTGAAGGTTGCATGATGATATGAAGTGGATCATATCAACTTGAGATCGTGTCGGTGCATGTGTTGCATTGGCACTTTGGTGGAAGACGGTGGAAGTGGAAATGCGCAAGGCAAAGGTATGCTATAGGGCATTTCATTTCACCGGTCATGAGGTGTGTAGAGAAGTTGATGACCGGATTTAGTATTGATAGCCGTACTATCAAGAGGGGCAAACTTGTTTGCATCCCGGTCATCTAGTGCCACTTGAGCGATCTAACATTGCGACATGCTAGGATCAAGTGGCGTTGTGAGAGCAAGTGAAAATCCTTTAAAAAATGATTGTGAAAATGCTAACACACATGCACATGGTGATGTACACTTGGTGGTGTTGGCACATTTACAAAGGTGGCGTTGATCGCGCTTTGGTTTGTAGGGTAGAGTTGGGTTTGGGTCCCTCTCTCCCTCCCGCCGAGCTTGCGAGGCGGGATTCGGCGCTTTGGGGAAAATTGGAGGCATATTTTCTATTGCGCCGGATGCAAATTGTTGGAGAAGTTGGCGTTCGCGGCGGGCTGGAAAACCTTGTTTTCTGGGCGCCGGACGCGGCGGCCGGACGCGCGGCCAGGCGGGCCGGACGCGTCCGGCGCGTGCTGGGGTCAGCGTGGGCATGCTGGCGGGGCGCAGTGAGCGCCGGACGCGGCAGTGGCGCGTCCGGCGGTCCCCGGACGCCGACCAGAAACTTTCTGGTCGGGCTCGGTCTCGCGCGGTTGGGTCGCCGGACGCACGGCAGACTCGGGCGTCGGACTCGGCCGGTTTCGTGTAGCGTCCGGTGTTCGGTGGCAGGTGGCGCGTTCAAAGTTCAACGGTCGGCTCGCGGTGGCGGGCCGAGGGCGCCGGACGCGTCCGGCGGTCCCTAGCGGACGCGGGCCCGCCGCGTGTTGCGCGGTTTTCTTCGCACGATCGGGAGTTAGCCGTTGGGCATCAACGGTCGACCTCAAACGGTCGGAACACGTGGCGCACGGAGGAGCGCCGGACGCGGCTTGGAGCGTCCGGCGGTGATGGCCGGACGCGTCCGGCGCGCCTTACTTGTTCCAGCGTGGGGGCAACGGCTATTTCAGCCCTTGGGGCTATAAATAGAGGGGTTGCTCGGCCATGGCTGGTTGCTGAGCACACTAGGGCCTTGGTGGCTTGTGTGGTAGTGCCTGGGAGCCCTCTAACTCATCTATGCTTGAGAGTGCTCATCCACTTGAGTTAGAGATCGATTCTAGTGCGTTGCTTTGAGAGATTGCATCGAGTGGCACTAGGTGATCGTGTTGCAAGCCGGTGTGCTTGTTACTCTTGGAGGTCGCCACCTCCTAGACGGCTTGGTGGCAAGAGACTTCATTGAAGCACCGCGTGGAGATTGTGCGGTGCTCCGAAGGAGGATTTGTGAGGGGTTCTTGAGCCTTCCCCGCGGGAGCGCGAATTGGCTACTCTAGTTGAGCGTAGCTTGGAGGATCCCGTTCTTGTGTTGATTGGAGTTGGGGCTCCCCAGAGGGGTTGTTGGCAGTGAGCCAACTTGAGCGGCCATCTCATCACCAAGTCGGTGTATCGCCACAACTGGACGTAGCTTGGTGGCGACCAAGTGAACCAGGGGAAAAATCGTGTGTCGATTTGTGATTGCCGAGGCTTCGACCTCCTTGTGGTTGTGTGTGAGGCTTCGATCTCCCTTGTGATTGTGTGCAGGTGGTTGGTCTCTACGCCCAGTGATTCGCCACCGCCGCGACTTCGTGTGTCTTCTCTTCGTGGTGGTTTGCGTCCCCTCTAGCTCAAGCTTGTATTTACACTTGTTACATTCTTGCTTAGCTTGAGTAGTGGCTCTTGTGCTCTTTTGCTTGTGTAGCTAGTTGAGCACCTTCTTGCTTGTGTAGCTAGAAGTAAAGTTAGTAGCTTTGCTTAGCCTGTGTAGTTAAGTGAATTGCGCTCTTGGGTTCGGCTTGTGTAGCCTTGTCCTTGAGCATCTAGTGAGCTTAGGTTTGGCTTAGTGCTTTTACTCATTAGAATTGTGTAGGTGCTCCCCGGTTCGCTAAAGTACTAGTTGCTTAGGTTTGTGTGACCTTGCAAGCTAGAATTGTTTAGGTGAGCACTAGGTAGTTTAGCACCTTGCTTCTTGTTTAGGATCTTTTACAAGGTGCTACTAGAGTTGTAGTTGGTGGGGGTTAGTCTTGGCTAGACCGATAGTTTTAATTCCGCATTTGTTTCGGTTAGCCGATGCGTAAGTTTTTAGGAAGGACTATTCACCCCCCTCTAGTCCATCTCGACCCTACAACTGGTCTTGCCCGCGGGAAAGAACTTCTTGAGGAATGCATTGGCACATCTGTCCCAAGTTGTCACCTCGGCCTTGTTATTGTAGAACCATTGCTTCGCTTTTCCCAACAATGAGAATGGGAAAAGACGAAGGCGAACGGCATCTGCAGTGATGTTCTTGACCGTGAAGGTGTTGCACACCTCTAGAAAGTGTTGGAGGTGAGCGTTGGCATCCTCATGTGGCTTCCCACAGAACTGATTTGCTTGCACCATGTTGATCAGTGCAGGCTTGAGTTCAAAAGTCGCATCGCCCACGTTCACGTTCGGACCCGTAGCGACAAAGTCGGCTGACGGCAACGAGAACTCAGCGATGGTCTTTTGAGCCATGACTGCCTCAACAACTGGTGCGGGACTTCCTTTCACAAACGGTTCAGGCTCTGAGATGATTCTCTAAGGAGGGACTAGACTGCGTCTAGCTCTCTTCAGCAACTTCTCAGGATCTTTGACGAAGTTCGATGGCAGACTGAAACCGCTCATGCACTGTCTAGAAAAGGATAATAACAAAAACAAGACAAGTGAAGGGTAAGCCCCTAACACTACTGATGCTTTAGATTAAGAGTAGACCACGGATTCCAATTTACTAGAAATTCTTAATACGGCACTTCCCTCGCAACGAACGCGCGAAATGCTTGTTGGCGAGATCTTAGCGCAATCACTAGAACTCGATAAAGATACTAGTTTCCCGGCAATGGCGTCGAAATGCCTAACGACACTTCTTAGCACACACCGACTAGCGTGAGGTAGATGCGACTCGGCGCCCGATAGCTAAGCCTACCGCAAACCCGAACTACCACCGAGAGAGGGTGTCACAATTCCTCTTCCGGCAACAGCCTAAGAATGCTAAGCTAAGCTAAATTCTAGTGACAACGTAAGACTAACCAAGGGTAACTCTGCAAGCGCACAGGTACTGCTGTAGCACTTCAACCGGGTGAGTATTCCGTTGTGAATTTGTAGTTCGCTCACGGGAAGCGGATTAAGACTCTCTAGCAAATGTTTGATGGAAACCCGTGGTGGTTCTACTCAATCTAAGCTATTGATATTGATAATGAGGGTAAGTGTTGATAGGAGTGATAACTAAGGGTAACTAGTAGGTAGCTAGCTAGGTGGGAGGAGAACGAGTGAGTAAGGACTCCTATGTATCTAACTATACTTCTGTGTTCTAATCTAACTAGTGTAACGACTTAACTAAATTAATGCCTAGACCATCGATGTGATAGGGGAAGTCGACTGACAAATAGGAGGGTTGCGTTCCCAGTGGGACTAACTCCTATTCCAGCGGACCTCGTCTTTAATGGGCACCCTACAGCCTATCCCTGACGCAAATAGATATAACTGGAAGACTGCGTTCTGTCACAACCACCCCCGCTAATATACGTCGGAAAGTGAATGGACTTACCAATCAAAAGTGAATGGATTTACCAATCAACGATAGGGTGCATCCACTATTAAGCACTAGCCTAAGCACCTCGCCTAATCTAGTCTTAAGACTCCGGCTACCACGTAAGTAGCCTCGGCCCCAGTTGGTAGTGAAACACACACAAAGGATCTAGACACTAACTAGTTCAGACTCTACACTAACGAGACTAAGACACAACACTACTACACTAGTATAGCAGTGCACTAAGTAAATACTGAAAGTAAAGTACTCAAAGTAAAGACTTAATAAAGTAAAGCAAGACTATATTAATATAAGAAAAGTACTTCGAAAGTAAAGGTACAAGAGCTATACCGATTCTCCGTAAGACGACTCAGACCCGAGCTTCGCTCGACTCGACTCTAACTCCCACTCTAGACTAGACTACACTACTCTTGATCTCCCAAGAGAGCTTGAGCTTGAGAACACTATTGTGAACTACTTGGGGACACTTTACAATGAGAGACTAGGGGGTATTTATAGTGGAGGTGGAGTAGGGGTTACTCCAGCCACGTCGCCGATCCGTGTGCTCTCCGTCATGCGCCGTTGGATCAAACCGACCTTCCACCGACTTGAATGGACGGCTCTTGGTGCAGGACACGTGGGAGTCATGCAGGAAGGCGGTGGAAGCAAACCGACCTTGAGTTGGGCCCACATGCAGGTCGGCCAACCTGGGTCTAGCTGACCTGTGGGTCCCACTCCCCTTCTAGAAGGTCCAGTGTGGCAAATGTGGGAGCAGGTGCCAAGGTGTCGTGCCACCAAAGGTGGGTCGGCCGACCCGGCACCCGGCCCCGGCCCACGTGGCAGCTTCCCCGGTGCTGTCCCGGCTTGTCACGTGTAGTCTTGTTCGAAGTTGGGTTCACTTGATATCTTGCTTGCTTCTATGGGATCCTTGGTCCATTGTACCAATCAGGTGGAATGTTGATGTGTGGTACATTTGGACCCAGGATTAGGTTCTCCCGTAGAGTTCGGATCCTGCTTGGTGGTCAGATCCTGGTGAGACCAGAATCAGGTCGGTAGACCTGGGTTTTGCTCTCACAGGGCCTGTTTCCAGCTTTCCTGCATTTCACAAGCTAAGAATACAAGTGGAACTTTATTAGTGGTAAATATGTTCATTTGATGCTTGTCTTCCTTCTATCGAGGACTGTTGACGGGTTTCTGAGTGTACTTGGTCTTTATTCCCGTCAACAGCATCCAAATTAAATAAAAAGGGTGCTCGCACACGGCACAACAATAATTTTTACATGGAAGATCACATAGCAACCATGCCGATCAGACCACGGTAGATCACACAGCAGCCGTGTCCTCTCCTGTTAGTCCGTTGCCACTCCGGCCTCCTAGCGGAAATTATACTTCTATCTAACGGGGTGTGAGATCAAGTCTACCCATATAGACATGTGGCTGTACGAAATTCTGGCTAGGCGAGATGGCCAATGAACTGGTCCTTATGTGACCGAGGCGAGTATCTCCCAACTGGAACCCTCACCAGGCGAACCTGCCAAGGTAATCCATACCATATGAATTACCCCTCACTCGCCCCATGTCAGGGTTAGTCCATTTTTACCAACTTAAGTTTCATAGTTATTATCCTCAAGATCATAATACTCATATCACAACACGGTAACCAATCACATATATCATAAACAATTCTCATAATTTATCATAACACGATATTAATTCATGAATGAGGATTTAAATAATATATTTTATGATTATTAATTGGTAGGGTTGGGTAAAGTGGGTTTTATGGTGGAGGCTAGCAGAATATAGAGGTGGTAGAAGGGAAGTAAATAAAGGGATGAAAATGTAGGGGATAGATGGGGATTAATACTTGCCTCTATTCGACGATGAGCACATCCGAGGTTCCGACTCCGATGCTTCTGGCGCCTTCATCCTTGTGTAGCTGTGCTTGTGCTTTTGTTATCCATTGGGTTCTCCGCGTCTTTTTATCCTACACTTGCCTAGCGTCGGCACACAAGAAGGAAACAACAAGCAAGACATACAAGATGCAACACAAACATAATCAATCAAGGTATAGGTGATGAATTGTTAGTTAAGCCTATCATTATTACGTGAACCTAAAAGGAGAAAGCCTGACCAAGTCATCATGGATGGCCTATTCGGCATTTGCAGGTCCACGGGGTTAGCGACACATACGCACTTGCATATATATATGTGCCTCGGGTTAGAACACACAGGAGTGCGATGGTTAGCCATGCATAAGTATGACTCTGCACATACATACCGCCTTGTGTTTATATATTTACATACATGCAAGATTTACTTACGCATGTGACCTATGAGACTACGTGTGTATATTTATATATTCGAGTGCTCATGTACGTGATAGTGTACACTACACTCATACCAGGATATATGGTGCTAGGAGAGTTAGCCATACATCGGTGAATAGCCCTGTATATATTTTTACATAGGGCCTAACCGTGCATGTGAACAGAGATGAACTACTGTCTATTCATTTTAGGTAGTTTGGGTGCGGGGAAATATTTGGGCATGTGTCATGGTGCATGCACATACACGAATATCCCAGATTAACCACTAACCCCGATGAAAGGACCTTTACTATGCGATAACCAGTTACTCTATAAAAGAGAAGCAATGAAAAACAAATCTAGAATTTAAATGACACCAAATGATAGAACAATTGGTATAAATAAACAGGGCATGATTTTAGAAGAATTTAGGAAGTGGAATGGAATTATTTGGGGTTAGGATGTAGGAGTTATGAGTTGGCAAAGGTTTATCACAAAGAGGTGAGAGGAGGTTAAGTTGGGAATTTATTTTCTGGAATTTTAGATGGTGGAAAAGATGTGGGAAAATGTCCGGTTAGGCTATGTGGTGGTGCTGGTAATTATGGGAATCGTTTTGGGACTTTTTCTAGAATTGGGAAAATGCTTACTCAAGTCTCAAGCGATCGTGCAGTATCGCTGATCCGGAACTCCATTGCGTGACCTCGACGAGCGCGGCTTCGGGCTTGTGAAGCAGGGCGGCGGAGCAGAATATGAGAAGCAGAGCATAGAGACTACAATGTGTGTCGCGATGTGGAGCAGCCGGACCAAAAGGTGGCGGCACTCGAGTGGTTCTGGGTGACCACGACATCGACGTCTACGCTGCGCACACGGTCGTGGTGGCACGGACAGCGGCCAGCGGCCAGCAGACCGGGCAAGGACGGTCTCGTCGGCTCTGTCCTCAGCTGCGGTGCCAAGCTAGTCAGATGGGTAGCCGAGTGGACACGACGGTTCGACGGCGGCAACATTATCTCTGATGGCTCCAGCTTCCACGGAGGTGTTCGGCTTCAGCGACAGAACGATTCGGCAGTGAGCGTAGCGTTCGAGACTGATGGTTCATGGCGAGGTCCGAGGCGGTGTCGCGGCCAAGTGCGGCAGCTGCTCCTGCTCCGGCGGCGACGCTTTGGAGCAGTGCTGGTGCTCGACGGCGTTCTCGCAGACCATGGTGGCGACTACGGCGTCGATGGTGCTCAGCTCAATCCAGAGTCGTCCTTGTGCACGGCTGAGCGCGAACTGTGCGCCGGCCTTTGGTAGCTGGGCGGCGGCAGTGCCGACCATGGCTCCAGCTCGATTCGCGGTGTCTACAGCGCGGCAGTGACCTCGGCAACAGCGGCATTTAGGCCTTGGTGCGGCGAACGTGAGACGGCAAAAGCTTCGGCCCCGACGAGCAGAGGCGAAGGTGGCACGGTGCTCCTTGGCTCTGGCGGGGAGGCGCTCCGGCAGGAACGAACATGGCCTCCTTTGCTCTCGTGCCCAAGCTTCGCGAGGTGTTCCTCGTGGGCAACCATAGCCGGCTATATATAGCCGGAGTAGGTCGGTGCCTACGGAAATATCTTCGGCGACGGCAGCGTCTAGCTTATCTGCTCGCGAGCATGCCGACAACGCACAAAGGCGGTGCTGCACAGGAGGTCAGCGGTCACGGCGACATCGGCACAGTGAGGTTGACGACTGTCGATTACGGATAACCGGCAGTCCACCACGGGGTATCCCACGGCGGTGAGTTTCGGTAAGGGCGTGTTACGATCTGCGATCTGGACGTTCGGGAAACAAGACAAACCAGGGACAACAAAGTTTACCCAGGTTCAGGCCGCTCAGAAGCGTAATACCCTACGTCCTGCTTCTCGTGTTATGCTGTATGATCAAGTGTCGGATTACAATGAAGCGCTAAGCTCTCTAGGTTAGGATGCCAGAGAATAGCTTGCCTTCTAGGGGGGTCCTTGGCCGCTTTATATAGTGAGCAACCAAGGGTACACGTGAGGTGGTCGGTTACATCAAGTCGTGCCCTAGGAGGACTCTATTTGATCTAACCGACTAAGTATACTTGCGGGACAAGCATCCTTGTGCGTGATCCACCTCCTGGTCGGTTGCGGACCACGTCATCGTCTTGACGTCCGGCCCACCAACCTGGTCGGTAATGGGCCGGGTCTTGTTTGGTCTGGGCCGTCTTGCCGAGCAGCCCTGGAACTGTCTATGGTGGTATACCGGATTTATACCCCCCACAGCTAGTCCCCGAGCACTATGTATCTTGAGGGAAGTCCATCGTCTTGACCTGTGCTGAGCAGTATAGATGCAGACCACGTTGAGCGCTGGCGATGATGTGCTGAGCACGTAGTACTGACCACACACAGTGCTGTCCACACAAAGTGCCGACCACGTGTAGTGCCGACCACACGTAGTGCCAACCACATGCAGTGCTGACCACGTGTAATGCTGACCACACGTAGTGCCGAGCACGTTTAGCCGAGCAGGTTTCTCGAGCAATCTGTGTCCGACCACTGCTATGTCAAGGAAGTTGATCTTGTCGAAAGATGCATGGTGCTCAAAAAGAAAAAAGAAAATTTTCTTTTTAATTGTCCTGAGACGTGGGCCCACGTTGACACGTGACCAAATTGTCAGGGCAGTGCACAACGTAAGCCAGGGAAGAAAATCAACCAGAACTGTCCAGAAACAGTAGGCCCTAAGTCACCGCAAGGTGACGTGGGCCCACGTAGTCCCCAAGTTCGATGGAAGATAGTATATGTTCGATTGAACTTTTTAAGAAAAAGTCCAAACAAAATACCTACGGCCCTCTGCTTAAGAAACAGAACCGAAAAAAATTCCGAAGACCAAGAACATAGGCGTGTTTTAAAAAAGGACTTCCAGGGAGCTGGCTGGGCAGTCCCCAGGATAAAAAATAAAGCCCACGTGCAGCGCCAAGGGAACTGGGCCCGTTAAAAATTTACTAGGAATAGTAAAAAATCTGGCGGCCGCACGTGACCGGTACGGCCCATGGGACCGCGGCCCACTAGGGTAAAAAATGGGGCGGTCCACATGAGTCAAAGGGGGTCCAACCCTAGAAGTCAACCAGACGTCATCCGGAGACTATAAATAGCAGTCGCACTCAAGCAGTTCTCGAGCTCTCCGCATTCCTGCGCGCTAGAGAAAACCGCCGCCGCCGCCGTCCATTTCGCCTCCAGATCCGCCGCGCAGCCAGCATCAGCAGGGGCAACCGATGAGATCCAGTCGCCTGCTCTTGCGCCGGAGCCGCTGCGCCGCGTAGATCCAGCCGCGAGGCGCGGGCCGGACTGGGTCCAGTCCACCTCGTCCCGGGAATCGCTCGATTTGCTGGCGAGCCACGGGTACCTGCCGCCGCGTGAGATGGGGGTATGGAGGGAGCCTCGCGGCGAGGACGAGCCGACTCCATTGCCGGGTGAGTTCGTCGTCTTTGAGGACCAAGTTGTTCGCGGGTTGGGGCAACCAGTGAACGGGTTCCTCCGGGACCTGTGCATATGGTGGGCAATCTCCATATGCAGCCTGGACCCCAACTCCATTTTGACTGTGTCCATCTTCATCGCATACTGCGAGATGTTCTTGGGCATCCCCCCACTTCAATCTGTTCCGCCATTTCTTCGTGCTCCGGAAGAAGGGGGTGGAGACCGGGGGGTCCCAAGTAGCCGGGGGATGTTATATCCGGCTCCGGGATGGGTTGGCCGCGTCTTGGCTGGGGAGTAATTTCAAATCCGCTCCCAAGAAATGGAACAGGGCCTGGTTCTATATGAGCCAGGATGTCGCCATTGGGAGGAAAGTGCCATGCGACATCCTCCAGATCCCAGAAGCAAATCCCAGGTGGGGAGAGGCACCACCTGTTGGGGATGTGCAGGTGGCGGAGCTGCTGGAGTTGATTGACAACCAGAAGGTGAACGGCGCGCTGGTGGCCGGGATGTGGATGGTCCGTCGCGTGCAACCGTGCAAAGAAAGGACCAACCCACTGTGGCAATACAGTGGGGTGAAGGATCCGGCACGGGAGACGGAGGAGAAAGCCGACGAGAACGATGTCCACCATACGCTCTCGGTCCTGTTTGAGAGGTATAACTCAACTACTTCTCTGCCGACCACCAAGCAGCTGCCGTACCGTCTCAGCAATCCTCCACCTCAGATAATGCAACAAAAAGTTGCAATGTGATAATGTGGCTGACCACTGATATGGTGCTGAGCACTTAAACATTTTGTGTAGGGTCGAAGCGACCAGTACTTTTCTGCTGTGCCAGTGGAGAACTGGCCAGAGGGCGATGCCCTGCATTGGCAGCGGCGTCCGCAGAGGACTGCCGACCAGGGCGAGGTCGAAGACCTTAGCCCTGAAGATGATGATGATGAGGACGAGATCGTGGTGGGAACGACCACCAGGGGGCAACGGCGCGCGGCAATGAAGAAGCCGGCCAGTGCAGCCCCCAAGGAGAAGGAGAAGCCGGCCAACCTTGGTACCGGGGGTAAATTAAACCTCGGCAAGGAGGCCGGCGCCGAGGTCGACAGCAAGAGGCCGGCCCCGGACAGCCCGGTGTCGTCGGACTCCGACGACACCATCACCATAGCTGAGCACCGGCGCAAGCGCCAGGCATGCCCCGGGGATGGGAGTGGCGGCTCAAAGTCGCCCCAACCGGTGCCGCGGCGATCGCCGCGGAACGTCGGGCCGACTCCCGCTCCGCCAAAGCCGAAGCCTGCCGCTGCCCCATCTACGCCAACCATGGGGGCGGCTGCCAAGGAGGGCGCCGAGCAGTCCCAGTGGGCAGCGAGTTCTCGCCTGCCGGTCCCAAGCGGCGTGGTCCGGGGCGGGGCCCCGAGGAGCGGCGGCGTGCCCAAGTTCAAAGGCGGGTCTTGCTGGTAAGTAGTTGTATACCTTGCAATTTGGATTGCTTGCCTGAGAATCAACTGTGTGTTCATGTCGATGTTGTTTGATATGTAGTCGGCCAAGGGCACGGCCCCACCTGCAGCTCGACCGGGACCGCGGCCACGCCACCACCGCAGCCGCGGCGTCGAGCGCAGAGCCCCAGCAGGGCGAGGCGGACGCCACCAGTGCTCCGCCACATGTGGGATCGCCACGGGCCAAGGAGCCGGCAGATCAGGAGATGGCCCCGTCGCCGGAGCCCGTCCGTCGCCCCGCCAAGCCGAGTCCGGAGCCGGCGCGGGCCACGCCGGGGCCATCCGCGTGGGCTACCTCGGAGCGCAGCCCCCGCCAGAGCCCGGGCGACCGCCGCCCCTCGGCCCCCCCGTCCTCTCCTGTGGAAGAGATCCACAGGGAGCCCCCTCACCCGCCACCTCCTTTCCTCCGAATCGTATCGTGATTTCGAGGATGGTGGGGGAGAAGTGGACCTCATATGATGAGGTGCCTGAGGTGGTGATGGATGAGGGCATTAGGGAGGCCCTGGAGACGCTCACCTCCCGGATCTAGGTATGGTTGTTTTGTCGCTTGTGGTAGACGAGTGTGCGGAGCACGTATTGATTGTGTTGTTAACAGACCCTGCAGACCACCAACGCTCAGCGTGCGCGGACCATTCAACGGTTCGTGCCGATTGATGAGGAGTGCAGGGCCCTCCGAGAGGAGAAGGCCAACATGCTGGCGCAAGCGCAGGTCTATGAGACCCGGCTTGCCGAGAAGGAGGCTGCTCGGCTGGCGCTGGAGCAACAGGTGGCGGTGCTGGAGGAGGGCCAACAAGGTATATGGCCATAACCTCTGTCGCCCGGCAAAGCATGGTGCTGTTGTCGGTAAAATTGATAACTTCTACCTCTGCATCAGGGCTGGAGGAGAAAGCTGCGGCCTTGGAGCGGGAGAAAACCGCTCCGCCCAGCGGTTGGAAGCCGCCCGAGCAAGCGGCCAAGGCGGATGCCGCGCGAGATCACGGAGCCGATCGGTAAGTTGCACAACTTAGGTTGATTGCATATGTTGTCTCGCCATGTACCGGATCTAACAAGACATGCTAACCACGTTGTTGTCTTTTGCGATATTAAAGATCGTCACACCGCTCGGTTCCCGGTGCTCGCGGGAGACCCGCGCCTACCTCCAAAAGAAGATTGATCGAGGACCGAGCACATCAAGCGGTTCTCCGCGCCGTCTTCCCGGAGGAGGTGCACCTGCCGGATCCGGTCGGCGAAGACACGATGGTAGCCGACCAGTGTCAACGGTTGTGGCCGGCGCTGTGGGACCTCGTCGCTCGGGCTGGCACCTATGCGGTGTCCACGGCGTTGGCGGTGGTCCGCTCAAGGGTGGCGGCCGCTGATCCAGCCATCGTCGCGCTTGGGATCGCGCCGGAACTCAGCGACACCGACGCCGAGGAGCTCCGCACCACCTTCATCCCTGTGGCAGAGCAGCTGGTTGGCGACATGACGCTGATCGAGGACCCTGCAGAGGAAGATGGTGGTCAGTAGGGCCGTTTGTTTTAAACTTGTTTATTTAAAACTTGTAATTAAGTGGTGCTAAGCACGGGGTGCTCGAAACAAAACTTATGGCCGTGTTAAGGTGCAGACAAGGTAGGCATACTTAAGCGGGTGATAAGTATTTTGCCGTTTTTATAACTTATCGTTAGGCATGACTTCGATGCATAACTTTTTTAGAAAAAAATCATGTCGACAAATAAGTTTTGCGCCCACTCTCGAAGCGATTAGCTCTGTCAAGGTGACAAAGGGACGCACTAGTGAACAGCGCGGTACGCCGGGATCACTAGGTACGATCCTAAGTACCTATTAGAGGGTGCCTGCCGGATCTCCTAGTGCTGTGTAGCGCGGAGCTGTAGCACATCGACAGAGGACCGAGACGCAGGACCTTATCGAATCATTCTCGACGAGTGAAACACAAAGTTTAGATGTGACTTATGCAGGGCGCATGTATGCAAGGTGGTGCGAAATTTCAGAGATGAAATTGCAGCAGGACGAAAAAAGAGACGACAAAAGAGGAACTTTGTTAATAGAGAAAAAGGTACAAGATACATATCTTTATGGGTAAAAGCGTATGAGCATCTCTATATGCCAAGAGTTTGGCTCTTCGACTCCATCTAGTGTCTCCAGTCGGTAAGATGTTGGGCGTGTTACAGCCTTAATTCTGTACGGTCCTTCCCACCTTGGTGATAACTTGTGGAGGTCGGTCGTGTTTTGAATACGATGGAGCACATGATCCCCAACCACGAACAAGCGTCCTCGGACGTTGCGATTGTAGTAGCTGCACCGTAGCTAAGTACTTCTCGGTCCCGAGCACATGACTCGAGGACCCGCTCTTCCTTAGCGATTATGTCCACCTCTCTAGCTTCGTTGGAGGTGGTTTCATCGTGGTAGGCTACCCGTGGGGATTGGCGACCTCGGCCGGTATGACAATGCCTCCGAGCCGTACACCATGAAGTATGGTGAGACTCCCGTGTTGCGGCCGGTTTGGGTACGCAGTCCCGCACCACCGTGATAACTCCTTGAGCCACCGACCGGGTTTGAGCTTGGTGTCAACCGGAAGACTCGTTTTTTGAGTGCGTCGAGGATCATTCCGTTAGCACGTTCAACTTGTCCATTGGCTCTCGGGTGAGCGATGGAAACGTACTTGACTTTGATCAGGCTGTCGTCGCAATAATTGAAGAATGCATCACTTGTAAATTGCGAGCCTAGATCGGTGATGATGGTGTTCGGAACACCGTATCTATGGACGACCTCGTCAAGGAACTGGACTGCCTTCTCGGCTGTGGCTTTCTTGACTGGTTTGTATTCAATCCACTTGGAGAATTTGTCAATAAGCACGAAGACATTGGTGTGGCCACCAGGAGCTGGTTTAAAAGGGCCAATCATGTCCAGTCCCCAGCATGAGAAGGGCCAAGCAGCTGGGATTGTTTGCAAATCATGTGCTAGGACATGAATCTGCTTGGCAAACATCTGGCAGTTTACGCACCGTCGTACGTAATCCTCGGCGTCAGTAACGGCAGTTGGCCAGTAGAAACTTGCCTGGTAGGCCTTGCCGACCAGTGTCCGGGACACTGCATGGTTGCCACAAGTCCCTTCGTGGATGGCTTTAAGAAGCTCAATCCCGGCTTCCCGAGTGATACACTTCTGGAAGATAATGGACTTGGGTGCCTTGCGCATCAACTCGCCATTGACCATAGCATAGGCCTTGGCTCTGCGGACCCGCTGTTGAGCAGAAAGTTTGTCTTCCGGGACAAGGTGGTCATTCAGGTATTTGATAAAGGGCTCTCTCCAGTCTTCTTGAAGAGGCGTCGCCTGGTCGGCTGACTCTGTACCCTCATCATTTGCCTGCCGGCTGAGGAGACCATCGTCGTCCTCGACATTAGCGTTACTGAGCAGTGTGGTCAGGATGTTGACCTCTGAATTGTGTTCTGATGTATGTTCAACCTGATCGGGGATCGAAGGTTTGATTAAATCTTGAACAAAAACACCGGGGGTAACTTGGCGCGGATGAGCCTAGTTTGGACAAAACTTGTCGGCTCCTATGTTCTTTTCGCGGGGAACGTGGATAAATTCCACGCCGTAAAACTTGTTCTCAAGTTTGCGAATTTCGGCAATGTAGCGTCCATCTTTTCGTGGACTGTATACCAATCTTTGTTGACCTGCTTGATAACTAAAGCAGAGTCCCCATAGACCATGAGTCGCTTGATGCCAAGTTCAACGGCGATACGAAGGCCGTGTAAGGCTGCCTCGTACTCGGCTACGTTGTTGGATGCTTTGAAGTGGATACGCAAGACGTACTTTATCGTATCCTTGGAAGGAGAGATAAAGTAGACACCAGCCCCAGCACCATCGATGTTGAGGGAGCCGTCAAAGTACATCGTCCAGTACTCGGCGTTTGAATCAGCGAGGGGAAGGCTGATGTCCGTCCACTCCACGATGAAGTCAGGCAAGGCCTGCGACTTCACCGTCCGTCGAGCGCGAAACTGGAGTGTGTCCTCGGACAGTTCTAGCGCATACTTCACGATCCGACCACTGGCATCCCGGTTGCGAAGGATGTCGCCGAGTGGTACGTCGGTAACGACCGTGATTTTAAAGGCTTGAAAGTAATGGAGCGCTTGTGTTTGGTGATCGGGAGTGCGTACAAGAGCTTTTGTACTTGATTGTACCGCTTTGGACTCGCCGAGCACTTCGCTTATGTAGTATATGGGGCGCCGGACTCCGTAGACGTGTCCTTCCTCCTCACGCTCGACTACTAACACAAGCAGCGACCACGTTGGTCGTTGCAGCTATGTATAGGAGCAACTCCTCGTCCTGTTTTGGGACTATCAAGAGTGAGGGGGAGGTGAGATAAGCTTTGAGCTGTTTAAAGGCCTGGTCGGCCTCCTCGGTCCACTCGAACTTATCCTTGGCCTTGAGCAGTTTGAAAAAGGGAAGTCCTTTTTCACCCATCCGAGAGATGTATCTGCTCAGGGCGGCCAAGCACCCGGTGAGTTTTTGGATGTCTTTGACGCACCTGGGTGGTCGTAATTTCAAGACGTCGGCTACCTTCTCGGGATTTGGCTTGATGCCGTCCCTGACCAGTGGCCGAGAAGGATGCCGGATGGTACTCCAAAAACACACTTGTTTGGGTTGAGTTTCCATTGGAACTCGTTGAGTTTCTCGAATGTGCGCTCAAGATTGGTGATCGGGGTGTCCGCCTTTTCTCGGATTTTATTACCACGTCGTCTACGTAGGCCTCTACGAGATCATCGGCGATCTCTTTCTCGAGGCGGGAATTTGGATAGCCCGTTGGTACGTAGCCCGGCGTTTTTAAGACCGAAAGCCATGGTCGTGTAACAAAAAGCTCCGAAGGGGGTGATAAAAGCGGTTTTTTCTTGGTCCTCCTTTTTAAGGGCTATCTGGTGATACCCGGAGTAACAGTCAAGAAACGAGAGCAACTCGCAGCCGGCGGTAGAATCTACGACCTCGTCAATTCGAGGGGCAGTGTTTGTTGAGATCTGTATAATCAACACACATCCTCCACTCTTTATTCTTCTTTTGAACAAGCACCGGATTGGCTAACCAGTCCGGGTGGTACACTTATTTGATAAAGCCACCGCTAAAAGCTTGGCAACTTCTACTCTAATGAGCTCCTTGCGGTCACGGCGAACCGGCGCATCATCCGTCCGACGGCTTGCGGTCGTCTTGACGTCGAGGTAGTGCTCGGCCTTTTCCCCTCGGGGACACCGGGCATATCGGAGGGTTTCCACGCGAATATGCCGATGTTTTTCCGAAGGAACTCGGACGAGCGCGTCTTCCTATTTTGGGTCGAGCTCTGCTCCGACCTTGGTGACCTTGGAAGGGTCGTCATCGGAGAGGCGGACCGTCTTCGCGCTCTTCACCTTATTGGATGGACGCCGATCAGATCCAACAGGTTGCTCGAGCTCTGCGGGTGGTAAGTCGTTAACACCCAGGCTGGTGTGCTGCAAATCGTGTTGCAGGTCTTGGAATTCTGCCACGGCGTAGGCGGCGGTCTCGCACTCACGAGCCATGAAGACGTTGCCACGCAGGGAGAGCGTTCCCTGCTCGGTGGGCATCTTCAACACCAAGTAGCCATAGTGGGGGACAGCCATGAACTTGGCGATGCCAGGGCGGCCCAAGATGGCGTGGTAGGTCCCTTCAAAGTCGGCCACGATGAAGGTGATGTGCTCGGTACGGAAGTGCTGCTTGGTCCCAAACTGCACGTCGAGAGTGATCTGCCCGAGTGGGTAAGAAGGCTTTCCGGGCATGATGCCCCAGAACGGTGTGTCGTACGGCTGTAGTTGCTCCTGTGGTATGCCAAGTGCCTTGAAGGCTGGGTAGAATATGATGTTCGTAACACCGCCGCGTCGACGAGCACCTTCTCGAAGCGGATGTTAGCTATTACCGGGTCGAGGACCGGTGGAAATCGCCGGCGTTCGGGATGCGCGCCCACATATCTTTGCGGCTGAAAGATATGGGCTGCTCGGACCACGCCGGTAGCTTGACATCGGCAACGAGGCCATCGGGCTCTTGCATCGCGATAATGGCGCGAGTCAACAATTTTCTGTCGCGACTTGTTTCAAGCCCGACTTTTCCGCCAAAGATCACGGTAGTGAAGTTCCGCTCGGGTTCCTTGAATGCGTGGCGAGGGTTGACATCTCGTGTCTCGTCCTCGTCCTCTTCTTCTGGCTTGTCGGCGGGCTTGCCTTTGGCCTTGGGGTTGGGTCAAGGCCTTTTGGAAGCGGACTTGATGAGGGCGTCCGTCAAAACTCGGCACTCACCCATGGTGTGGCCTTTGCCTGGATGCCGAGGACAGTCCTGGGCAAAGATTTTGTCGAGCACATCATCCCCGACTGGCTTTTGCCCCTTAACCGCATTGACAGCGTTGTCGTTGCGGTTTCGGTTGCGTTTGCCGCCACCGTAGTTGTCCTGACCACGTCGTCTGAAGTCAGGTTCGTTGTCGCGTGGACCAGTCCCACGGATGAAACGCTGGTTGTTGCGGCGCTCCTCTTGTCGACGCGGTGGTCAGTCAGCGTCGCTTTCGTCGTCGGAATTGTTCCGACGGTAATTGCGGTCTGACGGGCCATCGTCGCCCCGGTTTAGGCCGTCGTCCAGGAGAGTGTAGTCGTGCGCGATCTTAGGGGTACCCGACGAGCAGTTCGGAGATAGTTGGCGAGTCCGGGTTGGCGTCCTGGGACGTGTTAACTCACGGATCTCCACCATCCCGATCGCGTGCGCGGGACTCCTCGGGATAATGTAACGTCCCGCCCCTCCGAGGCCGGGCCCGCTTACATCTGGCCGCTTAACTAGGATATAGACTGCCCTCACAGACCAACACCTGTCTTTTCTGCGCACTTTGTCCTCACTCATGCGCACCCGGGAAAGACTTCCCGGTCGGTCACCCATCCCTAAATTGCTGCAAGCCAAGCACGCTTAACCTTGGAGTTCTTTAGAGATGAGCTTCCGGAAAAGAAGTTGCAACTTGTTGATATGAGTATCCTATTAATCCTGTTAAGCTCTGGGCCGGGGTGTTACATTCTCACCCCCTTAGAAGACCGACGCCCTCGTCGGTCAACCCCAGGCCAGGACCGCCCCCTTTTGGCCACGTCCGTGTGTCCAGTGCCAGCGCATGAGCCATGCTGAGCGACCACTCCGGATCCACATCAGCCATGCGCACCATGCCTCGCGCAAGAATCGACACACGCGCCCGTGAAACCGCAAGGGTCGGCTCTGATACCATCTGTAACGTCCCGCCTCCTCGAGGCCGGGCCCGCTTACATCTGGCCGCTTAACTAGGATATAGACTGCCCTCACAGACCAACACCTGTCTTTTCTACGCACTTTGTCCTCACTCATGCGCACCCGGAAAGACTTCCGGTCCGGTCACCCATCCCTAAATTGCTGCAAGCTAAGCACGCTTAACCTTGGAGTTCTTTAGAGATGAGCTTCCGAAAAAGAAGTTGCAACTTGTTGATATGAGTATCCTATTAATCCTATTAAGCTCTGGGCCGGGGTGTTACATTCTCACCCCCTTAGAAGACCGACGCCCTCGTCGGTCAACCCTGTGCCGGACCGCCCCTTTGGCCACGTCCGTGTGTCCAGTGCCAGCGCATGAGCCATGCTGAGCGACCACTCCGGATCCACACCAGCCATCCGCACCATGCCTGCGCAACTGACACACGCGCCCGTGAAACCGCAAGGGTCGGCTCTGATACCATCTGTAACGTCCCGCCTCCTCGAGGCCGGGCCCGCTTACATCTGGCCGCTTAACTAGGATATAGACTGCCCTCACAGACCAACACCTGTCTTTTCTACGCACTTTGTCCTCACTCATGCGCACCCGGGAAAGACTTCCCGGTCGGTCACCCATCCCTAAATTGCTGCAAGCCAAGCACGCTTAACCTTGGAGTTCTTTAGAGATGAGCTTCCGGAAAAGAAGTTGCAACTTGTTGATATGAGTATCCTATTAATCCTGTTAAGCTCTGGGCCGGGGTGTTACAGATAACCTCCTAGATCAAGAGCGCATCAAACTGTTGTTGGATGTCCCTTGTATAGGTCGATGCCGCGTTGTTCAATCCAAAGGACAGAACGGTTGGATCATGCGGCGGAGCAGATGGATCTGCTGAAGGTAACTTGATTGGCGGAGCACGGTCTTCTTGGTCCCGTCGAGCGGGTGCTCGGCGGTTTTGTCGTGCTTCGATAAACTCGTTCAACCCGGGGAGAGGAGGAACGTTTGCTCGCGCCGGATCCGCTCGCCGGAATCGGGCGGCTGTCCCGGTTGGGATCTAACCAACGGGGACTCCTAGCCGATCCGAAGGGAGCCGGTCGAGCGACGGGGCGGATTGTTGCCGACGAGATCCGTATTCTTTGCCGACGACGAGAACTTTGCCGGCGTGGTCGGACGGGTGTGAAATCAGAAAAGTCTGGCCCTTTGCGGATCAACTCCTGCGTGGCCTCAACTAGCTTTGTGATCTCGGCCAACCCGCGACCCTGGTGGTCGACGAGCTCGATCAGATCCGAGTTGTCGATCGGCTTTCTTTTGTAGCAAGATAGCCGATCTACGAGTGCTCGGAGATTTGATGTATCCTGCGCTGCGGGTGCTGCGACCGTCGGCCCGGCGGGCGGTGCTGAGACCGGCCCGGACGCTTCCACGGAGGCGAGGGGCGCCGCCATCTTGGTGGTCCAGGTGACCGATCCGAAGGTGAAAGCGTCGCTCGCCTCGAGATTCATGGAAGCGGGGAAGGAAACCATCTGGATCGCCTTGAGATCGAAAACTCCACCCCCTACCTAGCGCGCCACTGTCGATTACGGATAACCGGCAGTCCACCACGGGGTATCCCATGGCGGTGAGTTTCGGTAAGGGCGTGTTACGATCTGCGATCTGGACGTTCGTGAAACAAGACAAACCAAGGACAACAAAGTTTACCCAGGTTCAGGCTGCTCGGAAGCGTAATACCCTACGTCCTGCTTCTCGTGTTATGCTGTATGATCAAGTGTCGGATTACAATGAAGCGCTAAGCTCTCTAGGTTAGGATGCCAGAGAATAGCTTGCCTTCTAGGGGGGTCCTTGGCCGCTTTATATAGTGAGCAACCAAGGGTACACGTGAGGTGGTCGGTTACATCAAGTCGTGCCCTAGGAGGACTCTATTTGATCTAACCGACTAAGTATACTTGCGGGACAAGCATCCTTGTGCGTGATCCGCCTCCTGGTCGGTTGCGGACCACGTCATCGTCTTGACGTCCGGCCCACCAACCTGGTCGGTAATGGGCCGGGTCTTGTTTGGTCTGGGCCGTCTTGCCGAGCAGCCCTAGAACTGTCTATGGTGGTATACCGGATTTATACCCCCCACGATGACCTCTTGGAGGAGATGAAGCTGACAAGGCGGTTCGCAGAAATATCTGGGTCGCCGAGGCTCACGTGGCCGACGGCGGCGTACGCGGAATTGACGCGGCAAAGCCTGGTGTCGCTGCTCGACGCGCTCAGGTTCTGGGCCTGAGCGGCTGCCTCCGTGCGCTGCTCGACCTGGGTTGCTGGCTGTTGGCCAATACGGGAGGGAGAAGGGATACGGCCCATCTACATGGTAGAGCTAGGAATTTCCTATTTCTATTTCCCATGTATACACACATCCATATATATTTGAATGTGTTTGTACGTATGAATCAATATATATATATATATATATATATATATATATATATAGCTATATTTGCACGTGTCTAGTTTATATAGCTATGCATATATGTATACGTATGTACATGGGATGGCTTCGCTATTTTTCCAGAAAATATCTAGGCACCTTCTATATTGTTGAATTCTAATTCAAGGGAGATTCGAGTGGTGGGAGGTTTTGGTGACTCAAGGGAAATGTCAAGGAGAGATATATATTCGGGTGGAGATATATCAAGGAAAATATTATTTAGTGCCAATATAAATTCTAGGGCAATAAACATGCAAGCAAGCAATCAAACAAACAATCAAGCATGCAACAACCTAAATTTTATATGGTGAGTTTTAGTGCAAGGTTTTGGAAAAACATTTTATTTATAAAAAGTTGGTTTTGCAGTAAAATAAAACGAACCAAGTTTTAATTTGTTGGAAAGTTTAAAAAGCTCAAATTTTTAGTGAATTTTATGAGAATGAAAAAAAAACACAGGGTGTTACATACACAAACTATAAATATATATAAAAAACAACAATATACTCATAGTTGCAGTAAGTACCATATTAGATGAATCATGAAATATATTTTTGTAATAAACCTACTTGAGATCAAAAAAATGTTGCAACTTATACTTGAGATAAAACTGTTATAATATTTTCTACAAACCATCAAATTTAAAAAAGTTTAGCTTAGTTCACTACGTCAAAATGGAATTTGCGCAGCGTTGCAAAACCGGACTCCGCAGCGAACGTTTTTGTTGCTGCTGCAGTAAATCGTGGTGATTTACCGCATCAGGCACTTTTAATTTACCGCAGCGGACACTTTTGCCCGCTGCGATAAATAGGATATTTACCGTAGCGGGCCCTTTAAGGTGCCCGCTACGGTAAATCGATTTACCATAGCGGGCACTGTAAAAGGCCCGCCACGGTAAAGGCCGCGGCCCAATAGCCAACCAGAGGCCCAATCAGCAGCACAAGTATATATACCGGATTTAGGGGTTCCACTACGGGAATCGCGCGATTCGCCGACAGCCCAGGGGTTTCCCGATAGCCGGATCCGGGTCGTCGGGTAAGAACAGCTCTTTCCCGACAGTGCAAACTCCGTGTCGGGAAAGAAATCTTCGCCGACGCGACACCGATCCATGGTCTGTTCGCGAAGACAGGCTGTCGGCGAAGAATCTCTTTCCCGACAGCGATCCTGTCGGGAAAGAAGTCCTGTCGGCGAAGCGCGGGCGCGGCCAAACGGTGCCGTCGCCGTTTGCTTCGCTGATAGCCTCGCCGTCAGCCTTGTCAGAAAAATATGCCGACAGCATGTGCACGCTGTCGGCGAAGGATGCTCTTTGCCGACAAAGATGCGTATGTCTTTGTCGGCGAGGATGCTTTCTTTCTTGACAACATGTGTATGCTGTCGGCAAAGAGTATTCATTTTTTTCGAATTTTGACTTCGAACTTTTTTTGTTGCCTTGATACATTGTTTACAAGCACATATTGGTGGTTGTTGGCCTTCGTGCCTATGTTTGGTGGTTGTTGGCCTTCGTGCCCATGTTTGGCCTTCGTGCCATGTTTTTTGCAGGTTTTGGAACCTCCCCGTGCAGGGGAGGTGCTGCCGAAATTTTGAGTGGATACTAATCTTTTTATCTCTTTTTGTAGGAGGAGGACCTGTGGGGGGTACTCGGTGACGATGATCTTCTTTGTGGGCGTTGCGGGTCTTCCTGCACCGCGTTGACTCTCCACCGCCCCTACCCACCTCTGCGCCGCCACCCTAGGTATAAATCACCTCTGTGTCTTATAGTTGTTGTAAGTACTTTGCGTAACCGAGTTAGGCGTCTCTCGTCCGAAAGGGATTCGCGATCGTTGGTATGCAGATCAGTGCATATCTACGACGGTGTCTCTTTCGGATTGTCCACATTTTTTTGGATAGCCCGAGGATGCGTAGATGGGTTAGCTTCCATGTTCCGCCCCCGTCCGAGTCGGAGTTTCGGCAGCCCCTCCCCGTTGTTCTCCGGATGCACACTCTCCCAATCGGGACGTGTATCGGGAGAACAACGGGGAAGTGTTGCCGAAATTCCGTCTCGAACGGGTGCGGAGCATGGAAGCTAACCTCATCTACGCATCCTCGGTTGGGATTAGGACCTATCCCTCACCGATTAGATGGTAGGAACGCCTTGTAGATGCAGATGCTGGTTTTATTGCTCGCTTACATTGGCACATGGCAGAGGATGGCTGACCGTGAGTGGATGTACACTGGCTGGACAAGGGAAAAACAAACCACTAAATGGGTTAGGGGGGCCAGTGCTTTCCTAGAGCAGGCATTTGACCGAGCTGCTAGAGGGTCGATTCGGATGCGGTGTCCGTGCAGCAAATGTAAGAACAAGAAATGGAGAGACAGGCATACAGTTATGGAAGATCTTTTCAAGAATGGATACGTTTCAAACTATATGCGCTGGGCCCACCATGGTGAACGCGATCTTATTAGGGAGGTGCCGGTGAGACCCCTCCTCGAGGAGCTTGATGCAGATGCCGGGATGGCAGACCAGATGGAAGACTACTAGGAAGGGGCGTTCCCTCAAGGAATGGAGGCGGAGGAGGATCCGGAGGAAACCGCAAAGGCGTACTATGCCATGCTGGAGTCAGCACAGAAGCCCCTTCATGAGAAGACAAGAGTTTCGCAGCTGGATGCCATTTCACAACTAATAGCGTTGAAGTCGTCACCCGGCATCAGTCGAGAAGGTTTTGATCTCGTGTTGGCGACGGTTGGCGGGCTGCTTCCGGAGCTTCACGTGTTACCGAAGAGCACGTACGAGTCACAGAGGCTCCTTCGAGCACTCAAGATGTCGTACGAGCCGATTCATGCTTGTAAGAATGGGTGTGTCCTATTCAAGGACGACCACGAGGACGCAACACACAGTCCAACGTGCAAAGCCTCTAGGTATGTGGAGGTAGAAGGCAGTGACGGCATCAAGAGACAGTCCAAGATCCCCGAGATGGTCATACGGCACCTTCCTTTCACACATCGGCTCCAACGGCTGTATATGATAGAGGATACCACGAAAATGATGACATGGCACAAGAAAGGCAAAAGGTACACTAACAAGATGGTACACCCAGTGGATGGTGATGCATGGAGGCACTTCGATGCCATGAATCCTGAAAAGGCTCAGGAGGCTCGGAATGTACGCGTAGCGCTGGCAACAGATGGGTTCAACCTGTTTGGAATGATGGCGGCCCCGTACACTTGTTGGCCGGTGTTCGTGATCCCCCTCAATCTTTCCCCTGGCGTCATGTTTGAACCCAGGAACGTGTTCTTGACGCTGATAAAACCTGGACACTCGAGCAACAATATGGGTGTGTTCATGCAGCTAGTGTGGGATGAATTGCAACATGCTTGGGACGAGGGGTGATGAGGTTGTTGTCCCGATCTTCACGACGTAGGATCGATCTTGATAACTAGCCGAAGAACGGCCGATAACTTCCTGCAAGCAGCGATAACTAGTGCAACCTGACGACACGCACAAGGAGCCAACCACCGTCTCTATACGGCAGCCTAAACCAAGGATTCGCCCAACCACACTCTCAAAGAACCAACCTACGCAACCTGAACTCGAGGATCAGGAGCACGGATTGGGTGCCGATGACGCGGCCGCTTCTGTAATCTCCGCGAAGGAAAACACAAGAGCAAAGGGGTAGAGAATCTCTCTCTGGGGTTTGTTAGCACACAGCTGAACAAAGGGTTCCGAATTGGATTATCAAAAGTCTTCGTTTGCAAGGGTCTTAGGGGTTACTTATACTAGCAACAGCCCTGCTAGATAGGTGTGAATTCGAGATGGAAATGAAAAGACTTAGAATGTGAAAAGGCCGCCACGAAATGGCTTCTGAAGTGGGTTCGCGAGGCTGCTGGTCTTCTGGAGTAGTCTTCAGTAATTTGGCAATAACTCTTTATTGGAAACTCCAAATGATGCACTATCAGTTGCATTGGAAAGTTAACTTCACCATGTTTCCAACCATGTATCACATGCGCCACGAAACATTGTAGATTGGTACAGTTTTGAACATGAAGTTGTACCAACATGCTGACTCAGCAGACTCCTGGCATTCAGAGCAGTCTTCACAAACGTACTTGGTTCTCATTGGTGTGAAGTCCAACGTACTTGGTCTTGGTGGCATTCGAAAGCTGACTTGATAAGCTTTCCAAAGAGTCCTCATTCTTGATGAAGCGCTTATGTGGATATTGCTTCCACCAATCAAGAGCATAATCCTCAAACTCAAGGACAACTCTTGCTATCTTCTTGGCTTCTGAAAAATCTTGAACTTCAAGTTCAATCTCCATTTATTCTTGCCAATCAAGAAACTCTTCCAGATCAGTACTTCCATAGAATTTAAGATTGGTGTATCTTCGGCCTATCATGGTTAATACATATGCAAAATAGCAAGCTTATATGTGGTATAGGAAAATATATGTGAAATCTCACAACCTCACCTCTCTTACCAACCGAAGCTCATGTGAATTCCCTGCAGATTACAGAGGGCCACTGCGAGGTGGTAACTTGAGAATGATGGTTGGGAGAATGCAAGATCAGTGTTCCTATGACGGTGGGTTATTTGTGGAGCTTGGTGGGGATATAATTCACAAGGAATGCAATCTGAATTTTCGCTATTGTAAAGTTAAATCACAGTCCAAAATATAAGTTCAGTGCCTAGTGCTGACCACAAGATATGAGTGATGTAAATGGATCAAACACACACGCAAAGATAATTTCAGATTTGATGCAAACAAGGAGTATGCTTAGGATGCAAGTGTTGCAATCAAACCTAAGCAAAATTTTGCACCAAAAGATAGTTAACAAACTGATTGTGCAACTTGATATAAAATTCAGAACATGTGCACATAAACAAACTGATCTTTCAACTTCTCTTTCTCAAACTTTCCTCAACTCTTTTTTTCTTCTCTCTTTTTTTGTAACTTTTCTTTCTTCTCTTTTTTTTGACAAACTTTTTTTTATATAACTAAGAACAAGAATAGATATGAAAGTTACACACTTTTCTTTTTTAGAAACAAGACACAACCGTCAGCGTTCTAACTTGATAGGATCAAAGTTTACGCGAAGGATGATACCGGTTTCTGAATTTTTTTTGTAGGGATTTCGAGATATATAAAAGAGGCACAAAGGATACGCAAAGGATAATGATCAACAACAAAATAAAGACTCTAATGGACTGAAAATTGACTAAACTCAAAAGAATAACAGATTGAAACAAAGGGTTATAGCAGAATATTTTTGTGGCTTTTTCAGTGGATAGGACGAACATAAATATATATGTAGCTAAGGGTAAAAATCCTACCGTGGCAACCGAAGAGCTGATGCCGATGATTAGGTTGTTGTCCCGATCTTCACGACGTAGGATCGATCTTGATAACTAGCCGAAGAACGGCCGATAACTTGCTGCAAGCAGCGATAACTAGTGCAACCTGACAACACGCACAAGGAGCCAACCACCATCTCTATACGGCAGCCTGAACCAAGGATTCGCCCAAACACACTCTCAAAGAACCAACCTACGCAACCTGAACTCGAGGATCAGGAGCACGGATTGGGTGCCGATGACGTGGCCGCTTCTGTAATCTCCGCGAAGGAAAACAAAGAGCAAAGGGGTAGAGAATCTCTCTCTGGGGTTTGTTAGCACACAGCTGAACAAAGGGTTCCGAATTGGATTATCAAAAGTCTTCGTTTGCAAGGGTCTTAGGGGTTACTTATACTAGCAACAGCCCTGCTAGATAGGTGTGAATTCGAGATGGAAATGAAAAGACTAAGAATGTGAAAAGGCCTCCATGAAATGGCTTCTGAAGTGGGTTTGCGAGGCTGCTGGTCTTCTGGAGTAGTCTTCAGTAATTTGGCAATAACTCTTTATTGGAAACTCCAAATGATGCACTGTTAGTTGCATTGGAAAGTTAACTTCACCATGTTTCCAACCATGTATCACATGCGCCACGAAACATTGTAGATTGGTACAGTTTTGAACATGAAGTTGTACCAACATGCTGACTCAGCAGACTCCTGGCATTCAGAGCAGTCTTCACAAATGTACTTGGTTCTCATTGGTGTGAAGTCCAACATACTTGGTGTTGGTGGCATTCGAAAGCTGACTTGATAAGCTTTCCAAAGAGTCCTACATTTACTTCCATAGCTTCTGGGAATTGAGAGTTATGAGTAGTTCTTTGAACTGGTCCGTTTTGCACTGTAACTGGTCCATTTGTATTTCACTGATAGAATCCGCCGATCCACTTTCATCAACATCCTTTTGTATGTTCCTAAGCACAACCAAAGTAGAACACTTAGGTAGTATAACATTCTTAGAAGTATTGAAATTAAAATCAGTTAGGAATGAATTCACCTGCACTTGTTGTTTCTTGACACGGCTTCTTGTAAGTGGACCTTGAATTGTATCATTTATGTTTGATGATGGCTGCTCGGTACTTGAAGTAACATGTATGGCTGAGATGTCCTCATCATCCTCCCCTTCTTGAAAAGGAGTCGTCCTCGACTCTGATTCTTCTAAGCCAAAAAATTGTGCTAGGCTTGCATTGTGTAGTGGTATGACAACATCACATTCTTCTTCTTCCATTACAGCAAGGTGTTTGAATCTGTAATCATATAAACCAAGTAGTAGTTTTGCATGTGGAAACCAAAAGGATTTGGAATTAAGTTTAGCTTTCACCTTGAATTGATGCCTTGAATTTGGTGTGAATATTGATGTCCTTGGGATGGCCTTATCATCCTCCCTCCCTTCAAGAAAAGTCGTCCTCGACTTTTGTTCACCTAAAATAATCTTAGACAAACTAAAGGGTGGATATATGCGATTGCTCTTATAATCTTTTATTTCATTTTGGTCAGGATTCTTTTTGTAATACATGTTTTCATATTTTTCTTTTCCAAGAAAGAAAAATTTTCTCAACTTTTGTGAACTAGGAAATAGGTTATAAGATGGCAGCACAAGCATTTCCTTTAGACCACTCATTTGATTCAAGTTATCATATTTCATCTTATTGAGATCAATCATATCAACATATGGGAATGAAGCATATTCGATATTCCAAGAATTCTTGATGCACAATTCAGATAAAGGTTTAGAAATGTACCTTTCATAGTCAATGGTCTCACATGGGGATGAAAAATCCTTAGGTGAATGTACAGAACATGTTTGCACAGATTTTCTTTCTCTTAAAGTATAATATGGACATGGTAATAGCATAGGCAATTCTGAACAGCAAGCATTCATTATCTTATTTATCTCACACTCAGAAAAAAGGGTTCACAAGATATACTACTCACTTCATTCAGTTGTAGTTCAGCAAGTTTGTCACATGTTATGCAAAGGACACAAGCACAAAATTTATTTACCGCATGATGTCCAATGAAGTTAAAAGTAAACTTGCAACTATGTACGCCATTCAAATATTTCATAGTTAATATGTCAAGAATACTTTCAAGCATTTTATCGATCTTAACAAATTCATCAAGCATGACATAGCACACATGGTTAGTAGGAGATATTCTTTTGAAAAATTCAGCATGAGTAATCAACTTCACTTGGCCAACATTATTAGCATGTAGACTAGCATGAATATCACACAAAGAATAGCAATGATCTTTCATGATTGAACAATGGTTATCAACTTGCAAAAATTCAGCACTTGTATGAACATGTGGATCAACCAAACCAGCATAAAGATTGTGTATAGGCTCAATTCCTATTGAAAAAAAAGTTATCTTCACAATTGCTCAACGATTTGTTTTGTAAGTTCAGATCCAAATTATTTACATTACCTCTCAGATTTGGTGTTAGCGATGGATTGATGAATTGTAGCTCTGAACTTTTACCTTTATCCTTATCATGGTTTAGGTTTTGGACAACAAAAAGTTGGTTCTCAAGAATGGCTACCTTCTCATTTCTCTTACCAAGTACGGTAGTCTTTTGGACAGCCACCTCTTCCACCTTTTTCTTGCACTTGTACACCTGAACATTTGGAGAAACAACACTAGAAGTAGAGATTAATGGGTTAGTATTAAAATCATCCTCACATGTTTTGCAATGAAGCTCTCTCTTTTTGTGTGGTGTATCTCTCACACTCTTTTTGTGGATGCTCTCATCCTCACTTTTGGTGGAATCACTTCTTGGTGTATGGCTTGTTCAGCGCGTGGTGTGTTCACGGGAAGTTCCCTTGCCCAACATGCAAGACAGATGTGATGTTCACCTGGCTGAAAAAGGGTGGCAAATACTCTTCTTTCGACAAACATCCTGATGGTGAACGGTGGTTTTATTGGACATGGTACCACACACATTGATAAAGTCACCGACCCCATTCCTGAGCCTAGGAGCCCTGCCGCTGTCCTTGCCGAGTTACAGGCTCTCCAAATTGATAAAGTGAATGGTGGTTTTATTGGACATGGTACCACACACATGTGGACTCATATATCGGGCTTGCATAGGCTACCGTACTTCAAGCACCTTCTTCTTCCACACAACATCGATGTAATGTACATAGAAAAGAATGTCGCCGAGGCACTCTGGGCAACACTCATGGACATTGGTAAGAAGTCAAAGGACAACATTAAGGCTAGACTGGACATTGAAATGATTTGTGATAGACCAAAGCTTGTGATGAAGACCCCTGCACCAGGAAAGAGATGGAAAAGGGGCCTGGCCGATTATGTCCTAAAAAGGCCAGTTAGGAAGGAAATACTGAAGTGGATGAGCATGTTGCGATTCCCTGATGGGTATGCGGCGAATCTGGCTCGGGGAGTGAACTTGGAGACTATGAAAGTGTTAGGGATGAAGAGTCACGACTTCCACATATGGATTCAGTGGATCCTTCCCGCGATGACCCGGGGATACCTCCCGGGCCAGTGTGGCGCGTCCTGGCAGAGTTGAGCTTTTTCTTTTGATAGCTTGGTGCCAAGCAGTTTCTTGAGAAGTTTGTCTTGAACTGGAGAAGGCTGCACCTCTGTTGCTCTGCAAGTTGGAGATGATATTTCCACCCGGCTTCTTCCTATCGATGCAGCATCTGATTTTGCACCTACCAAGGGAGGCACAGTTGGGGGGGCCGTGCAACACCGTTGGTGCTATCCAATCGAGAGGTGTCTAAAGCTACTTCGGAAGAAGTGTAAAAATAAAGCCAAAATTGAGACTTCCGTGGCAGAGGCATTCATTATGGAGGAGGTGTTGACATTCACATAGGCGTACTATACCAAAAAATTTTGCAGACCGCGAGATCCAACCCCTCGTTACAACGTCGAGGAGAACTCATCGAACCTCAGCCTTTTCAAAGGGGATCTCGGAAAAGGAAGCGCAGGTGCCAACAAGAACTTGATCCATGAGGAGTGGACCACTATCATGATGTACTTGTTGTTGAACCTTGATGAGTGCCTAGATTATCAGAAGTAAGTTCTCAGTCTGCTTGTTTCATATGCCATCACTATATCCTCTTACGTATCGATTCGACCCCCTGTCTCTTGTTTTTCAAGGAATTCATTAATATTCACTGGAGCGGCAATACTGCTCCTACCTCGCAACAAGAGGACCATCTTTTTAGACATGGCAAGCCCAACTTTGTTTCCTTGTGATTCCACTTTTCTCCTAGGAGCGATTAATTTAACGATCAAACCGTCCTAACCCTGCAGGCCGAGATAGATCCGCAAATGAGTGCTGAATTGAGAGAGGTGGGCCTTGGCTTCAATCGTAAGGTCAAGTCATACACCATTTATGATGTCAATGGCTATTGCTTTCGCACTAGAGGCTACGAGGAGAGCCGGCCCCAACAAAAAACCATGTGCAACGGAGTTCGTACGCCCGGCAATGATACATTGTACTATTATGGCATAGTCGAAGAGATATATGAGCTCAAATTCAAGGGTGGCGGTTCTTTGAAGCCAGTGGTATTCAAATGCCATTGGTTCGATCCTTATGTCACGAGAGAAGACCTTAAGATTGGGCAAATCGAAATTCGACAGGATTCCAAATATAATGGAGACGATGTCTATATTGTGGCTAACCGAGACGCCAACCAAGTTTATTACCTTCCATGGGCGTGCCAAACTGACCCAAGGCTTGCAGGTTGGAGCCTTATGCACATGGTATCGCCGCGTAGTAAAGCTGCTCCCCCAAATGATGATGATTACAACTTTGACCCAACGACAGATGAGTTCTATCAACCTGATGGGCTAGAAGGGCGATTCGAGATAGACATTTCTGCGCTAATAAGCATGGAAGTAGACAATGACATCGATGAGGACGAGGGTGATGACGTGCTGGATGCTAAGGACTTACAACTCCTTGAGCAATGGCAGAGGAAGCACGAAGGAGTTGTTCTGGACGATGACGATGGCGATGTAGATGATGAGGATGATCGAGAGCTTGACAATATTGATAGTGATGATGAGGAAAGTGGTGACAACGTCTCACCGGTCGTATTGCCATATGCGGAGATTATGTCGCCTCCACGTAATGCAACTACTTGTCATTTACAATTATGTTTCTTTATTTACAACTACTTGTCATTTACAATTATTATTATCACCTTGCAATGTATGCTAATTGTTTTAATCTTTGTCACTGTAGGCACTCGACAAAATGCCAGGCGACAGGAAGATTCTATGCCAAAAAGGAACTGCCGCTCGCGCTTCGGCGGTCGCGGCGTGGAGACGGACGTGGAGGAGCCGTCCGGTAGGGAGGAGGAGCCGGCCGGTACGGAGGAGACGGCCCGTAGCAGGCGTCTCCGGCAGAGGAGGCTGGAGTTTGAGACGACGACGACGACCGGGGACAGTGGCAGCGGCGGCAGCTGCGGCAGGGGCGACGGTGGCGATGACGACGATGGGGGCCACGACGACGGGGGGCCTTCCTCAGGTTTGAGGAAGCCCTTCGAGCGTGGGCCCTCGACGCTCCCTAGCCAAAAGCCGCTCCCCCACCATCGCAAGGTGATTTCACCCGTCGGTGACAAGTAAACTACTTTGTTCATATTGTTCATATGGCATGTTGAAAACCGAACTGTAGACTAACAATTGCTGTTAATGACTCGTGCAGGAGCTGGGTGTTTCCGGACGATGTTGAAAATAGGGCTAAACGGGACTCATGCCATGTCAATGGCATCCTCTCCCTGCTGATTAGGGAGTACTACCCGGACATGGTCACCATCGACGGCGTTCACCAGCCACCCATGCAGTGGGACCACTTCCACCTGCACACCGTCCCCGTCCCCGAGCCCGAAGGTGGCGATCGTGCTGGTTCACCTGCACGCGAGCCACTTGCGGCGAAGATCAAGAGGGAGTTTTGGGTGAGTTTCTTCATCACAACGCATTTGTCAATACTACACATTCGTTGGACGTTCTTGAAACAATGAAATGATACATGATGTCTGCGTGCAGGGGTACTTCAAATGCACGGATGGGAAATAGGCTAGGGCGGAGATCGTGCTGGAGAACGCCTGCCACGCACGTCTCAAGGACTTGTACCACGAGGCGCGCATCCAATGCATCATCAACCACTACCGCAACGTGCTTGGCGAGGTGATCAAGAAGCCCCGAGTCAGGGGGGAGATCATCCTCCAGAGGGAGACCGACCTCACCGAGGAGGAGTACTTGCAGGTAATTAAGCAGGAAACATTCATTCTTATTTCTTCCGTGAAACATTCAATTCATCTTCTGACATGTCAAATACTTGATGTTTTTTAGTGGATACCGGGGTGGTGCGACAAGGACCCGCAATGCTGGGAGGAGATTGTGCGCTACTGGAGATCGGACAAGGCGTACGAGGTGAAAAATGAGCGTCGAGAGTGGCAGCTCAAGAATGCGAGGGTAGCACACCACCAAGGGAACCGGTCCCTCCCGCAGTCCCATGGTGGGGAGGAGATCAACGAGGTGGTGGGGTACGCCCTTTCTCACAAGGGCAAAGCATCGGACCCAGACAACAGGTTCGACCCGGAGGACAGGCCGGACACGCGCACACCAACGCGAACATCCACCTCAAGCTTGTCGAGTACAGCGCCGTGTTTCGCCAGTGCCATGGGGACGACAAGGACCCCACCAAGGAGCCCCTGGACCCGGAGCTCGTGATGAGGTTGAGAGGAGGGAAGCAGCACGGCTCCTACTAGATGGCCAACAGCGCCATCGAGTTGACCACTACTCCCACACTGAGGGAGATTCGACGGGCCAGCTCCTTACTCCTCCGGCATCCCCATAGCGCCCCGACGGCCAAGCGCCGCCCAGATGTACACGAAGATGGAGGTAAGTGCGGTTCCATTCGTCGTTCACTCGTTTCACACACGATCCACCTTGGCTTCACATACCATCAACCATGTGCGGGTGTAATATTGCAGGCTAGGTTCGAAGAGCTGCAGCCCACCAGGCGGCCCAGGAAACGGCCCACAGGTAGCAGTTGGCGGCGGTGGAGACGGCCCACCAGCAGCAGCTGGCGGCAGTGACGCAGCACTACCAGCGTCAGATGGCGGACCTGGCCGGCTTCCTCCGGTCCCAGCACCCGGGCGCGCAGGAGCTTCCTCCCTCGCTCTTTTCTCCACCACCAGTCCCAGTGCCTGCTCCTGTTCATGGTCCGGTGAGTATATATATTGCCTTTTGCTTTAGCTTGTGGGGCCATCCTACAGGTACTAATTACCTCACTTGTCCTTTGTGCAGGCTCTGTCGGTGGGTTCGAACCCGACTCCAGGTGCCAGCCCTCCACTTGGTGCCAGTCCTCCACAGCACGGCTGGCCAGCGTACCCGACCTACCCCACGCAGCCGTACACGTGGCCTCCTCCTCCACAGTCGCAGGGCTACTCCTCGTGGCCGGGGGCGCAGACGCAGCAGGGGCCTCGCCCAGGATTACGGCACTACGAGGCGGCGCCATCAGGGTGGACTCAGCCACAGGCATAGCTAGGGTGGTCTCCGTGGGAGGAAGGTGGGGGCGATGGGACCCCTGGGGATGGCGCCACGAGCTAGGTACCTTTGCCTCCCTCTTCTGGACTAGTAGCGATGCATGTTAGACCCCTGGACCAGTAGTTGGACTTGTTGGACTTGTTGGACATGTATGTTGGACATCCTAGTGTATATTGGACATGTATGCACTCGTTTCATGACGTTATGTGTATTGTGGACATGTATCGATGGATTTGATGATGTTGATGTGTGGATTCATGTTGAGATCGAATCCGATTTCAGCGGTTTATATGCTATATTGTTGTTATAAATGTGGTTCTGTGGTATATATATGCTATAAATGTGGTTTCAATGCAAAAAACAGCAAAAAGAAAAGAAAAAAAATTATTTCCTAGCTTTGCCGACAGCATAGGACAAAGCTGTCGGCAAAGCTGGGATTCTATCCCAGCAGAAATCGCTAGAATTGCCGACAGCTGGTCTTTGCCGACAACTATGGCCGAGGCTTCGCCGACAGCTGGCCTATGTTGTCGGCAAAGACCTGACAGGTTTGACCCTTTGCCGATAGGAATCAGGGGCTGTCGGCGATGGCTTCGCCGACAGCCACCATAGTGCTGTCGGCGAAGGGAACGACAGCCGAGTTGACGGTTGTTGACGGTAGTTAAGTATCAATTTTATACCGTTAACGCAGCAAGAGAAAGGACTAAAAAGAGTTCACCTATTAGATATAGGGGTTACACTGATAGAATTCCATGAGTTTTGGTGATTGTCTATTTCTGCAGGGGGTTATCAGGAAAGAACCTAAAGAAGGACCACATGTCGGGATTACATAGAGATAAAGACTAATCGGGTAAAATTGTATACTCTAGAAGACTCCAGAAGGTGACGCCTGAAACCGGGGCCCACCTGGCATTGACCAGGGGCGGCCGCCCCTGGCATGGAGTCGGCCGACCCTCCACCTCAACCAATCAGGTTGAGTCTAGTTTATTATGCCTCCACCGCCTTTGAGGATGAATAATAATCGTCCGTTTAGGTCGGTTTGATCCGAGGGCTGTGGAGCATTCTAGAGGGCTATATATTCAGAGCCCCTGACCCAACCCTAATTCATTCTAGAATTCATTCTCTAATCATTCATCTGAGAGAATTCAGAGAAGTCAGAGCCACCATCTCAATTAGAGCTCCATAGTTTAGTAGCATAGCTACATAGGAATAGATCTAGAGGGAATCAAGCCTAGCTTGGAGTCCAGATCTGTCGGAGTTCTTGGTAATTCCCCTCTACATTCTTGTAATATTCATCATTGTTCGTGATACTATGAATAGTACTTTATTCTATTCTATTATATCAGAATTGACTTTGCTCTATTTGATTATGTTCACAATTATATTGTTCTTAGTTTACTTTGATTATATGTTTACCATAGTTGGACTAGAATTATATTTATGCATAGGATCGTATAGCGCTTGCTCATTAGGCCAATGGGTGAGTGATAGATATTGTGTAGGCATGGTGCCTAGACTGTATTTATCTACGATTGCACCCTATATTCTAGATCGTGAGGTAGATCGCGGGAGTGACAGTCCTGTTGAGTCCTTTGTAGTCCTTCTCCCGAGTATAGGTCTAGCAGAATACCCCTATTACATTGAAGTCATTGCTATGTCTCTAGTCTTTTCTGGTAATATCACTATGCATAGATGTAACCTTTTCCCGCTATGATTGCTAGATGTTCTTGCACTAATCATTGTATGCTTTGACTTTATAGTTAGAATAACATAGGATTACACCCTAGGTCGTGCTAGTCCATGCTAGTGTTACAAACTTAGAGTGCTAAGTTGAGATGGTTACTATCATTTTATGTGGCTAAATGTTCTCATTTATCTTATGTCAATTATCATTCATTCTTATATTTTATGTGACACTTACCCTGTATGAGATGATAGATACAGACAAGGTTAAGCTCTCCGTTATCGCATGTGCATTGCTCATCACTGATTATCCAGTGCATTCCCTTCCCAGTGGTAAAATTATAAATAATGATACCTGGTTTACTCTTGGTAAAAATGCTACGATGATATTTTCTGTGCGCTTGCGGAACCCTCCATGTTTCAGTTGCACTTAATAAACATCAACAAGCATTTTTGGCGCCGTTGCCGGGGAAGGTTGAAAGCCAATGGATAATGAGCAGCATTGCACTAGATAATGAGACTAAGTGATGTCACCATTCTCTACTTATACAGCCTTACCCTTGTCTCTTGTTTATTTTATATATCTTATGCAGGGTAATGTATGAAAAAGAGAACTCTTCCTGACAATTATATTGACAATCCAGAAGCCTTATTTAGGAAGACCAGAAACAAGTTGAAGAAGACCAATCAATCATCATCATCAACTCAACTTGAAAGTTTGTCGGAAGCAGAAAGTCATCCTTTCGTTCGAGACTTGACACCAGCGTTTGAAGCCATGGCAAACAAGTCACTCCATGAGTTCTCAGCTCCCGCTACGGACAACATTCATACTGGACCAGCTGCGGACATCGATAGAGCTTTCGAGCTCAAGCCTGCGCTAATCAACATGGTGCAAGCAAGCCAGTTCTGTGGGAAGGCCCATGAAGATGCTAGTGCTCATCTCCAACACTTCCTGGAGATTTGTAGCACATTCACCATCAAGGATGTCCCCAGAGATTCTATACTACTTTGCCTCTTCCCATTCTCACTCTTGGGGAGAGCGAAGCAGTGGTTCTACGCCAATAAGGAGAAGAATACTACGTGGACACTATGTTCCACCAATTTCTTGGCAAATTTCTTCCCCATGGGCAAGACAAATGCTCTTCGTGGGAAGATATCAAGCTTTCAGCAACAACATGATGAGACTGTCCCAGAAGCTTCGGAGCGCTTTCAAGATTACATCCTCGAATGTCCTCATCATGGCATGGAGAATTGGCTGCTCATGCAGACATTCTACCATGGGCTCAGCAATAGCACACGTGAGACCATGGATGCTGCTGCTGGAGGTGCATTCTTATCACTCACTATTCCTTAAGCCACAGCTCTTGTGAAAAAGATGGCATCCAACCAAGGTTGGAGTGAAGAGAGAACTCAGACCCGCAAGAGAGGTGGAGGAATGCACCAGCTGAAGGAGGTAGACATGTTGTCTGCCAAAATGGACTAGCTAATGAAGAGGCTCGATGAGAGAGCCACGAAGAAGAAAGAAGTCATGCATATACATGATGCTCGCATGACATGTGAAGAGTGTGGAGAGACTGGGCAAATAGGTGCTAACTGCCCAGAGCTGAAGGAGGACGCGAACTATCTCAACAACAACAACAACAATTACTACCGTCCTCAGCAGAATTAGGGCTGGAATCAACAGCAGAGGCCTAACTACTCAGGCAATTACTCAGGCAACTACCAAGGTAACAGCTCCTCCTACAATAATTACAATCAGCCACCTTTGAGAGAGTTAGTGCTAAATCAAGGCAAGTTGATGGACAACCTGTCCAAGAAGCTGGCATCAAATGACAAAGTCCTAGAGACAATCAGCAATAGAATGGATGGATTTTCAAATGCCATCAAGAATCAGCTCAGCTTCAACAAAATGCTAGAGTCTCAGGTGCAACAGCTTGCCAACTTTGTTCCCTCCGCCGGCCAAGGTAAAATGCCGGGACAACCGGAAGAGCTCAAAACTGCAAATCTTGTTGATATATTCAATGTAGAAAGCAGCTGGAGTGACCCATCAAAAGGGTCATGGATTGATTCAACTCCGCCAATCAAGAAGGGTGATCCAGGGAGACCAGTCATTCCGATCTCCATTGGAAGTACCAACTTCAATGAGGCAATCTGTGACTTCGGTGCAAGCATCAACATCATGCCAAGAGTCATATACGAGAAGTTATTCAGATGTCCCTTAGCATACACAACCATGTGCTTGCAGCTTGCAGATCAGTCACTCTGTATCCCCTTGGGAATACTAGAAGACATATGTGTACGAGTAGGCAACTCTTATGTTCCTGCAGACTTCATGGTAGTGGATACAGGCAGTGACGAAAGGTCCCCCATCATTCTGGGACGACCATTCTTGAACACTGCTGGAGCTATCATGTACGCCAACACTGCCAAGATCATCTTCAACATCAAGGGCAAGAGAGATACCTTCTTCTTCTTCAAGAACAGAGTGTTGCAGTTCCCAGCACACCCTCATCAGCAGAACAATAAGAAGAAGAAGAAGAAGAAGAAGAAGAAGAAGAAGAAGAAGAAGAAGAAGAAGAAGAAGAATCCAGCTAAGAAGAACAAGACCAAGGATAAGAAGACCAAGGAGACGGAGATAGTAAGGATGGTCACTGCAGTTCACAAGGAGCATGACCACCTACTCAGGTCCCCACGTCTGATCAAGCAAGACGACTCAGGTGTCCCAACCATTCAATGCTCCATCAATAGAAGCTCCTTCAATAAAGCTGTCTGTGACACCGGATCGGGCGTCAACATTATGGCCAAGGTAACCTATTAATATCTATATGGTGCTATGCCTTTGGAGCCTACCTATGCACAGCTGCAGATGGCAGATCAGACATTCCGCTTCGTCGAAGGAGAAGTGAAGGACGTCCTCATCCAGATAGATGACCATTATGTCTCCACAGACTTCTTAGTCATCGATATGGGAGATGACTACGACCCTCCGATCATCCTAGGGAGACCGTTCCTCAACACCACCAGAGCTATCATCTACATTGGAACAGGAGAGATTCATTTCCACTTCCCAACTGAGAAGGTACGTTGCTACTTCAACAATAATTATATAATCACTGAGCACTACAGATGGATGGGCTGACTATGAGGGAGAAGTGTCCAGATATGAAGATTGGTACCCTGAAGAAGAGAACATTGTAGAAGAACCTGAAGAGGTGCTACCAGAAGAAAACCAAGTGCTCCAAGAAGCTTCCTCCTCAAGGTCACCCTCTCCAACAAAGAAGGTGTGGAAGGTAAAGGCAAGTTCAGAACCAGCTCATAGCACAAATATCTCCAATACAAGGTAGTAAAGAAGGAGGAGAAACGAGAGTTAAGAATGGATGAATATCAACATCCATGGAATGCACCAGGATCAAGCCCATCTACATGGTTCCTGGAGAACAAAGAGCTTCCTCCTCTCTATCAAAAGTTCATAGCACAAATCAAGAAGGAAGAGGACAAGACACCACCAGCTACTCCAACACCCACGGAAGTTGTTAAGTTCTCCACATTGGATGATGTATGGAGAGCTAGGAATCACTACACAAACTGGAAGTACGCCGAGGCAAGTCATCAGGCCAAGAAATTATGGATACTAGAAGAATTTAAAGAAGAAGCAAATTCAGAATCAATTCCTACACAAGAGGCGACATCATGAGAGGCACCAGCCAATGCGTCCCTTGAAAAATGAGCAAACATGACAAGTCCTGTTCGGAGGACTTAAAACCACCGAACGCCGCGCCAAGAGGTAACTTGGTATTTATCAGCATTACTTTTTCAGCATTGCATTTTTACTTTAGCATATTCCTACTTGCATCTTAGTTGCTTCGTTATTATCTCGCATTAGAAAAAGAAAATAAAGATGTTGTGCATTTGCATCTAGAAAATCGTTAAGCCCCATGTGGATAATCATTCACTGTGGTGGCACAAAAATAACTTTTCAGCATATTTATCTTTCCCTGTCTGCATTCCTTAAATAATAAAAAGATAAAAATATTTCTTGTGATCCTATTAGAGGAAGTATAAGTTAAAGGGAAGTTTTAGACAGCCAAGACTCAGAAGTTTTATCACTAACGCTATTAGTTCCACAAGCTTTGTTGTCTATTTGAGCTTCACAGAACATCAAGGATCAAGAAGAGCTAACAGGCAGAAGGACATCCAATCCCCTGTCGGAGTGCTGCCCACAATATTTAAGTGCTGTCTCCAACAACAACTATCCATGACACTCCAGGAGGACTAGAACGTCTTCACTGCCTATCAGCAACAACAACAGACTATGTCAACATCCAGCTTGGGGGAGAGCATCCCCCGTGTACCGAGCTAAGTGTTTCCAACTTATCTATTTATGCCTTGTTAGAGTTTGCTTTGTTAAAACAATTAAAAAAGATGCATAACCATAGAAACCCAGAAAGATTTCCTTATTTATCTTTTTCTACTTTTGGAGAGCTCTTGCAATCTGTCTTGAAAGTAGTCCCTAGAATTAACTCTACATGGAGATGATGAATAGTTGCTCTGCCATAATTCCTTTCAAGTACCTAGTTTTCAACCTTACACTCTCCCGAGTTTTGGACACAACTATTTAGATTTGAGATTTGCTCTGAACCCGAAACTTGTAGGTAGCAAACACTTGATCAAAGTCTAGGTGGTTGACGGGTATGATATGGGAAGGTTTTGAGCTGCTATCCATCTTGTTCCTAGAGATACTAGAGTTCTGGAGAATTTATCTGTGAAAATATTAAATTCCTGCATGATGAGTTCCTTTATGATAAGAGTTTGAATTCCTACCACAACCATATATTCATGCTTACTAGATTAGGAAAACCCATCTATTTATATAGATCATTTTGTAGGCATTGAGTGTAGTCTTTATAGGCATTGAGTGTAGTTATGCTGTGGACCCGTAAGGAATCAGTCATGTAGTTAAAGTCAATACTATGTGCTCTCCATCCATTGATCTATGCTACTTCTGTCCTCAGAAGCATGCACCCATTTTATAAATGTCACATTCATTTTGTGCTACTTCTGTCCCTCGAGGTACCACCCACATATAGATCCATATCCACCACATATTGTGCTATCTCTACCCTGGAGATACGCACCTATGCTGCTCCTACCCTAGGAGTAAGCATTTCCCCATATGATGTGCTGTCTCTACCCTGGAGATACGCACCTATGCTGCTCCTACCCAGGGAGTACGCATCCATCCACCCATCCATCCATCCACATATACATACGCCACTCATTTCACTTCATCTAGAAAAGGTTCTACTCCTATCCTGGGAGTGAACATCTAGAAATAATCATTGCCATCCCATTTGCCTACATAAAAGCTCCAGTCACTATCATTTCAAGTTATACACTCCTCGTTGCTAAAGTTTTGTTTTCAGAAGATTGGTTGCTCTAAAAAAAAGAAGAGAAAGAAAAGAAAGAGTAGCCAAGTCCTTCCCTAAGTTTCAAAGTTTCCGAATAAAGGGAGTCAGGTTATCCCCAAAGGAGCAAGTGTAGAAGTAGATGTTCACCAAGTGATCACCCCTCATAATCATTTCCTTATCATCATCATCCTATCATTCATCTCATTCCCTCATTCACATGCACATATGACTTTACTATTTAGTTCCTTTGGATCCATGGCTTAACTATGCAATATATGCAAGTGAGTTTGAGTGTCTCCCCACCTATAAGCTCCACATAAGCCTATTAGAAAGTAGGGTGTGAGAGAGAAGACACTTTTCTCACTATGCCTAAAGTTCCACAAATACCACATATTTTGAGAGAAGAGAGAAGGCATACACTACTCATGCCTTGGAGAGGATCCAGAAATACCACAAATGAGAGACCTGAAAGGTTCATACAAGGAACTCTGAGTTTTATTTCAAAACCTTGCAAAAACTCTGGAATAATAGTTGATCAAAGATCGAGAAACATGGCGCTTGACTTAACCGTTCTATCCTTCAACTACTCAAGACCTAAGTGACGGTTACAAGCCCCATGGTGAAAGGTTAAGTTTTGAGTCAGAATAGTTCACTCTAATCTGGAGGAGAGTTCTTGTTTGAACGCCTGCGTACTTGTGAGGAGTAAAATCATTGTAGCAACTCCTGATCCATCCCTAAGTCTATCTTTGCTCAGGGACGAGCAAAAGGTAAGCTTGGGGAAGTTTGTTGACGGTAGTTAAGTATCAATTTTATACCGTTAATGCAGCAAGAGAATGGACTAAAAAGATTTCACCTATTAGATATAGGGGTTACACTGACAGAATTCCATGAGTTTTGGTGATTTTCTATTTCTACAGGGGGTTATCAGGAAAGAACCTAAAGAAGGCCCACATGTCGGGATTACATAGAGATAAAGACCAATCGGGTAAAATTGTATACTCTAGAAGACTCCAGAAGGTGACGCCTAAAACCGGGGGCCCACCTAGCATTGACTAGGGGCGGCCGCCCCTCGCATGGAGTCGGACGCCCCTCCACCTCAACCAATCAGGTTGAGTCTCGTGGATTATGCCTCCACCGCCTTTGAGGATGAATAATAATCGTCCGTTTAGGTCGGTTTGATCCGAGGGCTGTGGAGCATTCTAGAGGGCTATATATTCAGAGCCCCTGACCCTGGGAGAAACCCTAATTCATTCCAGAATTCATTCTCTAATCATTCATCTGAGAGAATTCAGAGAAGTCAGAGCCACCATCTCAATTAGAGCTCCATAGTTTAGTAGCATAGCTACATAGGAATAGATCTAGAGGGAATCAAGCCTAGCTTGGAGTCTAGATCTGTCGGAGTTCTTGGTAATTCCCCTCTACATTCTTGTAATATTCATCATTGTTCGTGATACTATGAATAGTACTTTATTCTATTCTTTTATATCAGAACTGACTTTGCTCTATTTGATTGTGTTCTCAATTATATTGTTCTTAGTTTATTTTGATTATATGTTTAGCATAGTTGGACTAGAATTATGTTTATGCATAGGATCATATAGCGCTTGCTCATTAGGCCAATGGGTGAGTGATAGATATTGTGTAGGCATGGTGCCTAGACTGTATTTATCTGCGATTGCACCCTATATTCCGGATCGTGAGGTAGATCGCGGGAGTGACAGTCCTGTTGAGTCCTTTGTAGTCCTTCTCCTGAGTATAGGTCTAGCAGAATACCCCTATTACATTGAAGTCAATGCTATGTCTCTAGTCTTTTCTGGTAATATCACTATGCATAGATGTAACCTTTTCCCGCCATGATTGCTAGATGTTCTTGCACTAATCATTGTATGCTTTGACTTTATAGTTAGAATAACATAGGATTACACCCTAGATAGTCCTAGTCCATGGTAGTGTTATAAACTTAGAGTGCTAAGTTGAGATGGTTACTATCATTTTATGTGGCTAAATGTTCTCATTTATCTTATGTCAATTATCATTCATTCTTATATTTTATGTGACACTTACCCTGTATGAGATGATAGATACAGACAAGGTTAAGCTCTCCATTATCGCGTGTGCATTGCTCATCACTCATTATCCAGTGCATTCCCTTCCCAGTGGTAAAATTATAAATAGCGATACCTGGTTTACTCCTGTAAAAATGCTACGATGATATTTTCTGTGCGCTTGCGGAACCCTCCATATTTCAGTTGCACTTAATAAACATCAACAACGGCGTTGTTCCTTCGCCGGCAGAACACGTGGCTGTCGGCGAACGAACGCCGACAGCGCCCGTGTTCCTGTCGGGAAAGGTGTCTTTGCCGACAAGAACTTCGCCGACAAGGCTTCGCCGATAGGAAAAGCGAAACCCTGTCGGCAAAGCCTTTGCCGACAGGATTAAAGGCTTTGATGACAGCTTGAAGCTGTCGGCGAATCGCGCATTCCCAGTAGTGTTCAGACTCACTCATCCCACCAGACCACACCACACCGCCCCACTCCTCCCACGACCACGACCGACCCTAGACCGCTCCGCTCCACTCCTCCCTCACCAGCGATTCAGTCCCGCCTCCTGCTCGTCGAACCAGCGGTTGAGACCGGTGAGTCCATTGAGCACGCGCTGAATTTGGGGATCCATTGCTCCCTGGGAACGCTGGAGATGAGTGAAGCGGCAGTGAGGAGGAATGTAGGTGGCCAGGATCTAGGCGAGTCTCTGATACCAGATTGTTAGCAATGAGGCGCTAGGGTTCTGGCGAGTAGCGGCGCCGCCGCAGCGCAGGAAGTCTCGCCGCAGCGAAGAAGAAGAGGGTCGCTGCATCGGATAGGAATAGCAGATGAATGATTCAAAATAGAGTTCGAGTTTGATACAAGTTCATCTCCCCTCTCTCATCCTTACTGGATACATATATATCATGCACTTCACCCACTCTGGTCCAGTCGTCCGGGAGCTGGCCCGAGCCAGACGCTTGGGCCGGTTTGGCGAGGCCCATCCTCCTTCTTCAGATGTAGCCAGAGCTGGAATTTAATCATTTTTTAATCAATATTCTAAAAATAAACTGTCTGAAAAAGATATTTGCATGTCGTATCTTCTTTGGTCGCACCAATGCCCATGGCGCCAGCAAACAACTGGGTCGCGGCACATGCAATGGCGCGACAGGATCGCAACTTGGCGTGCAGCGTTGACCGAGGCCTACCCAGTCGCGCCACATGCAATGGCGCGATAAGCCTGTCGCGCGACGGATTAATACCGCCACAGTAATGCTATACATAGACCATCCTATATTTAGGGTGCATGGCCCAGCGTGCTGACCACACACCGCCAACAAAACAACTATTCTGTGTAGAGTATGTTGCACGGCAGTTTATCTTGGCGGTGCATGCAAGTTTATGTTTCAAATATTTTTTCTCGGTTTCAGACCAATATTGCAAGTGTATGTTTCAATTATTTTATCAGTTTGAAACGCATATTGCAAATATTTTTATCAAGATGTACATCCTAGTATACCATTAATATTGCTCTCTCAATAAGATAATATCCAGACAACTCTCTGTTTCTCTTCTCTTCCATGACCAACTTGCTGCTCTATTTATTTTCTCTGTACTTTTTGATTTTTCTTTCTCAAGGCCAACCCAATAACAGCATGGCATTCCATGTTGAATTGGTCCAGCCTTCATGTACTTCCTCCAATTTCTACTTGCAGCATATTTTGGTCCAGTCAAAAAAAAGAGTGCCATTTTTTTCTATCTTTGTGTTTGTGTGGGAGAGAAAAACAATCAAAAGCTAGCATGCGTGCCTCGATTGATCCAACATTACCATGAAGCTCAAGTAATACTATTTCTAGATGTCTTTTTCACTTAAAAGGATTTGCATGAATGCAAATGAAATCTTAGTGGCAAGGGCGGAATTGGCCCAGAATGGTCTCCGCCAATGCATGTCACGCCACATGCATTGGGCTGTCATGTGGCGCGACTGGGGAAGCTTAAGTCAACCACCGTCCCCATGGTGGGCCCCCCGTCGCGCCATTGCATGTGGCGCGACACAGTTGTTTGGTCGCGCCATGAGCATTGGCGCGACCAAAGGGGATATGTCATGCAAATATTTTTTTTAGGCATGTTATTTTTAGAATATTGATAAAAAAGATTAAATTAGCAAACTTGATAACATTTTTCGTAAACATAAAAGTTGGTAAATACGATCACCATTTTAGATATTAGTTCTTTTATAAAAAATATTTATTATATATACTTTTTTTGGGATATGAGTAGTGAAATCATACTTTGAATGTGTGCCCTGCCCGGAGGCACCCGGCAAACAAAACCACCAGGTAAAATAGGATTTGCAGGGTGTCACAAGGTGTCAGGTACCCGGCAAAATAAAACCTCAGATAAATTTTGAAAATTTACTGGGTGCCGGCACCCGGTAAAAAAACATATCCGGCAAAGGTTGCTGGTTGACGGAGCCATCTGATGGCGCGATTTGCCGGGTGCCAAGGTGTTAGGCACCCGACAAATATATAAATCTTTGTCGGGTGCCGCCAGTTTCAGCACCCGGCAAAGGAGTATTTGTCAGGTGTCTTTGAAGGCACCGGGCAAAATAATTCTTTTTTTGTTTTTTTGCCCCAGTTTTTTTGTGTGGCCTTGCTACAGCAACTCAAACCCTATATCAAAATTTGGGATAATTTTGAGTTTTTTAACTATATTTTATTAATTTTTTATTTCATTGAATTTTTTCAACGACTCAAAATTTGAACCGCAGGTACATGCAATAATGGATTTGGGTCATTCGAAAAATGATATCCACGGTGTTTGGCATATATCGAGGCCGTATCTGGGAGCTCACATCAAATTACGACCATCATGTCGTCGTAACACGAGGAGTTAATCGTAGGAAAAGTGTATTTAAATTATATAAAATCCAAACAACGTCCGAAAGTCACGAAACTTGTCGAGGTGTCTTGCTATCCCATGTGGAGGTTGTGGTAAAAATTTGAGAAAGTTTCGAGCAAGTTATGACGTCGAATGCTTAAAACCCAAACATCTCCACATGTGATTTTTGAGCAAGTTTCGTGATTTTCGGACGTCATTTCGATTTTATATAATTTAAATACACTTTCCCTGCGACTAACTCCTCATGTTACGACGACATGATGGTCGTAATTTGATGCGATCTCCTGGATACGGCCTCGACATACGCCAAACACCATGGATATCATTTTTTGAATGGCCCAAATCTATTATTTCATGTACCTACAGTTAAATTTTGAAGTTGTCGGAAAAATTCAATGAAACAAAAAAATAAAGAAATATAGTTAAAAAACTCAAAATTGTCTCAAATTTTGGCATTGAGGTTTAATTGGTGTATCAAGGCCACAAAAAAAAATTTGAGACAAAAAAACAAAAAAATATAATCTATTTTGCCGGTGGCCTAGTTAGACACCCGAGAAATAAGCCTTTGCTGGGTGCCAGAGCCGAGGGCACCCGGCAAATGTTTTATTTTGCTAAAAAATAATAATTGTTTGCCGGGTGCTGCACTACCAGGCACCTGGCAAAGACTCGACCTAACAAAAGGCCCAGCCGGCCCACCAACCCCACACCCCAACCCTATATGCCCCGCCCTAGGTCACGCACGCAGCCGCCGCCCCCCACAGCTCGCGCCCGGCGCCGCCGCCGCAAGCGCCGCTCCTCATGCCGCCGCCCCCCCCCCCATCCAGCGACGCCGCCGCACCAGCCCCACTCTCCCGCCCCGCCCCACTCGCCGCGCGCCGCCGCACCTGCCCCGCTCCCCGGCACCCTTCCCCCACGCCGCCGCGTGCGACGCGGCCCCGTGCGATATTAGTTCTTTTATAAAAAATATTTATTATATATACTTTTTTTGGGATATGAGTAGTGAAATCGTACTTTGAATGTGTAGCTAGAAGGAAAGAAAAACAACCAAAAATAGATCTTTTGGTGCATGCATGCGTTTGATAGGGTCGTCCTATTACTACTGCACAGCGAAACGTGCCAAAAATAGATCTTTTGGTGCATGCATGCGTTTGATAGGGTCGTCGTATCACTACTGCACAGCGAACCGTTGCCGTGTGCAAAAGCACACGGTAAAGTGCACATATACACACGGCAAAGATTTTGCCGTGCGTTTTTTGTCGGGACACACGGCAAAATTTGGCACGGCAAAGAAACTTTGCCGTGTGCTTTTTGTCGGGACACATGGCAAGATAAAAAACATTGAAAACTTTGCCGTGTGCCAAGTCATTGCACACGACAAAATTTCCGTTTTTTTAAAAAATAAACTTTGCCGTCTGCTAGGCCATTGCACATGGCAAAGTATCACGACGACGGGACGAGATTGACGGTGCCACAAACTTTGCCGTGTGCTAGGCTATTGCACACGGCAAAGTTTTATGTTTGCCGAGTGCAATATTTTGCCGTGTGCCCCGATAAATTGCACACAGCAAAGTTAAAACACACACGGCAATGTTTGCCTGTGCGGTAGTGTATGCTTCTGCACAAATAATTGTTCACCACAAAATCCGGCTATAGCGGACCTGAAATGTTCCATGGTCAAGATGTATGAATGTGTTTGCAACGTCATGCCCTCCGCAATGATCCCAGCCTGGGCTTCGCGGACTACTTGACGGCGTGTTTGATGCCTGCTTGTTTGGATCTGGATCTGACCTCAAATTCTTGGGGATGAGGAGCATCAACGAATATATACATCCTTGCATGTGCCTAATACAAGACCAATTCTCTGCCATGTTTTAGTCTACTAGTATAACTAACTATTAGTCATTCAATTTGAACAGTCTAACATGTACTTGCGATGATAGAGTGCCACATGTTTGTTTCTATTATTAGTGTTTACACTCACTATTTATATAAAAATAAGTATGAACAAAAAAACATAATAGCTCCCTCGTTTCCAACGACTCCCTGACCCTCATTTCCAACAATTCCCTGACCCTCATTTCCAACAATTCCCTAACATTTCAAGTTAAGTTATGGATGCAAGATATGTTGCTCTTTGCTTTCTCCTGATAATTGGCTTAAATGGAAGTCCAACATCTGCAGGTTTCTGTTCATACCTTTGTCTTTTTTACCACAATCATGTATGTTTGATGCCATAATGATGTATCGTTGATTTCTACTAATTCACTTTTTCACCTAGTTGCTATTCATCTTTTAAACATAGTGTTGGGTAGTTATGATTATGACAATTTAATGGAAATTTTTGGTGTGATCAAAATAAAGTGAGATTATAATTTACTGATGTGTGTGATTATTTTTGCAGAAAATTGCTGGGAATTTCCTGAAGCACATCCATTTTGCTTAAAGCCTTTGTGCAAGGCTAATTGTTATTTGGAGGCCGTAGCCCAGGGTGTCAATTTGGGGGGATACCATTGTGATGGAAATGGATTCTGGGGCTGGTGCGTTTGTTGGTTTTGTAAACATTAATTAGTTCTACCAAATTTGGATGAAATAAGATAGTCCCTAAGTCACTCCTCATTATTCCAATCCATTATCAAGAAGTGTTGTGTCCAAATAATTATAGGTCGCATGTTAATTAGTTTGCTCTTTTGCTATAGATAGCTAGTAAACTATTTTTTTTTATTTCATCATCTACAATGTGATGAGCATGCACCGACCTTTACTTATTTGAAATTAATGTGTCTAATTTCCATCCTTTGGTCTACTAGAGGAATATATGTATCTTTTGATATATGTTCATCTAGATTCCTGCCTTTCTGACTACGATGCTACACAACTTCTCTTTTATTTATATATTTATAACCTCTCCAATCAATTATCTTTTCTTCAATAATAAATCGTCAAAGTTTTCGGCACCTTTTCCGTCCACCATACATTAAAAAGTTTCCATGTTATGTGCATGTGTTAGGCTTTTCTTTTTTAAAAAACGTATCTCCTCATCTCTCCCCAATGATTTTTATCAAACAAAATTATTAACTTAACTTTGGATTACATAGCATAGCTAGCATCGGCTCCTATACTCGAGCCACCTTGGCTTATAATTATGCATCTCTAATCGCGTAAAATATCACGAAGCCACGCTCCAGATGCTCGAAATTGCCACACTGACCTCTGCTCTCCATCCTCCGCTTGCTGCATCTTCCGCATCGAGCAAACAGGAGGCATGCCTACCTCTTCGGTGACATGTCCTTTTAATCATCTGTGTGGAGTTGGCAGAGACAATCACACCTACAGGAAAAGCGAAATTTGCCGGGTGTTTTTCGATTTGCCTGGTGTTTTTTATCGGTGCCCTGCTCGGAGGCACCCAGCAAACAAAACCACCCGGTAAAATAGGATTTGCAGGGTGTCAGAAGGTGTCAGGTACCCGGCAAAATAAAACCTTAGATAAATTTTGAAAATATACTGGGTGCCGGCACCCGGTAAAAAAACACATCCGGCAAAGGTTGCTAGTTGACGGAGCCATCTGATGGCGTGATTTGCCGGGTGCCAAGGTGTTAGGCACCCAGCAAATATATAAATCTTTGTCGGGTGCCCCTAGTTTCAGCACCCGGCAAAGGAGTATTTGCCAGGTGTCTTTGAAGGCACCGGGCAAAATAATTCTTTTTTTTTTTTTTTTTGCCCCAGTTTTTTTGTGTGGCCTTGCTACAGCAACTCAAACCCTATATCAAAATTTGGGACAATTTTGAGTTTTTAACTATATTTTATTAATTTTTTTCATTTCATTGAATTTTTCCAACGACTCAAAATTTGAACCGTAGGTACATGAAATAATGGATTTGGGTCATTCGAAAAATGATATCCACGGTGTTTGGCGTATATCAAGGCCGCATCTAGGAGCTCACATCAAATTACGACCATCATGTCGTCGTAACATGAGGAGTTAATCGTAGGAAAAGTGTATTTAAATTATATAAAATCCAAACAACGTCTGAAAGTCACGAAACTTGTCGAGGTGTCTTGCTATCCCATGTGGAGGCTGTGGTAAAAATTTGAGAAAGTTTTGAGCAAGTTATGATGTCGATTGCTTAAAACCCAAACATCTCCACATGTGATTTTTGAGCAAGTTTCGTGATTTTCGGACGTCATTTGGATTTTATATAATTTAAATACACTTTCCCTACGACTAACTCCTCATGTTACGACGACATGATGGTCGTAATTTGACGCGATCTCCTGGATACGGCCTCGACATACGCCAAACACCATGGATATCATTTTTTGAATGGCCCAAATCTATTATTTCATGTACCTGCAGTTCAATTTTGAAGTCGTCGGAAAAATTCAATGAAACAAAAAAAAAGAAATATAGTTAAAAAACTCAAAATTATCTCAAATTTTGACATTGAGGTTTAATTGGTGTATCAGGGCCACAAAAAAATTTTGAGACAAAAAAAAAATATAATCTATTTTGCCGGTGGCCTAGGAAGACACCCGACAAATAAGCCTTTGCTGGGTGCCGGAGCCAAGGGCACCCGGCAAAGGTTTTATTTTGCTAAAAAATAATAATTGTTTACCGGGTGCCGCGCTACCAGGCACCCGGCAAAGACTCGACCTAACAAAAGGCCCACCGCCCACCAACCCCACACCCCAACCCTATCTCGCCCCCCTAGGTCACGCACGCCGCCGCCGCCCCCCCCACGGCTCGTGCCGCGCCGCCGCCGCAAGCGCCGCTGCCCGCCCCCGTCCGCGACGCCACCGCACCGGCCCCGCTCCCCCGCCCCCCCCGCTCGCCACCGACGCCGTCGCACCTGCCCCGCTCCCCGGCACCCTTCCCCGGCGCCGCCGCGTGCGCGCGGGCCCTGTCGCCGCCGCGTGCGACGCTGGCCCCCGTGCGGCCCCGTTCGCTAGCGCTGCTGCCGCACTTGCCCCACTCCCCGCGCTCCTCAGCACCGGCCCCCAGCGCCGTCGCCGATGCGTGCGACCCCCTTCGCCGCCGCATGCGCCGCCGGCCGCGTGCGCCGCCCCGGCCGGCTTAGCCACCCCGGCGCCACCCCGGCCGCTTCGCCACCTAGGCGCTAGTGCTTGGGAAGAAGGAGCAGGGGAGCAGAGGAGGAGGAGAGGAGAAGGGAGAAGGAGGAGAGGAGAAGGGAGAAGGGAGAAGGAGGAGGAAAGGAGAAGGGAGAAGGAAGGAGAAGGGAGAAGAAGGAGGAGAGGAGAAGGGAGAAGTAAGGAGAAGGGAGAAGGAAGAAGAAGGGAAGCAGCCACCAGCCGATCCGATGGCTGTTGATCCTCCTGCTGCTATGGTCGTCCCCGCTGTCGTCGTCGTGCCTCGCTCTTGCCGCAAGGTAGGCCTTACCCTTGTAGTGTAAGTAGTGTTAGTAGTGTTAATAGTAGTTGTAGTGTTAGTAGTAGTAGTTAGTAGTTTTAGTTGTGTTAGATGTAGTAGTTAGTAGTGTTAGTTGTAGGGTTTGTAGTATTTGTTGTTGTACTATGCCTATACGTGCCCATGTTCGGTGTTTGTTGGCCTTCGTGCCCATGTTCATTGTGTATGTGGTTGTTGGCCTTCGTGCCATATTTCTTGCAGGTTTGTGGACCTCCCCATGCAGGGGAGGTGCTGTCGAAATTTTGAGTGGACAGTAACCATTTTCCCCTTTTTCCAGGAGGAGGACATGTGGGAGGGACTCGGTGACCCGGTTCTCGGATGTCACCGGCACCCTAGGTATAATCCCTATACCCGTATGTGGTCTTTGGTCGATGGAGCCTAGTTGGACGTCTCCTGTCTGAAAGAGATACGGTCGGAGATATGCAGATCTCTGCATATTTGCGACCTTATCTCTTTTGGATTGTCCACATTTTTTGAATAGCCCGCGGATGCGTGGATGGGCTAGTTTCCCTACTCCGCTCCGGTTCAAGATAGAGTTTTGGCATCACCTCTCCGTTGTTCTCCGGATACACACTCTCCCTTGCAGGACGTGTATTGGGAGAACAGCGAGGAGGTGCTGCCAAACTTCTATCTCGAACCGAAGCGGAGCATGGAAACTAACCTCATCCACGCATCCGCGGGTGGGATTAGGACCTATCCTCACCTATTAGAGAGTAGGGGCACCGTTTACATGTAATTGGTGGTCACCCGTGGATATGTTATATATGGTAGAGGATGGAGGACCGTCAGTGGATGTACACAGGCTAGACGAGTAAGAATGTTTCAACCTTTGAATGGTTGGAAAAGACCAATCATTTCTTGAATCATGCATTTGGCAAGGGCCCGAATAGCAAGAAAATGGCGTCGTGCCCCTGCAAGAAGTGTGGTAACAAGAGATCGATAGACAAGGATGAAATAGGTGTACATCTGCACAACAGTGGGTTTATGCCAAACTACACCCGGTGGATCCACCATGGTGAAGCCACGTGTATGAGAGAGGAGGATGTGAGACAACACGTCGAGGCATTCGATGCTGATGCCAGGTGGCTGACTGGCTAGATGGCGTTCACCAAGCACAGTTTGTTGATGGATGTGAGGACGTGGAGATGCAGGCAGCTGTAGATGCGTCAACTACGTGATGGACTCGGCAAAAAAACCCCTTCACGCTAATTCTGAGGTCTCCCAGCTGGATGCCATAAGTCGCTAGATGGGGTTGAAGTCCGAGTTAAATTGGAGTTGAGAAGGCTTCGATAAAGTGTTGGCCGTGGTTGGCACCCTGCTTCCAAAAAACCATGTGTTGCGAAAGAACACGTACGAGTCACAGAAGCTCCTCAAAGCACTGAAGATGCCATATGAGAAGATAGATGCTTGTCCGAATGGGTGTGTCCTATTTCGAGAAGAATTCAAGGATGAAACGTACTGTCCGAAGTGTAAATCCTGCAGGTTCTTGGAGGTAGAGTCTGGTGACGGTGGTGGCCAGAAGAGGCCACTAAAGATACCCACCCGAGTCCTACGGCACCTTCCCTTCATGCCTAGGAGTCAAAGGCTATACATGACTAAGGAAATCACCAAACAGATGACGTCGCACAAGAATGGAAAACGCTATGCACCTAACAAGATGGTGCATCCATCTGATGGTGAAGCATGGCAGGCATTTGATGTCAAGCATCGGCCAAAATCCGATGAGGCTCGTAATGTATGTGTCGCGCTGGCAACAGATGGGTTCAATCCTTATGGCATGATGTCTACCTCTTACACATGTTGGCCCATGTTTGTTATTCCCCTCAATCTCCTCCGTGGAGTCGCCTTTCAGTGACATAACGTGATTGATAATTCTTGGGCACCTGGGGAATCATATGGCTATGTTCATGGAGCCTGTGATTGATGAGTTAATCAAAGCTTGGAATGAAGGGGTATGGACATATGACCAAGCTAGAAAGGAAAGCTTCAAAATGTACATCTGGTACCAGTACTCCATGCATGATTTCCTTGCTTATGGGTTATTCTGCGCTTGGTGTGTTCACAGGAAGTTCCCGTGCCCGGTATGCAAGGAAGCTGTGAAGTTCATTTTGTTGAAGAAGGGTGGCAAGTATTCTTTGTTCGATCAACATCGTCAAATCCTAGATTTCAACCATCCATTCCGGCGAACACCAAGAACTTCAGGAAAGGTGTCGCAGTCATGGACCCTAAGCCTTGCTTGAAGACTAGTACAGAGATTCATGCTGAGATAGATGCTCTCATGCCCAATGAAGAAGGTGGTTTTGTGGGATATGGTGAGCAACACATGTGGACTCATAAGTCTGACTTGACGAGGCTGCCCTATTTCGATGACCTTCTACTGCCCCATAACATCGATGTAATGCACACTGAAAAGAATATCGCCGAGGCACTTTGGGCAACACTCATGGAAACCGACAAGTCTAAGGACAGCCCTAAGGCTAGAGTAGACTTGGCGACGTTGTGCGATGGACCTGTCAATTATGGATAACCAGCAGTCCACCATGGGGTATCCCACGGTGGTAGAACTTCGGCAAGGGCACGTTAAGATCCGCGATCTGGACATTCGAGAAACAAGACAAACCAGGGAGACATGGTTTACCCAGGTTCAGGCCGCTCGGAAGCGTAATACCCTACGTCCTGTTTCTCGTGTTATGCTGTATGATCAAGTATCAGAGTACAATGAACCGATGCATTCTAGGGGGGTCCTTGGCCGCTTTATATAGCCGAGCAGCCAAGGGTATATGTAAAGGGGTCAGTTACATTATGTCGTGTCCTCGGAGGACTCTGTTTAACCTAACCGACTAAGTCTACTTGTGGGCCAAGTATCCTTGTACGCGATCCACCTCCTGGTCGGTTGCGGACCACGGCTTCGTCTTGTCGTCCAACCCATCAGCCTGGTCGGTAATGGGTCGGGCTCTGTCTGGTCTGGGCCGTCTTGCCGAGCAGCCCTGGCCTGTCTATGGTGGTATACTAGGTTTATACCCCCACAGCTAGTCCCCGAGCACCATGTATCTTGAGGAAAGTCCACCGTCTTGACCTGTACCTAGCAGTGCAGATGCAGACCACATATAGCACTGGTCGTTAAGTGCCGAGCACGGAGTGCTGACCACATAGAGCCAAGCACACAGCCCCGAGCAGTCTGTTCCTGACCACTGCTTTGTCAAGGAGCTGTTGATCTTGTCGAAAGATGCATGATGCTCAAAAAGAAAAAGAAATTTTCTTTTTATGTCCTGAGATGTGGGCCCACGTTGACACATGACAGAAGGTGTCACATAAGCGCTTCAACATGATCCAGCCAAGGAAATCAACCAGATCTTAGAGGTAATAGGCCCTAAGTCACCGTGAGGTGATGTGGGCCCATGTAGTACCCAAGTTCCATGGAAGATAGTATATGTTATATTGAACTTTTTAAGAAAAAATCCAATCACGACACCTATGACCCTCTGCTTAGGAAACAGAATAGGAAAAGATTCCAAGGACCAAGGACATAGGCATGTATAAAAAAGGACCACTGAGGAGCTGGCTGGGTAGTCCCCAGTATAAAAAATGAGGCCCACGAGCAGCACAAAAGGATCTGGGCCCATTAAATAATTTACCGAGACAGTAAAAATTTGCCGGCTGCACGTGGGGTGTACAGCCCATATGACCGCGGCCCACTAGGGTTAAAAAAGGGGCGTCCACACGAGTCAAAGGGGATCCAACCTTGGAAGTCAATCAGACGTCATCCGATGGCTATAAATAGAGGCCGCCACCAGAGGGAGACGGTTCCTCACTCATTGCCACTCCAGTCACTGCAGTTTCTCGAGTGCTCCGCATTCCACCGCCGCACTTGAGAGCAACCGCCGCCACGCAATGCACCACCGCCAGATCCAGAGCTTAGCAACCACCAGCGAGGGCACCTAGCCAGATCCAGCTGCTACTCACTCGCCGGAGCCGGTGCGCCGCCGCTGTAGATCTAGCCACCACCGCAAGTTAGGGTTTCGCCGCCGCCACATTCGCATCACCTTCAAGGAAAAGATGGTGAAGAGGGCGTCGAAGAAGGCGACGAAGGGAGCGGGGCCGGTGATGCGCGGCCCGGAGTGGGTCCAGTCGACCTCCACTCGGGAGTCGCTACAGGCGCTCGCGGAGCCGCCGTACGAGATGGGCGTCTGGAGGGAGCCGCGCGGCGAGGACGAGCCGCGCCCCAACGACGGTGATTTTGTCGTGTTTGAGGACTTCGTGCCTCGGGGGTTATGGCAGCCGGTGAACGGGTTCCTCCAAGACCTGTGCATGTGGTGGGCAATCTTCATATGCAACCTGGACCCCAACTCCATTCTTACTGTTGCGATTTTTATCGCATATTGTGAGATGTTCTTGGGGATCCCCCCCATTTCAATCTGCTCCGCCACTTCTTCATGCTCTGAAAGAAGGGGGTGGAGACCGGGGGGTCCCAGTTTGCTGGGGGTTGCTACATCCAGCTCTGGGATGGGATGGCCGCGTCCTGGCTTGGCAGCAGGTTCGGGTCCGCCACCAAGGCATGGAACAAGCGCTGGTTCTACATGAGCCAGGATGTTGTTGTCGGGAGGTGGGTCCCCTGCGATGTCAACCAGATCCCAGAGGCCAATGCCAGGTGGTCGGAGCCACCTCCTGCTGGTGATACGCAGGTGCAGGAGCTGCTGGAGTTGATTGACAACAAGCGGGTGAACGGAGCGTTCATGGCCGGGCTGTGGCTGGCCCGCCGCGTGCAACCGTGCAAGGAAAGGACAAACCCGCTGTACCAGTATAATGGTTTGCAGGATCCAGCACGGGAGACAGCGGAGAGAGTCGAGTACAGCTGGGTGCACCAAAAACTCAGGGTTTTGTTTGAGAAGTACAAGGAGGGCAACTCGCTGCCTGATGACAAGCAGGAGCCCTTCCGTGTTAGCAACCCACCACCAGAGGTAAGATGAGCAAGTGTTGCATGTGTTTTTCATTGTGGTAATGTTCCTGACCATTGTTATGATTTTGAGCAATCCACTGTCTTGTGAACAGGGGTGGAGCGCCCAGTATTTTTCAAGTGTACCTGTGGAGCAGTGGCCAGAAGGCGATGCCTTGCGTGGTCAGCGCCGTCCCCCGAAGACCACTGCCCAGGAGGAGTTTGAGGACCCTGATGTTGAAGAAGGCGATGATGATGATATGGTGGGATCGACCACCAGGGGGCAATGTCATGCAGCGGGTAAGCGCCCAATGCCCGTTGAGAACCCCAAGAAGAAGAAGAAACCAACAACTCTCGGCACCGGAGATAAGTTGAACCTCGGTGGAGATGGAGGCGACAAGGGCGGCAGCAAGAGAGTCGCCCCTGAGATTTCAGAGTCTTCGGACTCTGATTCTGATGCTATTTTTGACCGCCGGCGTAAGCGCCAAGCACGCGCCGGTGATGAGAGTGGTGGCTCCAAGCCGCCCCTAGCAGCACCACGGCGGTCGTCGAGGAGGCCCGGGCCGACCACCGCTACGCTGGGACCGACTCCCGCCACCACGCCAGAGACGCCGGCACCAGGGGCGACTGCCGAGCAGGGCGCCGGGCAGTCCCCAGGTGGGCAGCGGGTCCCGCCCAGGACAGTCCCCAGGCCCGAAGCAGGGACTGGAGGCGGGGCCCCAAGAAGTGGAGGCACGCCCCAGTTCAAGGGCGGATTTTGCCGGTAAGTATTGTCTATGCCATTTCGTTTGTTAGCTGTTTGAAGCCAAATAAGGTGGTCGGCAGATTGACATGCTGTTCCATGTAGTCGGCCGGGTACCACCCAGCCCAGAGCTCGACGGGCACGGCGGCCACACCATCGGCTCTAGAAGTGCCAGGTGGGGGGCCGGTGCAAGGCGAGGGGGATGCCACTAGCGCCGCACCGCACGTCGAGGAGCGGTGTATGGAGGAGCGGGTGGAGCAGCATGTTTTTCCCTCTCCGGAGCAAAACCGCCACCTTGCATAGCCCACGCCGGAGCCGGCTGCTCAGCCCACACCGGAACCAGCTGCTCAGCCGAGGCTGGAGCCAGCTGCTCAACCGACGCCAGGGGCGTCCGCACCAAGCGCGCCTCCATCACCCGTGGAGGAGATTCCACGGGATCCTCAGGTGTCGCGTCCCACCATCCCCAAGAACCGCGTCATGATCACCAGAAAGGTGGGGGATAAGTGGACCTCCTATGACGAGGTGCCGGAGGATGTGATGGAGGAAGGGATCAAGGGCGCCCTAGAAGGGCTGACCGCCCGGATCCAGGTATGTGTCTAATAGCACGACTGTAAAAAGGGTCATGAAGCAAATATTTACTTTTACCCTGTTTTGTACAAACCATGCAGACCACCAACGCACAGCGCGGCCGAACCATTGAACGGTTCGCGCCTATTGATGAAGAGTGCAGGGTCCTCCGGGAGGAGAAGGCCAACATGGAGGCTCAGGCTCAGGTCTACCAGGCACGATTGGCCGAGCAGGAGGAAGCTATGGCGGCCCTGCGGCAGCAGCTGGAGGAGATAGAGGCGGGTAAACAGGGTATGTAGCCATCCATCTGTAGTTGCTGAGCTTTGCCTTTTTGAGGAAAATTATATATATGTTACCTTTGCATTAGGGCTAGAGGATCAGGTCGCTGCTCTGACGCATGCGAAGACTGCTCTAGCAGAGCAGTTGAGTGCTGTGGAGGAGCAGGCTAAGGCGGACAGCGTGCAGATCGCCGCACTGACCAGTAAGTTGCACAATTGACTAATTGCGAGTGTTTGTCTGCTGTGTACTGGATTGAACAGTACATGCTAACCACCACTGTTGATCATAGCAGAGACGAGGGACCGCCGCCTGGCGCAATTTGAGTGCCTGAAGGACACCTGCAGCTACCTTCAGAAGAAAATTGACTCGATGACCGCGAACATCAAGCCGGTGCTGAGGGCCATCTTCCCTGAAGAGGTGCATCCAGCGGACCTGGCGGGGAAGCTATCCTCGTCGTGGAGCAGTGCCGGCGGCTGTGGCCGGTGCTGCAGGACTTCATCTCCCGGGCCGGGACATATGCCGCGGCTACAGTGCTGGTGGTGGTCGCTCGAGGGTCGACGTGGTGGAACCTGCCACTGTTGCCCTTGGAATTGCGCCGGAACTGGATGACGAAGCCACAGAAGAGCTCCGATCCGCCTTCACTCCAGCCGCTCAAGCCCTTGTTGCTGATATGACACTGATTGAAGATCCTGCACCAGGTGAAGGTGGTGGTCAGTAGGGCCTTTGTTTTAAACAATGTTATTTAAAACGTTTGTATGTAAGTGGTGCTGAGCACGGGGTGCTCGAAACAAAAACTTTAAGGCCGTTTTGAGATGTAGACTAGTAGGCATACTTAAGCGAGCGATAAGTATTTTGCCATTTTATGTTTTATCATTATGCATAACTCGGTGCATAATGTTAGTTTGTTTAGAAAATTTATGTCGACAAATAAGTTTTGTGTCCACTCTCGAAGCGATTAGCTCTGTCAAGGTGACAAAGGGACGCACTAGTGAACAGTGCGGTACGCCAGGATCACTAGGTACGATCCTAAGTATCTATTGGAGGGTGCCTGCTGAAAGTCCCTAGTTTGGTTTTGGCTAATTGATGAAACCTAGGACTAACCTTGTTTATCTAAAGTGGTTGATTTAGAGAAAGGTTGTCCACATGATGAGCATATTGAATATGAAGCATGACACGTGTCATGTGATCAAAGAAGAAGATCAAGACGATGCTTGGCTCCATGGACCGGTGTTGAAGGTGAAGGGCTAGTCGAGGCTTCGGAGTGAAGGACCATGCGATGGTGAAGCTCGGGCAAGACTAGGCGCCGATGGACCGATGCACGGTGAAGGGCAAGTGAAGTCAAGATCGATGGATCGAGACGGTCACATGATGGTGTGAAGTGTTCATATCATTTGGAGGAACAAAATGGGCTCAAGGCAAAGGTATAACCGTTAGGGCCATTTTGTTTTGCACTCAAGACACCATAGAGGGTGTGAGTGGTTTAGGATTGATAGCCGCACTATTAAGAGGGGAAGTCTTATCGGCTATTCGACGCACGGGTGCCACTAGGTGAATTCATGAAGTGCATTGCATATAGGGCCTAGTGAGCTAGCCTAACCTTTGGGAAATGATTGTGAAAAGCTAACACACAAGCACATGGAGTTGTACACTTGGTGGTGTTGGCACATTTACAAAGGTGGCATTTGGGCGCGCTGTGGCTTGCAGGGTAGAGATGGGTTTGGGTCCCTCTCTTCCTCCCGCCGAGCTCGTGAGGTGGGATTCGGCACTTTCGAGAAAAATGGATGCATATTTTCTATTGCGCCGATGCAAAATTTGGTTGAAATCATGCTATCTCGATGATCAAGTTGGTATACTTGTTGGATAGCATGTTGGAGAAGTTGGTGTCACGGCACGGCGACGAAAAGACGGAGGCTGCGCCTAGCAGAGGCGCCGGACGCTGGGCGGACGCGTCCGGCGGGCGGCGGACGCCGACCAGAAAGTTTCTGGTATTCGACCTTTGGTCGGGCGTCGCGCCGGACGCGGGCCGGTGTTGACACCTCTAACACCACTCACGCTAAGTTGTCATCCCTAGCATGGCGCCAGAAGTGTTGGTATAGAAACTGCTCCTCTAATCAAGAAAAATATGGGATCCGCAAGCGAACGATAATACACCATCGTAGCATTTTACCGGAAGTATTCCGGTATCGTTATTTATATTTAGCTCAAAGGAAAGAACTACGGACTTAAACAACGAGATGAACTTGCTAAACACGACTACTTATGAGTGATTGATTACACAATCACATACTTTGGCGAGAGGGTAAACCATGATAAATAAGGGAATATAAAGTAATAAGCTCGGGGTATAAATCACACGAGATTAGATATAGACTACTCACAAAGGTAGGTTGACATCGATTAGTGCAAGAAATATAAATCCTATGTAGGTTCTAATCTACTAAGTCATTCATCTACTCCAACTCTACACTATCATATACAAAGACAAAAGACTTTTCATCTATGTATAAGGATCATTGCTATAACAAGCCAAGACATAGCGGGACTTACTACGCAACTTTGGTTCTCTAGACCTACCAACGTGGGATGGAATACGGAGGACTCAACGGAACCGTCACTTCCGCGATCTACCACACGACCCGGCCAATAGGGTGCATTTGCGTAAACGGCATCTAAGCACCATGCTTACATGAAATCTACCACCTAACCCCCCGGAAGAGAGCTAAGCGCTTTGCAAACATATACATAAACTTATTACCAATCATAACCATATCAAATGTAGAACTAGAATAAACTAGGAACATAATAAATAGAAACATAATGATATTTAGAATAAAGTCACAAGAATAGATACAAGATAATACCAATTCTCGATGATGAAGATCCGAATTCCGAGCACAGCGCCCGATTCTTCCTCTATCTAGTCTAAACCTATATAGAACTTGAAGATCTAGAGTATCTATTCTAATTCTCTCGTGGAGATCTCTCTCTAAACCCTAGCTTTTCGATGGCTACCTCTCGAATAATGAATTCTTGAATGAAATCTCCCGAGCCGGGGGCCGGGGCTCAATATATAGTCCCCTAGGATTCACCACAGCCATCGGATCAAACCGACCTAAACGGACGATAATTATTCATCCTCAAAGGCGGTGGAGGCGGGGATCCGCGAGCCTCCACCGATTGGTGGAGGTGGGGAGTCGGCCGACCCAAGGAGGGAGTCGGCCGACCCACCACAATGCCGGTGGGGGTCCCCGCTTCCGAGGTTTGCCTTCTCGGAGTCTTCTAGAGTATACAATTTTACCCGTTCGGTCTTTCTCTCTATGTAATCATGACATGTGGGCCTCCTTGGATGTTTTCCCGATAATCCCCTCGCGAAAACATATATTCACCAAAACTCGTGGAATCATCGGTTTAAACCCTAAGTCTATGATGGTGAACAGATTATACCCCTCTTTCTCTCTCTCGGTTGACATATAAAATTGATCATTAACAACCGTCAACAAACTCCCCCAAGCTTACCCTTTGCTCGTCCCCGAGCAAATAGCTACGAAGATGGATCGGGAGTTGCCGCAATGCTTTCATGCTTAACAAACACACATGCTCCAAACAAGAATTCATCCCTAGACTAGAGTGAACTATAATAACTCCCAAACTTACTCATGTTTCTTTCAACCATGGGGCTTTTACCGCACTTGGGTCTTGAGTAGTTGAAAAGACGAACAATTAAGTCAAGCACTTGTTGTCTCATGCTCTGTTGTTCCACCTCTCGTTGAGTTTTTACAAGATTTTCAATAAAACTCGAGTTCCTTAATACAACCCTTTCAAGTCTCTCAATATGTGGTATTTTTGGATCCTCTCTAAGGCATTGAAAGGAGATATGCCTTCTCTCTTACTCTCGAATATGTAGTATTTGTGGTTTCAAGGCATTTATAGATGAGCCTTCACTCTCTCTCTCTCACCCTATTCTAATAAAGGCTTATATGGAGCTCATAGGTGTGGAGAACTAATGCATTGGCATGATCGAACCATGGATCCGAAGGAACTCAACATACAACCAATCGGTGTGTGCATGTGTGGTTTTATATGTGGATGATATATATAAAATAGAGAGAAATATTTGTGGGAGGAGAAGGGGTGCACAAAGGAATTATCAATGCTCCTTTATTTGGATGAAACTTGGAACTACTTCAACACTTGAATCTTCTTGGAACTTGAACTTGGAAACTTGACAAAGACTTTGGGCTCATAAATTTTTCTTTCTCTCTTTTTTTTTTTTTTTAGAATTCTTGCAGCCCAAAAAGGAATGAAATACTTCTTGAATGGAACACTTCTCAATCTTGACAACTTCACATCGGGAACAAATGGAACACTTGGAGCATTGATTTTGGATAATTGGCTAGCAGAATGAACAGGGGAATATTTTTGGGTGTTCACTCTCAGTGTAAGAGTAGAACAATTTCAATGGATAATAATAGGCTTTTTGTGGTGCGTACTTCCGGGTAGAAGTAGCGGGGGTGCATGTGAGTGTGTGAAACCAGGATTTAGCCGTATGATGAGTTCATAAGGATACAACACAAACAAAGACGAGCCCTAAACAAATGAGGAGGCTTCCTATTCTAATGATCAAGTTTGGTCATGTGGTAGGAATTTTAACTCTCGTCATATAAGGAACTCATCATGAAACATTTATAATTTTCACAAACAAATCTCGAGAATTTAGTGGCACTTTGGAACACAATGAACAGCTCGAGACTATTATCATATCATGTCCGTCAACTACCTAGACTTAGTTTAAGCATATGCTCCCACAGTTTCGGTGTAGAGTAAATCCAGTTGTCAAACAAAGTATCCAAATCTTGGGAGAACTCAAATTTAAAGCTAGGTACTTGCAAAGAATTAGAGCAGAGCAACTATTCATCATTTCCATCATGCAATCCTCAAGTCTATACAATTTTATTTATAACAAACTGAATTGAAAACAAACTTACTCACTCTTTTTATTTGGTTTTCATCTTAAGGCAAACTCGAAATGTAAACACACTTAGAGAAAGCAAACTTCTTAAAACAGCAAGCAAATTTTTATTGGGTTTTTCTAGTTTTTTTTTTAAATAAAACAAACCAAAGAAAAACAAACAGACTGAAAACAAATAAACTGAAACAAAAGGAAAGAATACTTATCTTGATAATGGGGGTCCTCCCCCAAGCTAGCCTTGCGGCGGTGGTGGTGGATAGTGGATGTGCAAAGCGAGTCCACCAAGCCATGCGGCATGGAGGCGGCTTCTTCCCGGTTCTCTTGAATGGTGCCCGGTGTGGGTGGTGTTCTCGTTCCACCGGAACCGGTCATTCCACCTCGATCATGGCGATTCGAGTGGCGTGGTGTTGTGCTGGAAGGCTACTTGTTCATCATAGTGCTCTTGGGGTGAAAATGAAACCGGTGGCATCGGAGTGGCGACGTGGCTCAAAGTCATGGTGGGGTTCTTCTTCTTCTTCATCGGTGGTACCAAAGGGGTCATAAGAGTATCTTGGCGGCCGAGGGTCCTAGCTCGGATGGTCCTGGCTCTGATGGGTAGTAACCATAGAATGGTTGATGTGGTTGGCTTTGTGGTGGGTACACCCATGAGTTTAGTGAGTGGTGCTAAGGTACATTCCACTCATTGAAACTGGCATGCGCTGGTTCTTCTCGGGCGGTTTTCGGCACCACGCCAAACTAGTTGACGATTTCCTTTACTCTCTCCGAGCGAACTCTTCGAGGTGCTCTCTCATTCACTGGTTCTGCCTGCAACTCAATATGATAGTTTTGCACATGATATAAAGCCAGTTCCGGGTTAGGTAACCGGATCGCAGCATCACCATATTTTGCATAATAAACATCATTCACTTTTTTCAATAAGTGACCTTGGCCAAAAGTATAGAGGTCATAAAATTCTCTATGATGTTCAATGTACTCAAAAGTAGCTCCCTCTAATAACTTCAAGCTTGTGGCAATGCGGGTGATAAGCGAGCAAATGGCCACACTTCCTACTTTGTAACCAGGGACACTCATCCAATGGTTCACTAGGAGATGGATAGGAGACACTTTCTGTTTCTTGACAGCCGCGTATAGCAACTGCAAGTCGGCTACTCTGATCTTGCTTTCATCAAATCGTGGGAAAAAGGTGGCTCCTATCCAACGGTGCAAAAATCTAAGCGTAGGTTGCTCTATGGCTGCGGTGCGTTGCGCTAAGTGGTACGGTACTCTAGAAATGCTGCTCCAAAACCTATGTGCATCAAAATCACCTAGTGCTGCATTTAAATCTATGAGGGTATCTTGAGGGAAACCTAGGAGGTCACTAAGGTTTCTCCAAGAGACAGAATATTCCAGAGCAAACATTCTAAAATAAACTCCATTGTCCGTGTATCGAAGGGTGCTAAGGAATTCTATGGTCAAAAGCCTAATCCCCTTCTCAGTGAGGTTTGCAAAGGAAGTCCAACCAACTAGTGGAAAAATTGTATCGAATTCTTGAGCCATACCTGTCGCTAGCAGAAGTGTCGGATCGATGACTGGCGTGTGGATGAAACGCTTGTTCTTGAGCTTCTTGTATACATCCTTCTCCTGAGTAGTTCTCAGGGCAAGATCAGATGTTCTCATGAGAACTCTCTGAGATGCTGGTGGTGGTGCAGGTGCTGCTGCAGGTACTTCTGGTGCTTCTGGTGGTGGGTCGACACTCATGTCGGAACCAGCCACCGAGCTCTGGCGAGAGGCACTTCTTGTCCTGATGTTCCGGATGGTTCCCGAGATCCCCTTGAAGACGCTCTTCATCCTGCAAGTTGCTCAAAAGAAACAAAAACAAACACTAGTGGAGAGAAGGATTAGCACAAGGTTAGTGGTTAGCCGTCCAGAGTCAGCGGTCCAGAGGTTAGTCGTTCTTCATGACAAAAAACTCTAAACTTCAGGTCTTGATTTTGACAGAACCTCCCCTAGATTTTAGATTTTCTTTATCCTAATTGGACAGCATTTCCACTAATTTTGTGATGATCTACTCAGCACTATCCCTTCCCTTTACTTGCTACAAACTCTTGCTCACTCTTCTCACTTCTTCTCTCTTCCTACTCTCCTCCTCTTCTCTCTAACTCTCTCCAGAAACTCGAAGTCGAGAGCGGTGGTTTGGCTAAAATTCTGGAGTGTGGGTGGTGTAAGGAAGCCATGGGAGGAGGCCTATTTATAGAGGGGAAGGGGAGAGTCGGCCGACTCAATGGTGGGGTCGGCCGACCCACCATATTGGCCAATGTGGCTGCCACTTCACATGCTATTGCGTGATCTTTCCTTCATCCAGAAATTTTGGTCGGTTGAGTGGTTTTGGCGGTGGAAAAGAGAGGATAGTGGAGGTGAGTGGAAGTGGATGAAATTATGTGATTTGATGTATGTGAGGTGTAGTCTATGACATGTGGGACCCATGGTGAGGGACCCACCAAGCACTAAATGCCATGATAAAAATTATAAACAATGCAGAAATTTAAATGAAGGTAAACTAATTTAAATGCATAAAATGATAAATTTTTGTGCCACCACGATAAAATATTTTCGACGGGTTGTCACACACCGTAAAATTATTTATGCGGGGCTGAATTTTTTTTTTATAATGCAATGCTGGAAATAAATATGCCTAAGAAAATTATAAGAGATGCAATTTAAAATGCGGATAAATACCGAGTTACCTTCCGGCGAGGATTCGGATTTCTAAAGTCCTCCGAATTGGACCTTCCAAAATATTTATTCCGCTGATGATCCCAGAGATGCATCCTCTGTCTCTGGTGGTTGTACTGTCTGATCTTCTTCTACTATCTTTGCGGATTTGTTGAGCTCTTGTTTCGACTTGAATGCGAATTTCTCTTCTTGCCCATTTATAGTGAACTTGATTTCTCCTTTCCCGACATCAATGTGTGCATTGGCGGTGCTTAAGAAGGGTCTTCCAAGTATAAGTGACACCTTTGAGTCTGGATGCATATCCAGTACTACAAAGTCTACCGGCACGAAGAACTCTCTTATCTTGACTGGAATGTTTTCAGCAATGCCCAACGGATAACGAACCGATTGGTCGGCTAGTTGTAGACACATTGATGTTGGCTCAAGTGCAGTGTGGTTGAGCTTGTAGTAGACTGCTGCGGGCATCACACTGACACTTGCTCCAAGATCACAGAGTGCGTTATTGAAATGTTGATCTCCAATTGTGCAGTCGATAGTGGGACATCCTGGATCTTTCTTCTTTTCTGGTAGTTGGTTGAGGATGGCCGCACTACATTCTTCGGTTAGCTTGATCACTTCATTGGATGGCAGTGGTCTCTTCTTGTTAAGAATATCTCTTATGTACTTGGCATAAGTGGGGACCTGTATGGCATCCAGCAGAGGTATATTGACATATAACTTTTGAATTACCTCCACGAACTTACCAAACTGCTCATCTGTCTGTTGTGGTCCTCTCTTCCTCCTAGGGAATGGTAGGTAGTTTGTATCTCGAAATTGTTGTCTTGCTTCCTGATCTTGTACTGGCTTCTGTACTGATTCTTGTGGTAATACTTCTAGCTCAGGTTGGAAGTCTTCTTCTTCTGCCACTGGTGGTAGCATGGTTGGCCTTTTTGCTCCTTTTGGATAGGGAGGATCTCTGGTGGAACTCCCTCTTCTTGTAGTAATAGATCTCACCTGCTCAGGGTTAGTGGCAACAGGCAAAGCAATGGCCAATTTTGCTAACCTTTCTTCTATCTTTTTATTGAACTCTAGTTGATCATTAATGGCAGAGGAGAAACTATCCATTTTAATACTTAAGTTTTCCAAGATTTTGTTATTAGCAGCAAACCTATCCTCTATAGATGAGTTGATCTTGGACTGTTGTAGAACCAACTCTCTTAAAGTAGGTTGCTTTGTATAATTACCTGACTGAGTACCTTGATTAATGGATGGTTGCACCCAATGTGGAACCTTTCTCATGATGGGACTTGAATTCTGCTTATATGTTGCTTCAATTGCTCTTTGATCTTCTTTGTACTTGGCCCTCTGGTCAAGCCAATGGAGTAAGGTATCCATCTTGGTTGATAATGCATTCACTTCTTCTATTGCTTCTTCACTCTGGTGACAATCTTGAATGTTGTCTTGGGACCAGCTTTGATTATCTGCTATCTTCTCCATAAGTCTTTTAGCTCTCCCAAGAGTGAGTGATAAAAATGATCCTTCAAAGCCAGTTGCATCTAGGTGCTCACGCGTCTTCGGAGTTAATCCGTGATAGAAACCTTGCATGAGTAACCATTCTTCCATTCCATGATGGGGACAATCTTGGATATATCCTTGCAAACGCTCCCATGCTTCGACATGGTCTCCGTCTTCTGCTCGTTGGAAGTTGGTAATCTTTCCTCTTAAGGCATTGGTTTTGCCTATTGGGAAGAATTTTGCTAGAAAGGCCTTGGAACACTTCGCCCATGTATTGATATCTTCTTTATTTGCATAGAACCATTGCTTCGCTCTTCCCACTAGTGAGAATGGAAAGAGGCGAAGAAGTATCAGTCTTCTTTAACTCCATCTATGGCGATGGTGTTCCCAATCTCCATGAAGTCCCGTAGATGTGTACTTGCATCTTCATGTACCTTTCCACCGAATTGGATAGCTTGCACCATGTTGATGAGACTTGGCTTGAGCTCAAACTCCATATTATTTTGTATTGCTTGGACCAGTCGGATGTTCTCTATAGTTGGAGCAGAGAACTCCAAAGAGGGTCTTCTCACCATCTTGCTTGGTGACGAGCTTCCTTCTTGATTGAACCGACTCGATGATCGAGAGTTTTGAATGAATCGATTCAATCCCGCTAATACCCCGTATAAAATATAGACAAAGAAAAACAACAGGGGTGAACCCGCCAAAGTAGAGGTGACTAGTGACAATCACTCATTTTCTAAGTATCTCGCTTAAGCAATTTTTCTCTAAAAGTTTATTCCGATCCCCGGCAACGGCGCCAAAAATGCTTGTTGACACCTCTAACACCACTCACGCTAAGTTGTCATCCCTAGCATGGCGCCGGAGTGTTGGTATAGAAACTGCTCCTCTAATCAAGAAAAATATGGGATCCGCAAGCGAACAGATAATACACCATCGTAGCATTTTACCAGAAGTATTCCGGTATCGTTATTTATATTTAGCTCAAAGGAAAGAACTACGGACTTAAACAACGAGATGAACTTGCTAAACACGACTACTTATGAGTGATTGATTACACAAATCACATACTTTGGCAGAGGGGTAAACCATGATAAATAAGGGAATATAAAGTAATAAGCTCGGGTATAAATCACACAGAGATTAGATATAGACTACTCACAAAGGTAGGTTGACATCTCGATTAGTGCAAGAAATATAAATCCTATGTAGGTTCTAATCTACTAAGTCATTCATCTACTCCAACTCTACACTATCATATACAAGACAAAAGACTTTTCATCTATGTATAAGGATCATTGCTATAACAAGCCAAGACATAGCAGACTTACTACGCAACTTTGGTTCTCGCTAGACCTACCAACGGGGGATGGAATACAGAGGACTCAACGGAACCGTCACTTCCGCGATCTACCACACGACCCGGCCAATAGGGTGCATTTGCGGTAAAAGGCATCTAAGCACCATGCTTACATGAAATCTACCACCTAACCCCCCGGAAGAGAGCTAAGCGCTTTGCAAACATATACATAAACTTATTACCAATCATAACCATATCAAATGTAGAACTAGAATAAACTAGGAACATAATAAATAGAAACATAATGATATTTAGAATAAAGTCACAAGAATAGATACAAGATAATACCAATTTCGATGATGAAGATCCGGAATTCCGAGCACAGCGCCCGATTCTTCCTCTATCTAGTCTAAACCTATATAGAACTTGAAGATCTAGAGTATCTATTCTAATTCTCCGGTGGAGATCTCTCTCTAAACCCTAGCTTTTCCGATGGCTACCTCCGAATAATGAATTCTTGAATGAAATCTCCCGAGCCGGGGGCCGGGGCTCAATATATAGTCCCCTAGGATTCACCACAACCATCGGATCAAACCGACCTAAACGGACGATAATTATTCATCCTCAAAGGCGGTGGGAGGCAGGATCCGCGAGCCTCCACCTCGATTGGTGGAGGTGGGGAGCCGGCCGACCCAAGGAGGGAGTCGGCCGACCCACCACAATGCCGGGTCCCCGCTCTGTGGTTTGCCTTCGGAGTCTTCTAGAGTATACAATTTTACCCGTTCGGTCTTTCTCTCTATGTAATCATGACATGTGGGCCTCCTTGGATGTTTTCCCGATAATCCCCTCGCGAAAACATATATTCACCAAAACTCGTGGAATCTGTCAGTTTAAACCCTAAGTCTATGATGGTGAACAGATTATACCCCTCTTTCTCTCTCTGGTTGACATATAAAATTGATCATTAACAACCGTCAACAGCCGGACGCGCGCGCCGGACGCGGCGTGGTTCCTGTGTAGCGTCCGGCGCTCGGTGGAAGACGGCGTGGTGCTGGTGGCTTGGCTCAAGGCGGCGGACGCGCGGGTGCCGCGTCCGGCGCACGCGGACTCGGAACGAAAGTTCCAGAGCACGGCATTGCGAGCGGACGCGGGCGCCCCGGACGCGGGTGACGCACGCCGGACGCGGGCGCCGGACGCCGACGTGGCGGCACGCGGTTGGCCGCGGCACCAACGGCCGGCTCGGGCCGTGCGCAAGGAAGAAGCGCGGACGCGTCCGGCGGTTTGCGCGGACGCGTCCGGCGCGTATCGCTCGGCCTCCCGACGGTCACATTTGTTTGAGGGGTTATAAATAGAAGGTGGCCGGCCCTTGGGGAGGTCTCCTGGCCATTTCTCATCCCTTGTGCATTCTTTGAGCTAAGAGACTCTCTCCCACTCTTCTCCCTTGCTTGGTTGTTCATCCTAAGTGAGATTGAGTGAATCACCTAGTGCATTGCATTGCTTGAGGGCATCTAGTGGCACTTGTGGGTGGTTTCGCGGTGGATTTCTTGTTACTCTTGGAGAGTACCGCTCCTAGCCGGCTTGGAGATTGTTGGAGGCGTTGGCAAGAGAAGGTAATTGTTCTTGGCCACCTCCGGTTGTTTGTGAGAGGTTTGAGCTCACCTCGTGGGGATCACGAAGAGCATCCTAGTGGATTGCGCGTGTCGTTGAGTACCTCGCTTGAGAGTGGTGTCTTGCGGTGCCTTGCGGGCGAGCCTTGAGGGGCTAGTGACTTGAGGGTCACACCGAAGAACCATCTAGGTGTTGGTCGACACAACCGGTGACTAGCTTGGCGGTGCCCAAGTGAACACCGGTGAACAAAAACAATTGTGTTCATCTTTGTTCCCGGTGATTGGTCTCCGATTGTGTGTTGCCGATTGATTGATTGTTCATCTCTTGGTGATTGACAACCTCGACTCTACGCGTTGGTATAACAAGCTCCTACCCTCTCTTGTATTACTTCGTTTACATTCTTGCAAAGTAGAATTGCTTGTGTGGTCGGTCGGGAACCACTTCTTGTGTAGACTAAATCCCGTGGGTAGAATTGCTTGTGTGGTCGGTCGGGAACCACTTCTTGTGTAGACTAAATCCCGTGGGTAGAACTCTTGATCACTAGTGGTAGCTATTGTGTGTGCTAGTGATCACCTACTAGGATTGTTTGGATAGGAGGCTTGCAACATCTAGTAGGCTAAGCAAAACTTGCTTTCCGCCGTTTGTGTATCTAACGAAGTTTGCTTAGTGAGTTTGTAGAAATTTTTTATAGGCTATTCACCCCCCCTCTAGCCATCTAGGACCTTACACCTGCCGGATCTCCGAGTGCCGTGTAGCACGGAGCTGTATCACATCAACAGAGGACCGAGACACAGGACCTTCTCAAATTGTTCTCGGCGAGTAAAACACAAAGTTTAGATGTGACTTATGCAGGGCGCATGTATGCAAGGGTGTGCAAAATTTCAAAGTAAGAAACTGCAACTGGGAAGAAAAGAGACGAAAAAAGGAACTTTTTTAATAGAGAAATAATAGTATAAGGTGCATATCTTTATAGGTAAAAGCGTATGAGCATCTCTATGTGCCATGAATTTGGCTCTTCAATTCCATCTAATGTCTCCAACCGGTAAGATGTTGGGCGAGTAACAGCCTTGACCCTGTACGGTCCTTCCCACCTTGGTGATAACTTGTGGAGGCCATCCGTCTTTTGGACACGACGGAGCACCAGATCGCCGATCACAAACAAACGTCCTCAGACGTTACGATTATAGTAGCGGCGCACCTTAGCTAAGCACTTTTCAGTCCGAGCACATGACTCTAGGACCTTCTCTTCCTTAGCTATGACGTCAACCTCTCTTGCTGTGTCGGAGGTGGTTTCGTCGTGGTAGGCTACCCGTGGTGATCTAAAAGCGACCTCAGCTGGTAAGACAACCTCTGAGCCATACACCATGAAGTATGGTGAAACTCCTGTATTGCGACTGGTCTGAGTACGAAGTCCCCAGACCATGGCAGATAACTCCTTGAGCCATCGACCAGGTTTGAGCTTCGTATCAACCAAGAAGACTCGCTTCTTGAGTGCGTCAAGGATCATCCCATTAGCACGTTCCACTTGTCCGTTGGCTCGCGGATGAGCAATGGATACGTACTTGACCTTGATCAGGCTGTCGTCATAATAGTTGAAAAAAGCATCTGAATTGAGACCCAAGATCAGTGATTATGGTGCTCGGGACACCAAATCTGTGGACAACCTCGTCTAGAAACTGGACTGCCTTCTCAGCTGTGGCTTTTTTGACTGGTTTGTATTCGATCCACTTGGAGAATTTATCAATAAGCACGAAGACGGACGTATGGCCACCAGGCGCTGGTTTGAACGGGCCGATCATGTCCACCCTAGCATGAGAAGGGCCAAGCAACCGGGATGGTTTGTAAATCATGTGCTAGGACATGAATCTGCTTGGCGAACATTTGGCAGTTGACGCACCACCGTACGTAGTCTTCAGCGTTAGCAATGGCTGTAGGCCAGTAGAAACCTGCCCGATAGGCTTTGCCGACCAGTGTCCGAGATGTTGCATGGTTACCACAAGTGCCCTCGTGGATGGCTTTGAGAAGCTCGATCCCCGCTGTCTGGGTGATGCACTTTTGGAATATAATGGACTTGGGTGCTTTGTGCATCAATTTGCCGTTGACCATAGCATAGGCCTTGGCTCTGCGGACCAGTTGCTGGGCTACAATTTTGTCCTCTGGGACAAGGTGATCATTCAGGTATTTGATAAAGGGCTCTCTCAGTCTTCCTGGGGAGGCGTCGCCTGTTCGGCTGACTCTGTACCTTCATCATCTTCCTGCTGGGTGAGGAGACCATCGTCGAACTCAACGTGGTGTTACTGAGCAGTGTGGTCAGATAGCTGACCACCGAAGTAGGTTCTGGTGTATGTTCTACCTGATCAGAGATCGAAGGCTTTATTAAATCTTGAACAAAAATGCCAGGGGGCAACTTGGCACGAGTTGAGCCCAACTTGGACAGTTCATCGGCTCCCATGTTCTTTTCACGGCGTACGTGGATGAATTCCAAACCGTAGAACTTGTTCTCGAGTTTGCGAATTTCAGCGACATAAGCGTCCATCTTTTCGTGGACTGTGTCCCAATCCTTGTTGACTTGCTTGATGAGCAAAGCAGAATCCTCGTAGACTAAGAGCTGTTTGATGCCAAGTTCAACTGCGATACGAAGGCCATGTAGAGCTACTTTGTATTCGGCGACGTTGTTGGATGCTTTGAAGTGGATACGTAAGACGTATTTTACCGTGTCCTTTGAAGGAGAGATAAAGTAGACACCAGCCCCTGCACCATCGATATTTAAAGAGCCGTCAAAGTACATTGTCCAGTACTCGGCATTTGAATCTACAAGGGGTAGGCTGATGTCCGACCACTCCACGATGAAATCAGGCAGGGCCTGTGACTTCACCGTTCTGCGGCTGCGGAATTGGAGCGTGAACTCGGACAATTCCAGCACGTATTTCACGATCTGACCACAGGCGTCTCGGTTACGAAGAATATCGTCCAGTGGTACATCGGTGACTACTGTGATCTTGAAGGCTTGGAAGTAATGAAGCAGCTTGCGTTTGGTGATCAGGAGTGCGTACAAGAGCTTTTGTACTTGGTTGTACCACTACTTGGACTCACTGAGCACTTCACTTATATAATATATGGGGCGCTGGACTCCATAGACGTGTCCTTCCTCCTCTCGCTCGACTACTAACACAGTGCTGACCACATTGGTTGTAGCAGCTATGTATAGGAGCAGCTCCTAGTCCTGTTTTGGGACTGTTAGGAGCGAGGGGGAGGTGAGGTAAGCCTTGAGCTGCTTGAAAGCCTGGTTGGCTTCCTCCGTCCATTCAAACTTGTCTTTAGCCTTAAGCAATTTGAAAAAGGGAAGACCTTTTTCGCCCATTCGAGAGATGTATCTGCTCAGGGCGGCTAGGTAGCCTGTGAGTTTTTGGATATCTTTGACACATCGGGGTGGTCGTAACTTCAAGACATCGGCCAGTTTCTTGGGGTTTGGCTTGATGCCTTCCTGGCTGACTAGGTGACCGAGAAGGATCCCAGACGGGACTCCAAAATCACACTTGTTGGGATTTAGTTTCCACTTGAACTCATTGAGTTTGTCGAAGGTGCGCTGCAGATTTGCAATCAAAGTATCCGCCTGCCTTGATTTGATTACCACGTCATCTACGTAAGCCTCTACGAGATCGTCGGCGATCTCTTTCTCGAGGCAGGACTGGATAGCCCGTTGGTAGGTAGCTCCGGCGTTTTTGAGACCGAATGCCATGGTCGTGTAACAAAAAGCACCAAAGGGGGTAATAAAAGCGGTTTTTTCTTGGTCCTCCTTTTTAAGGGCTATTTGGTGATAACTGGAGTAACAGTCAAGAAACGAGAGCAACTCGCAACCGGCGGTAGAATCTACGACCTCGTCGATTCGAGGGAGATTGAATGCCTGCTTGGGGCAGTGTTTGTTGAGATCTTTATAATCAACACACATCCTCCATTCTTTATTCTTCTTTTGAACAAGCACCAGATTGGCTAACCAATCCGGGTGGTACACTTCTTTAACAAAACCTGCTGCTAAGAGCTTGGCTACTTCTATCCTAATCAACTCCTTGCGGTCACGGGCGAACCGGCGCATCTTCTGTCAGACTGGCTTGGCAGTCGTTTTGATGTCAAGGTAGTGCTCGGCCTTTTCCCTAGGAACACCAGGCATGTCGGAGGGTTTCCATGCGAATATGCTGATGTTATCCCGAAGGAACTGGACGAGCGCGTCTTCCTATTTGGGATCGAGATCTGCTCCAACCTTGGCGACCTTGGTCGGGTCGTCGTCGGAGAGGCGGACCGTCTTTGCGCTTTTCACCTTGTTGGACGGGCGCCGACCAGATCCAACAGGTACCTCGAGGTCTGCCGGTGGTGCGTCGTCAACACCCAGGCTGGTGTGCTTCAGGGCGTGCATCAAGTCCTGGAATTCTGCCACAGCGTAGGCGGCAGTCTCACACTCTCGAGCCATGAAAACATTGCCTCGAAGGGAAAGTGTTCCCTGCTCGGTAGGCATCTTCAATACCAAGTAGCCATAATGGGGAACTGCCATGAATTTGGCGATGCCTGGTCGACCCAAGATGGCGTGGTATGTTCCCTCAAAGTCGGCTACGATGAAGGTGATGTGCTCAGTGCGGAAGCGGAGCTCCTTGAAGGCTAGGTAGAACAAGATGTTCAGGGCACTGCTGCCGTCGACGAGCACCTTCTCGAAGCGGATACCGTCGATCACTGGGTCAAGGAGCAGTGGGAAACGTCCGGCGTCTGGGACGCGCGCCCACATATCTTTGCGACTGAATGATATGGGCTACTTAGACCAAGCTGGAAGTTTGACATCTGCGACGAGGCCATCAGGTTCTTGCATCGCGATGATGGCGCACGTTAGCAACTTTCTGTCACGGTTGGTCTCGAGCCCGACCTTGCCGCCAAAAATTACAACAGTGACGTTCCTCTTAGGTTCTCTGAAAGCATGACGAGGATTGACGTCCTATGTTTCTTCTTCTTCCGGCTGGTCGGCGATCTTGTTTTTAGCCTTAGGGTTGGGGCGAGGCCTCTTGTTGGCAGCGGATTTGATGAGTGCGTCTGTTAGGACTCGGCACTCACCCATGGTGTGGCCTTTGCCAGGATGCCGAGGACAGTCCTGAGCAAAGGTCTTATCGAGCACTTCGCCCCCGACTGGCTTATGTCCTTTGACCGCATTGACAGTATCGTCATTGCGGTTTCGGTTGCGCTTGCCACCACCATAGCTATCCTGCCCCCGACGTTTGAAGCTGCATTCTCCATCACGGGGACCAGGTCCGCGGTTGAAGCGCTGGTTGTTACGGCGCTCGATCTGTCTACGCGGTGGTCGGTCGGCGTCGCTTTCGTCGTCGAAATCGTCATCTCGACGGAAGTTGCGGTTTGATGGGCCGTCGCCGCCTTGGTTTAAGCCATCGTCCAGGAGCGCATAGTCGTGCACGACGCTGAGGAGCTCCTCCATGGTTTTCGGCTATCTAAGGAAAAGAGCCTTTTGGAGGTCTCGGCCACGTGGTTGGACTAGGCCGTCGATGAATGCCTCGGTGGCGGTCTCCGGAGAAATTTCTGGCACACGGCTCCATGCGTCCGAGAAGCGTTGAGTGTACTGTGGTAGGGACTCTCTTGGGTGAAGGCGGACCTGCTTTAGTGCGTACTTGGTTCCTGGTTGGACGCAAGTTGACTTAAAGTGGTCGATGAAAATCTGGCGGAGCTGCGCCCAGCTGTGGATTGATTCTGGTCGTTGACGGAGCAGCCACGAGGTGACTGTGTTACCGAGCACGACAGGGAGGTAGTTTGCCATGACGTACTCGTCGCCCCCAGCTGCTCGGACGGCGACTTCGTAGAGCATGATCCAGTGCCCGGGATCTGCCTTGCCATCATATGTCCTGATCTCCGAGGTACTTAAGTTCTTGGGCCATATGACGGCCTTAAGTTCTCGGAGAAAGGTGGAATGCCACCGAGATTTCTGCGGGCCCGGAGGTGCTCGTCGATTTGTTCTCGGAGGTCCCGGCGCTCGGGTTGGACCACCTCGTCCTCGCATCGGCCCTGGTTGATTCCGCGCTGGCGGTTGGGGCGTCGGCGGTTGTTCGGAGGGCGCTCGCGTCTCGGAGCCTTGCCTTGGTACTCGACGAGATCGTCATAGTGTCCGTAGTTCCCTCCATCCTCGTAGGCGTATCTGCCGTTGTTGGACGAGTTGTCTCCTCCGCTTTCAGCCCGCAGCTCTCGCCGATTTCGGTTCTTCCGAGAACGGCGAGATCGGTAAGAGCTGGCCATCGAACCCATGGAACGGAGTTCGTTCACTTGGTCCTTAGCCGCTGCCAGGAACTCCTGGATTTCGTTAAGCCCAGGAGTTTCGGGAGGGAGTTGCTTCAATTTCTCCATAGCCACGACAATGTTGGCCGTGGGCGTCTCATGGACAGCTGCGTCGCCGGCCCCGTTAAACTCGGGGTTTAAATTGCGGCACTAGGGTCGGCATCGTGGTCAGGCGCCCCCATTGGGGCGCGGCTCTGCCCGGGCCTGATCGGCAATGCATTGTTGAGCACGTCTCGCGTTGCGATCTTCCCTTGCTTGCCTCTGTGCATCCGTTTCGTTCGGAGCGCATGGCTCATCATTACTGGTAATGAAAACTGTCGGCCCAAAACCAGGAGGATACTTGGGGAAATCAAGCGCGTTGCTGGGTGTTTCCATCTGGTGGTCGGAGGTGATCGGAGTATCCTCGGTGGTTGGGTTCCGATCTGTGTCCATGAGGCAGTCATCTCCCGAGGAGAAGTAGTCGTTGTTTCTAGGAGAGTTTGTTGGTGTGTACTCCAACTGTGCGAGCAGATCTGAGATGGTAGGAGTAACCGGGTCGGTGTCCTAGGATGCGTTCCTCAGCTCTCGGATCTCCACCATCCCGATCACGTGCGCGGGACTCCTCGGGACGGTATCCTTGATTAGGAGCGCATCAAAGTGCTGCTGGATGCCCCTAGCGCATGATGCCACCGCATTAGTCCGAAGGATAGAATGGTTGGGTCGTCATGCGGCGGAGCAGGTGGATCTGCTATGAGCAGCTTGCTCGGTGGATTCCGGTCTTCTCAGCATTGTTGCCGACGAGGTGATCGGGGATTTTGTCGTGCGTCGATGAATTCGTTCAACCTCGGGAGAGGAGGAACGTTTGCCCTGCGCTGGATCTGTTCAGCCAGAATCAAACGACGGCTCTGGTTGGGATCTAACCAACGAGAATTTCCGATTGGTCCAACAGCCTTGTTGGAGGTAGTTGGTCGAATGACGGGTTGATGGTCGACGACGAGATCTGGGTCATTGCGACACGCAGAATTTCACCGGCGTGGTCGGACGGGTGTGAAATCAGAGAAGTCTAGGCCAGCTCCTACGTGGGTTCAACTAGTTCCATGATCTCAGCTAACCCGCGACCCTGTTGGTCGATGAGGTCGATCAGATCTGAGTTGTCGATCGGCTTCCTTTGATTGCAGGGGAACCGATCTAAAAGTGCTTGGAGATCTGTTGTGTCCTCCGTTGCTGAGGGCAATGAGGAGTCTTGCACGGTGGGTGCTGTGACCGGCGGCGAGATAGGTGGTGCTGTGACCGGTTGAGCAGCGGACGGCGTGGGAGCCGGCTGAGTTGCAGATGGTGCTGGGACCGTCTGCAAGGCGGGCGGTGCTAAGACCGTTTGCCCTGCGAGCGGTGCTGTGACCGGCCCGGTCGCTCCCGCAAAGGTGAGGGGCGTCGACATCTCGGTGGTCCAGATGACCGATCCAAGGTGAAGGCGCTGCTGGCCTCGAGATTCATGGAAGCGGGGAAGGAAACCATCTGGATCGCCGTGAGATCAAAAACGCCACCCCCTACCTGGCACGCCACTGTCGATTACGGATAACTGGCAGTCCACCATGGGGTATCCCACGGTGGTAGAACTTCAGCAAGGGCACGTTAAGATCCGCGATCTAGACGTTTGTTGGTATTTCTTAGCGAAAGCAGTAAATTCCGCAAGCGCACAGAAAGACCGTTGTAGCACTTCACCCGGTGATGAACAGGGTATCGTAAACTTCACGAAGAACGGTATGGTCAGGTTTAGGTCTTAGCTAGGTTGCCCAGAGGAGAGAGTAGGTAACTGGGAAAGTGAGGTTTTCTATAGGACGAGTCCTTAGAGAAATATAACTCTACCGCTGATTACTTGCTTCGGGCACCGGATCGCACCTGGTCTGCCAGGTGATGCCGGCCATGCTCTACGCCGTACTGGACGTGGGGATTACAAAGGACGGACAGGGCTGTCACCACCTGCCGCCTACCACCTCAACCGTGGAGTACGAGGCAAATGAAGGTAACTAATCAGCTTAGACACCACATCTACGCCAACGTTACAGTTCTAGCGTCAGCTAGGAACATTCGTCTCTATCAGGAGTCCTCTACTAGAACTACCACCACAAGGACGGTCGACGAACCCGCAAGCAAACGACGATAAAGATAACTTTGCAAGAAGGAACGTTCGAATAGATAAACACGAACCTCTTACTTCAAGCGTAAGAAGTCGCCGAGATACAAGTGAGGAGGGAGCCGAGAAATCCGGCACTCCACCCCGTGGAAGACTAGCCTCCGGGAGTACTTGAAAAGAGTTACTCCGCTCTTGACCTCTCACTCTCCTACTTCTATTCTAGCTAGGAGCTAGATATAATGGCTCTACTCTTCCTCTAGTGTAGGCTTGTGGAAGTGGAGAGAGAGGAATGAGAATGAAGAATGTAAAGTGAATGTGTGAAATGAAAGAGAGAAGGGCTTTTATATGTGAAGATGGTCGGTTCCCGCACGCCCAAATGACCAAAACACCCCCGCACCACTCTCAGGGGCATTAATTGTACCGCCTCCAGGAAGGTGGGGCCGGGCAGCAGGTGCCTTGGCGCGCCCGTGCCCCTGGCGCGCTCGCGCCAGGTGAACCGTCCCAGGTGTTGACACCTCTAACACCACTCACGCTAAGTTGTCATCCCTAGCATGGCGCCAGAAGTGTTGGTATAGAAACTGCTCCTCTAATCAAGAAAAATATGGGATCCGCAAGCGAACAGATAATACACCATCGTAGTATTTTACCGGAAGTATTCCGGGTATCGTTATTTATATTTAGCTCAAAGGAAAGAACTAAGGACTTAAACAATGAGATGAACTTGCTAAACACGACTACTTATGAGTGATTGATTACACAGTCACATACTTTGGCAGAGGGGTAAACCATGATAAATAAGGGAATATAAAGTAATAAGCTCAGGGTATAAATCACACAGAGAATAGATATAGACTACTCACAAAAGGTAGGTTGACATCTGATTAGTGCAAGAAATATAAATCCTATGTAGGTTCTAATCTACTAAGTCATTCATCTACTCCAACTCTACACTATCACATATAGCACAAAAGACTCTTCATCTATGTATAAGGATCATTGCTATAACAAGCCAAGACATAGCAGGGACTTACTACGCAACTTTGGTTCTCTAGACCTACCAACGGGGATGGAATACAAAGGACTCAACGGAACTGTCACTTCCGCGATCTACCACACGACCCGGCCAATAGGGTGCATTTGCGGGTAAACGGCATCTAAGCACCATGCTTACATGAAATCTACCACCTAAACCCCCGGGAAGAGAGCTAAGCGCTTTGCAAACATATACATAAACTTATTACCAATCATAACCATATCAAATGTAGAACTAGAATAAACTAGGAACATAATAAATAGAAACATAATGATATTTAGAATAAAGTCACAAGAATAGATACAAGATAATACCAATTCTGATGATGAAGATCCGGAATTCCGAGCACAGGCGCCCGATTCTTCCCCTATCTAGTCTAAACCTATGTAGAACTTGAAGATCTAGAGTATCTATTCTAATTCTCTGGTGGAGATCTCTCTCTAAACCCTAGCTTTGCTGATGGCTACCTCTAAATAATGAATTCTTGAATGAATTTTCTCTGAGCCAGGGGCCAGGGGCTCTGAATATATAGCCCCCTAGGATGCACCACAACCATCGGATCAAACCGACCTAAACGGACGATAATTATTGCTCCTCAAGGTCGGTGGAGGCAGGATCCGCGAGCCTCCACCTGATTGGTGGAGGTGGCCAGTCGGCCGACCCACCCTCGGGAGTCGGCCGACCCACCACTCGCCAGTGGGGTCCCCTCTTCCAGGTTCGCCTTCCGGAGTCTTCTAGAGTATACAATTTTACCCGTTCGGTCTTTCTCTCTATGTAATCATGACATGTGGGCCTCCTTGGATGTTTTCCCGATAATCCCCTCGTGAAAACACATATTCACCAAAACTTGTGGAATCTATCGGTTTAAACCCTAAGTCTATGGTGGTGAACAGATTATACCCCTCTTTCTCTCTCTCGATTGATATATAAAATTGATCATTAACAACCGTCAACAAACTCCCCCAAGCTTACCCAACATTAGAAGATGGATCAGGAGTTGCTGCAATGCTTTCATGCTTAACAAACACACATGCTCTAAACAAGAATTCATCCCAGACTAGAGTGAACTATCATAACTCCCAAACTTACTAATGTTTCTTCAACCATGGGGCTTTTACCTGCACTTGGGTCTTGAGTAGTTGAAAGACGTAACAATTAAGTCAAGCACCGTTGTCTCATGCTCAAGTTGTTCCACCTACGTTCGAGTTTTTATAAGATTTTCAATAAAAACTCGAGTTCCTTAATACAACCCTTTCAAGTCTCTCAATATGTGGTATTTTTGGATCCTCTCTAAGGCATTGAAAGGAGATGTACTCTCGTATTTGTGGTTCAAGGCATTTATAGATGAGCCTTCACTCTCTCTCTCTCTCACCCTACTCTAATAAAGTTTTATATGGAGCTCATAGGTGTGGAGAACTAATGCATTGGCATGATCGAACCATGTATCCGAAGGAACTCAACATACAACCAATCGGTGTGTGCATGTGTGGTTTTATATGTGGATGATATATATAAAATAGAGAGAAATATTTGTGGGAGGAGAAGGGGTGCACAAAGGAATTATCAATGCTCCTTTATTTGGATGAAACTTGGAACTACTTCAACATTTGAATCTTCTTGGAACTTGAACTTGAAAACTTGACAATGACTGGGCTCATAAATTTTTCTTTCTTTTCTCTTTCTCTTCTCTCTTTTTTTTTTTTTTTTACAATTCTTGCAGCCCAAAAAGGAATGAAATACTTCTTGAATGGAACACTTCTCAATCTTGACAACTTCACATCGGGGATAACAAATGAAACACTTGGAGCATTGATTTTGGATAAGTGGCTAGCGTAAATGAACAGGGGAATATTTTTGGGTGTTCACTCTCGGTGTAAGAGTAGAACAATTTTAATGGATAATAATAGGCTTTTTATGGTGCGTACTTCCCGGGGTAGAAGTAGCGGGGTGCATGTGAATGTGTGAAACCAGGATTTAGTTGTATGATGAGTTCATAAGGATACAACACAACCGACAAAGACGAGCCCTAACAAATGAGGAGGCTTCCTATTCTAATAATCAAGTTTGGCTGTGGTAGGAATTTTAACTCTGTTATATAAGGAACTCATCATGAAACATTTATAATTTTCACAAACAAATCTCCGAATTTAGTGGCACTTTGGAACACAATGAACAAGCAAATGAGACTATTATCATATCATGCCCGTCAACTACCTAGACTTAGTTTAAGCATATGCTCCCACAGGTTTCAGGTGTAGAGTAAATCCGGTTGTCAAACAAAGTGTATCCAAATCTTGGGAGAACTCAAATTTAAAGCTAGGTACTTGCAAAGAATTAGAGCGAGCAACTATTCATCATTTCCATCATGCAATCCTCAAGTCTACACATTTTTATTTATAGCAAACTGAATTGAAAACAAACTTGCACACTCTTTTTATTTGGTTTTCATCTTAGGGCAAACTCGAAATGTAAACACACTTAGAGAAAGCAAACTTCTTAAAAAAGCAAGCAAATTTTTATTGGGTTTTTCTAGTTTTTCTGATTTTTTTTTTCAATATATAAAACAAACCAAAGAAAAATAAACAAACCGAAAACAAACAAACTGAAACAAAGGGAAGAAATACTTATCTTGATAATGGGGTCCTCCCCAAGCTAGCCTTGCGGCGGTGGTGGTGGATAGTGGATGTGCAACGAGTCCACCAAGCCATGCGGCATGGAAGCGGCTTCTTCCCGGTTCTCTTGAATGGTGCCTAGTGTCTCGGGTGGTGTTCGGTTCCACTTTGGAGCTGGTCATTCCACCTCGATCATGGCGATTCGAGTGGCGGTGGTGTTGTCTTTGGAAGGCTACTTGTTCATCATAGTGCTTTTGGGTGAAAATGAAACTCGGTGGCATCGGAGTGGCGACGTGGCTCAAAGTCTTGGTGGGGTTCTTCTTCTTCATCGGTGGTACCAAAGGGGTCATAAGAGTATCTTGGCGGCCGTGAGGGTCCCGGCTCGGATGGTCCCGGCTCTTATGTTCCCGGGGTGTTGTATGATGGGTAGTAACCATAGAATGGTTGATGTGGTTGGCTTTGTGGTGGGTACACCCATGAGTTTAGTGAGTGGTGCTTGAGGTACATTCCACTCATTGAAACGGCATGTCTTGGTTCTTCTCGGGCGGTTTCGGCACCACGCCAAACGGTTCACGATTTCCTGTCACCCTCTCCGAGCGAACTCTTCGAGGTGCTCTCTCATTCACCGGTTCTCGCTTTTGCAACTCAACATGATAGTTTTGCACATGATACAAAGCCAGTTCCGGGTTAGGTAACCGGATCGCAGCTTTACCATATTTTGCATAATAAACATCATTCACTTTTTTTAGTAAGTGACCTTGGCCAAAAGTATAGAGGTCATAAAATTCTCTATGATGTTCAATGTACTCAAAAGTAGCTCCCTCTAATAACTTCAAGCTTGTGGCAATGCGAGTGATAAGCGAGCAAATGGCCACACTTCCTACTTTATAACCGGGGACACTCATCCAATGGTTCACTAGGAGATGGACAGGTGACACTTTCTGTTTCTTGACAGCCGCGTATAGCAACTGCAAGTCGGCTATTCTGATCTTGCTTTCATCATATCGTGGGAAAAAGGTGGCTCCTATCCAGCGATGCAAAAATCTAAGCGTAGGATGCTCTATGTCTGCGGTGCGGTGCGCTAAGTGATACGGTGCTCTAGAAATGCTGCTCCAAAACCTATGTGCATCAAAATCACCTAGTGCTGCATTTAAATCTATGAGGGCATCTTGAGGGAAACCTAGGAGGTCACTAAGGTTTCTCCAAGAGACAGAATATTCCAGAGCAAACATTCTAAAATAAACTCCATTGTCCGTGTATCGAAGGGTGCTAAGGAATTCTATGGTCAAAAGCCTAATCCCCTTCTCGAGAGGTTTGCAAAGGAAGTCCAACCAACTAGTGGAAAAATTGTGTCGAATTCTTGAGCCATACACGTCGCTAGCGACGTGTCGGATCAATGACGGCGTGTGGATGAAACGCTTGTTCTTGAGCTTCTTGTATACCTCCTTCTCCTGGGTAGTTCTCAGGGCGAGGTCAGATGTTCTCATGAGGACTCTCGGAGATGCTGGTGCTGCTGCAGGTGCTTCTGGAGCTTCTGGTGGTGGGTCGACACTCATGTCGGAACCAGCCACCGAGCTTTGGCGAGATGCACTTCTCGTCCTGATTTTCCTGAAGGTTCCTGAGATTCCCTGCAAAATGCCCTTCATCCTGCAAGTATCTCAAAACAAACAAACACTAGTGGAGAGAAGGATTAGCACAAGGTTAGTGGTTAGCCATCCAGAGTCAGCGGTCCAGGGGTTAGTCGTTCTTCATGACAAAAAGTTCTAAACTTCAGGTCTTGATTTGGACAGAACCTCCCCTTGATTTTAAATTTTCTTTATCTTATTTGGACAGCATCTCCACTAATTTTTTTGTGATCATCTACTCAGCACTATCCCTTCCCTTCTCTTGCTACTAACTCTTGCTCACTATCTCACTTCTTCTCTCTTCCTACTCTTCTCCTCTTCTCTCTAACTTTCTCCAGGAAACACGAAGTCGAGAGCAGAAGGTTTGGCTAAAATTCTGGAGTGTGGGTGGTGCAAGGAAGCCATGGGAGGAGGCCTATTTATAGCGGAGGAAGGGGGGAGTCGGCCGCCCCAATGGTGGGGTCGGCCGCCCACCCAGGGTGGCCAACATGGCTGCCACTTCACATGCCATTGCGTGATCTTTCCTCCATCCAGAAACTTTGGTCGGTTGAGTGGTTTTAGCGGTGGAAAAGAGAGGATAGTGGAGGTGAGTGGAAGTGGATGAAATTATGTGATTTGATGTATGTGAGGTGTAGTCTATGACATGTGGGACCCATGGTGAGGGACCCACCAAGCACTAAATGCCATGATAAAAATTATAAACAATGCAGAAATTTAAATGAAGGTAAACTAATTTAAATACATAAAATGATAAATTTTTGTGCCACCACGATAAAATTTTTTTGACGGGTTGTCACACACCGTAAAATTATTTATGTGGGGCTGAGAAATTTTTATAATGCAATGTTGGAAATAAATATGCCTAAGAAAATTATAAGAGATGCAATTTAAAACGCGGATAAATACCGAGTTACCTTCCGGCGAGGATTCGAATTTTTAAAGTCCTCCAAATTGGACCTTTCAAAATATTTATTCCGCTGATGATCCCAGAGATGCATCCTCTGTCTCTGGTGGTTGTACTTGTCTGATCATCTTCTACCATCTTCGCGGATTTGTTGAGCTCTTGTTTCGACTTGAATGCGAATTGCTCTTCTTGCCCATTTATAGTGAACTTGATTTCTCCCTTCCCGACATCAATGTGTGCATTGGCGATGCTTAAGAAGGGTCTTCCAAGTATAAGTGACACCTTTGAGTCTGGATGCATATCCAGTACTACAAAGTCTACTGGCACGAAGAACTCTCTTATCTTGACTGGGATGTTTTCAGCAATGCCCAACGGATAACGAACCGATTGGTCGGCTAGTTGTAGACACATTGATGTTGGCTCAAGTGCAGTGTGGTTGAGCTTGTAGTAGACTGCTGCGGGCATCACACTGACACTTGCTCCAAGATCACAGAGTGCATTATTGAAATATTGATCTCCAATTGTGCAGTCAATAGTGGGACATCCTGGATCTTTCTTCTTTTCTGGTAGTTGGTTGAGGATGGCCGCACTACATTCTTCGGTTAGCTTGATCACTTCATTGGATGGCAGTGGTCTCTTCTTGTTAAGAATATCCCTTATGTACTTGGCATAAGTGGGGACTTGTATGGCATCCAGCAGAGGTATATTGACATATAACTTTTGAATTACCTCCACAAACTTACCAAACTGCTCATCTGTCTGTTGTGGTCCTCTCTTCCTCCTAGGGAATGGTAGGTAGTTTGTATCTCGAAATTGTTGTCTTGCTTCCGATCTTGTACTTGGCTTCGTACGATTCTTGTGGTAATACTTCTAGCTCGGGTTGGAAGTCTTCTTCTTCTCGCCACTTTGGTGGTAGCATGGTTGGCCTTTTTGCTCCTTTTGGGTAGGGAGGATCTCTCGGTGGAACTCCTCTTCTTGTAGTAATAGATCTCACCTGCTCAGGGTTAGTGGCAACAGGCAAAGCAATGGCCAATTTTGCTATATTTTCTTCTATTTTCTTATTGAACTCTAGTTGATCATTAATGGCAGAGGAGAAACTATCCATTTTAATACTTAAGTTTTCCAATATTTTGTTATTAGCAGTAAGCCTATCCTCCATAGATGAGTTGATCTTGGACTGTTGTAGAACCAACTCTCTTAAAGTAGGTTGCTTTGCATAATTACCTAACTGAGTACCTTGATTAATGGATGGTTGCACCCAATGTGGAACCTTTCTCATGATGGGACTTGAATTCTGCTTATATGTTGCTTCAATTGTTCTTTGATCTTCCTTGTACTTGGCCCTCTGGTCAAGCCAATGGAGTAAGGTATCCATCTTGGTTGATAATGCATTCACTTCTTCTATTGCTTCTTCACTCGGTGACAATCTTGAATGTTGTCTTGGGACCAGCTTTGATTATCTCGCTATCTTCTCCATGAGTCTTTTAGCTCTCCCAAGAGTGAGTGATAAGAATGATCCTTCAAAGAAGTTGCATCTTGGTGCTCACGCGTCTTCGGAGTTAATCCGTGATAGAAACCTTGCATGAGTAACCATTCCTCCATTCCATGATGGGGACAATCTTGGATATATCCTTGCAAACGCTCCCATGCTTCGACATGGTCTCCGTCTTGTGCTTTGTTGGAAATTGGTAATCTTTCCTCTTAAGGCATTGGTTTTGCCTATTGGAAAGAATTTTGCTAGAAAGGCCTTGGAACACTTCGCCCATGTATTGATATCTTCTTTATTTGCATAGAACCACTTTGCTTCGCTCTTCCCACTAGTGAGAATGGAAAGAGGCGAAGAAGTATGAGGTCTTCTTTAACTCCATCTATGGCGATGGTGTTCCCAATCTCCATGAAGTCCCGTAGATGTGTACTTGCATCTTCATGTACCTTTCCACCGAATTGGATAGCTTGCACCATGTTGATGAGACTTGGCTTGATCTCAAACTCCATATTATTGTGTATTGCTTTGGACCGGTGCGGATGTTCTCTATTGTTGGAGCGAGAGAACTCCGGTAAGGTCTTCTCGGCCATCTTGATTGGTGACGAGCTTCCTCTTTGATTGAACCGACTCGATGATCGAGAGTTTTGAATGAATCGATTCAATCCTGCTAATACCCCGTATAAAATATAGACAAAGAAAAACAACGGGGTGAACCCGCCAAAGTAGAGGTGACTAGTGACAATCACTCATTTTCTAAGTATATGCTTAAGCAATTTTTCTCTAAAAGTTTATTCCAAATCCCCGGCAACGGCGCCAAAAATGCTTGTTGACACCTCTAACACCACTCACGCTAAGTTGTCATCCCTAGCATGGCGCCGAAGTGTTGGTATAGAAACTTCTCCTCTAATCAAGAAAAATATGGGATCCGCAGCGAGCGAGATAATACACCATCGTAGCATTTTACCGGGAAGTATTCCGGTATCGTTATTTATATTTAGCTCAAAGGAAAGAACTAAGGACTTAAACAATGAGATGAACTTGCTAAACACGACTACTTATGAGTGATTGATTACACGAGTCACATACTTTGGCAGAGGGTAAACCATGATAAATAAGGGAATATAAAGTAATAAGCTCGGGGTATAAATCACACGAGAGAATAGATATAGACTACTCACAAAAGGTAGGTTGACATCTGATTAGTGCAAGAAATATAAATCCTATGTAGGTTCTAATCTACTAAGTCATTCATCTACTCCAACTCTACACTATCACATATAGCACAAAAGACTCTTCATCTATGTATAAGGATCATTGCTATAACAAGCCAAGACATAGCAGGACTTACTACGCAACTTTGGTTCTGCTAGACCTACCAACGGGGGATGGAATACAAAGGACTCAACGGAACTGCCACTTCCGCGATCTACCACACGACCCGGCCAATAGGGTGCATTTGCAGGTAAACGGCATCTAAGCACCATGCTTACATGAAATCTACCACCTAACCCCCCGGGAAGAGAGCTAAGCGCTTTGCAAACATATACATGAACTTATTACCAATCATAACCATATCAAATGTAGAACTAGAATAAACTAGGAACATAATAAATAGAAACATAATGATATTTAGAATAAAGTCACAAGAATAGATACAAGATAATACCAATTCGATGATGAAGATCCGGAATTCCGAGCACAGCGCCCGATTCTTCCCCTATCTAGTCTAAACCTATGTAGAACTTGAAGATCTAGAGTATCTATTCTAATTCTCTGGTGGAGATCTCTCTCTAAACCCTAGCTTTGCTGATGGCTACCTCTAAATAATGAATTCTTGAATGAATTTTCTTTAGCCGGGGCCGGGGGCTCGAATATATAGCCCCCTAGGATGCACCACGGCCATCGGATCAAACCGACCTAAACGGACGATAATTATTGCTCCTCAAGGTCGGTGGAGGCGAGATCCGCGAGCCTCCACGATTGGTGGAGGTGGCGCCCGGCCGACCCACCACGGGAGTCGGCCGACCCACCACTCTACCGTGTGGGTCCCCTCTTCCGGGTTCGCCTTCTCGGAGTCTTCTAGAGTATACAATTTTACCCGTTCGGTCTTTCTCTCTATGTAATCATGACATGTGGGCCTCCTTGGATGTTTTCCCGATAATCCCCTGCGAAAACACATATTCACCAAAACTTGTGGAATCTCGGTTTAAACCCTAAGTCTATGGTGGTGAACAGATTATACCCCTCTTTCTCTCTCGATTGATATATAAAATTGATCATTAACAACCGTCAACACCATGCCACCGACCTTGGGCTCGGGCTTGGTTCTCGGGCCTGGTGTTGGCCCATGTGGTGTTTCGTCATGTTGGTGCGTCGGTTTGGCCTTTCTCTTCTTTTCTTCTTGTCTTGCCTTTGGGCCCATTTTAGAATTCAAATATTTATTCTCTTTTCTCTAGTTTTTGGCCCAAAAGATAGGTATTCCATGAATGCTCCTGCAAAACAAGTGTTCACCAAAACTATGGAATTTCGTTAGTGTAAATCTCCTATCTAGGTGGTTTTTGGTGAACTATGAACCTAAGTTGGCGGGGTTAGATATGCAATAAGGACCGCCAACAAGCTCCCCACACTTAGCGCTTTGCTCGTCCTCGAGTGAAGCAAAAGTCACTAAGGTGGTTTTTTTGTCTTCCCGAGATATTAACCGCATACGATTATTCCAAGCCTCACTTTGGTTATCTCGTGAGCATTCACGTGTCTACCAAGTAATCTTTGAGCTTATTGAGGGATGGAGCACTGGATTTCAAATCAACTCGTGTCTCCCTGCTTTCAAGACTTGGGGTTTTTGAAATTTTTGTAAGAAAAGATAGCGATGAATTCCTCAAGTGATGCTCTCAAGTCACTCTTTTTGTGGGTGTTTGATCCTCACCAGAAAGCTTTTGTTGTCTTGCTACTCATCCTACCTCTAATGGTCGATATCCGGAGTTCATAGGTATGGATGAGGTGCATGCTTTCCTTGCGAGTGTTGTTGTGTTAAAAAGTGGATCAATGGAGGGAAGGACATAGCCTTAGATCGAATTGTGCAAGTGTGTGGAATATGAATGTGGGTGGAACTCCTTTTACCATGTTTCTCTCTTTTTATTTGAAGGAAAATATGGGCTTCCCTATAAAAAGGATATTTCTTTCTATTATTCTCCCCCTTCTTTCTTCTTCTCTTTTTTTTTTTTTTTTTTTTTCTTTCTTTTTAGATAATAGTATGGGGGAGATCTTTTTCTTTCTTTCTTTTTCTCTTTTTCTTTCTCTTTCTTTTTCTTTTCTTTTCTTTTCTCTCTTTTTTTATTCCGATAGGGATAATTAATTCTAATGAAGCCCATATTTCTGCGGGTAAGAGATATTTTTGAGAGAGAACCATAAGCGGAGTGGATAGAGTTTTATTTGTGGCGGAGATGACTGCGTAACTCTCAGTGTAAGAGTCAGCGATTTTATGGTGGATGGATGAGAGAATGATGTGCGCAACTTTCAGGGTGAAAGTCGGCAATTTTATTTGGTGGGTGTGTGTGAAATTCGATCTTGGGGATATGAAACTTCTCTCGCAATGATCCGGAAGAGTGGGACACAACTTTGGTACAAGGATAAGCAGGCAAGCAGCTATGTGGCAAGGTTTTATAAGTATAGCACTAATATTTGGCTCTGGTAGGTATTTAATCATCACTTGAGGATCATGCTATAAGTTTTAATATTTTCGCAAAGAAAAACCCAAGTCTCGCACGCAAGAGATAAACAAGTCTCATATCATCCTACTATCTCTCATCCCACAATAACTTAGATATTCAAGGGGTCCCTAAAAATTAGTTGCTCACGAAAAGATAGAATTTTGGCGAGGAATAAAAAGTATGCAAGTCGCAATCGATCGCGAACACAAAGGTAGAGCAGCCAATTTTTAGTTATAAACCCAATTATTTCTAGGAAGAATAAAAGTACTTGTAGAGAGTGAGAAGATGCACAAACCGATGATTTTTAAGGCGCGAATTTTTGTGCACCTTTTTGAGAGGTTGGGTAGCCTCCCCCACACTTGTTTTTGTACCTTTCTCTTGAATTTTTGTGCAACACATAGGACAAAAACAAGTCTATACAAGATAGAAGAAATATATATATTTATTCAATTATAAAACAGAAAATTACAAATAGGCGCACGATTACAAAATAGAAATGAAAAGGAAAATGCAACAATGCTGAAATTTAAAGCGAAGTGCGCGCGCCTAATTATTTGGGTGGAGCGGAAGGCTCTAGTGTGGAGCTCTAAGAGCATGGGTGGCGTTCGCTGCGCGTGCCACCCTCTCTAACTTAGTGGAGAAAGCAAGGCGAAACTTTCTAACTTTCTCTACTAAGTCCCTATGGGCAAGCTCCCTATCTGCAAGCTCCGCTTCTAGTTTGTCTATTATTTTGTAGAGCTCTTCCACCCTCTTACTAAGAAAAGTTAGGGTGGGGAACCTAGGCGAGGTTTCGTCACCCTTACTGTTGGTATTTGTTAAGTGCAACTAAAATAAGAAGGATTCCGCAAGCGCACAGAACATACCATTGTAGCATTTTACCGGGAGTAAACCAGGTATCGTTATTTATATTTTACCACGGGGGAAGCAAGGGTTAAAGAATCGGATAACTCACCATCATGTATCTACTAACTTAGTAAACCAACTAGACTAAAGCGGGGGTAAATAATATATATATATGTAAGGTAATATAATAAAGCACACATGAGAATTCTATGATAAATGAGTAGCTAGCTAGAGTGAGAGGACAACGGGAGAGATCAAAGTTCCTATATACTTCTCTATTACTTTGGTTCTATGATAACAGGGAATGGTTAGATATAGCGATCACACAATAGCACTTTGGAGCAGCAGGTCCTTTCCAACTCTCGAAGAAGACTGGGTAAAGAGTAGTTGGGAGAAGGCTGCCGAGAGCTCTACGAAACACCAACCCGAACGTGGTGGAATATGAAGGCCTGACAGTTTGTCACCTCTGGGCTACCACAACTATCCGTGGGATTGGGCTCAACCTCGGGTAACCTATAGTCTAGACACCATGCCTACACTATCGATTACTACTCTAATTACATATGATAACTAGAGCACTCAATACGAGCGAAGATCCCATGCTAGAATGTAACAACTATACTAAGCATACATATGAAAGGAATAGATAGAGAAGATAAATATATTGAAGCATAAGTCTTACAAGAGTAGATACAAAGACATACCAAATCTCTGAAGACTTCTCTAGAACCGGAGCGTAGCTCCGCTCTCCCGAACTCTCATCTAGATCTAATCTACTACATTGGAGTGTCTAGCTCTAATTCTCTAGAGAAGAGAAGTCATCCATTCAAGGGACGCCTCTACAACTCGATCCCGCGGGAGATAATGAATTAGGGTTTAAGGGATGCCTCCTCCGGGGCCGGGGGCCTGTTTATATAGCCCTCTAGGATGCACCACGCCCTCGGATCAAACCGACCTAAACGGACGATTATTATTCATCCTCAAAGGCGGTGGAACGGGGATCCGCGAGGCCGATGCCGATTGGTCCAGTCATGAGTCGGCCGACCAAGGGTGGGAGTCGGCCGACTCTCCACCGAGCCCCGTTCGGGCTCCCGTTTGGTCCAGAGCCTTCTCGAACCTTCCAGTTACATGAATTTTCACCGGTTCCCGATTATCTCTATGTCAACGACATGTGGGCCTTCCTTGGGTATTTTCGTGACACCCTCGTGAAATGTAGAGACATTCACCAAAACTCATGGAATTCTCGTCGGATAACCCCTATATCTAGTTGGTGAACATATTTTAGTCCTTTCTCATGTTTAGTTGACGGTAAAAATTGGCACTTAACGACCGTCAACAACTCCCCCAAGCTTTCCTTTTGCTCGTCCCCGAGCAAAGATAAACTCGGTGTGGATCGGGAGTTGCTACAATGCTTTCACGCCTCAAAAGTACACATGCGTTCAAACAAGAACTCTCCTCCGGAATAGAGTGAACTATTCGACTCAAAACTTACTCATATTACCTTTCACCATGGGGCTTGTAACCGTCACTTGGGTCTTGAGCGCGGTTGAAAGACGAACGGTCAAGTCAAGCGCTATGTTTCTCGCTCTTTGATCAACTATTATTCTGGAGTTTTTGCAAGATTTTCAAATAAAAACTCGAGTTCCTTGTATGAACCTTTCGGGTCTCTCATTTGTGGTATTTCTCGATCCTCTCCAAGGCATGAGTAGTGTATGCCTTCTCTCTTCTCTCAAAATATGTGGTATTTGTCGAACTAAGGCATAGTGGAAAGTGCCTTCTCTCTCTCACCCTACTTTCTAATAGGCTTATGTGGAGCTCATAGGTGGGGAGACACTCAAACTCACTTGCATATATTGCACAGTTAAACCATGGATCCAATAGGAACTAAAATAATAATAAAGTCATATGTGCATGTGAATGAGGAAATGGGATGGATGATAAGATGATGATGATAAGGAAATGATTATGAGGGGTGATCACTTGGTGAACATCTACTTCTACACTTGCTCCTTTGAGGATAACATGACTCCCTTTATTCGGAAACCTTAAAACTTCTTGAAGGGAAGGACTTGGCTACTCTTTCTTTCTTTCTTTCTTTTTCTCTTTTTTTTTCTTTTTTTTACATAGCAACCAATCCTCTGAAAACAAAACTTTAGCAACGGGGAGTGTATGACTTGAAATGATAATGACTGGAGCTTTTATGTAGGCAATTGGAACGGCGATGATTATCTCTAGATGTTCACTCCCGGATAGGATGGCCATGAATATTTTTGAGTGTTCACTCCCGGTGTAGGAGTAGAACATTTTTTGAATGGAACGAAATGAGTGGCATATATATATATATATATATATATATATATATATATATATATATATATATATATATGTGGAAGAATGGATGGATGGATGGATGGATGGATGCGTACTCCCGGGGTAGGAGCGGCATAAGCGCGTATCTCCGGGGTAGAGACAAGACAATATGTGGGGAAATGCGTACTCCTGGGTAGGAGCAGCATAGGTGCGTATCTCCGGGGTAGAGATAGCACAATATATGGTGGATATGGATCTATATGTAGGTGGTACTTCTAGGGACAAGTAGCACGAATGAATGTAGTATTTATAAAATGGGTGCGTGCTTCTAAGGACGAAGTAGCATAGATCAATGGATGGAGAGCACATAGTATTGACTTTAACCGCATGATCGATTCCTTATGGGTCCACAAAAGATAACCACACTCAATGCCTATAAAGACTACACTCAATGCCTACAAAAATGATCTATATAAATAGATGGGTTTTCCGATCTAGTAAGCATGAATATATGGTCATGGTAGGAATTTAAACTCTCATCATAAAGGAACTCATCATGCAGGAATTTAATATTTTCAAAGATAAATTCTCCGTAACTCTAGTATCTCTAGGAACAAGATGGACAAAAGCAGCTCAAAACCTTCCCATATCATATCCACCAACTACCTAGACTTAGATCAAGCATTCGCTACCCACAAGTTTCGGGTTCGAGCAAATCTCAAATCTAAACAGTTGTGTCTAAAACTCGGGAGAGTGCAAGGTTGAAAACTAGGTACTTAAAAGGAATTACGGCAGCAACTATTCATCATCTCTATGTAGAGTTTATTCCAGGGATTACTTAAAGACAGATTAATAAGAGCTCTCCAAAAGTAGAAAAGATAAATAAGGAAATCTTTCTGGGTTTCTAAGGTTATGCATCTTTTTTTAGTTGTTTAGCAAGCTCTATAAATAAATAGACAAGTTGGAACACTTAGCTTGATACACGGGGGATGCTCTCCCCCAAGCTGGATGTTGACATAGTCTGCGGATATTGCCGACAGCGGAAGGAGTTCTAGTCTTCCCGGAGTTTCGTGGATAGTTGCCGTTGGAGACGGCGTTCAACCGTTGAGGGCAGCACTTCGATAGGAGACTGGACATCCTTCGTCTATTAGCTTTTCTTGATCCTTTATGTTCAGTGAAGCTCAAATAGACAACAAAGCTTGTGGAACCGATTAAGCGTTAGTGATAAAACCTCTAAGCCTTGGTTGTCTAGAACAGCCTTAACTCAAATGTCTTATAACGGGATCACAAGAAATATTTTTATCTTTTTTATAATAAAGGAATGCGAGACAGAGAAAATAGATATGCTAAAAAGTTATTTTTATGCCACCACAATGAATGATTATTCACATGGGGCTTAGTAGTTTTCTCGGATGCAAATGCACAACATCTTTATTTTCTTTTTCTAGTGCAAAGATAGTAAAGCGAAGATGCAATTAAGATGCATGTAGTGAAAATAAATATTCTTAAAGGAAAATGCAATCTTTGTGAAAGGAAATGCTTGATAAATACCAAGTTACCTCCTTGGCGAGGGTTCAATGATTTAAGTCCTCCGAACAGGGACTTCTTGTCATGTTCACTCCTTGATGCATCATTTGATCCCAAAGGTAGAGACCTTGAGAACTGCACCTCTTGAGATGGTAACTCTAGGAAAGGGGTCACCCATGTTCTTTTCTTATCCAACAGTCTTTATCACTGCAGCATCCTTGTGATGAAGAGTAGATGCTTCTAGTGGTCCTTTACTTCTTCTTGGAGTTTGTCTTGCTTGATTAACCTCTCTCCTTGACTTGTTCATGAGCATCTTGTCTTCTAATTGCACTCCTTTTTCCTTCCTAGACCTTGTGCTCCAATCATTGTTTCTTCTCGGCGTGCCGGAGTGACGGGGGCTTGAAAAGAGGAAGAGCATTGCTTTGGATCATTGTTTGAAGAGTCATCGGCCTTCCTCCCCAAGCTTGACCTTGTTGTTGCTCGCCACATGAAACCAAATATGAGTGTTGAGTTATCCCTCGAGTGTGTTGTACTCCTATGTCCTTAGACACCGTTTGTCCTCTCGTTCTTAAGCCTTCATTTGTCTCGAGAGGGATTTTTGATTATAGGTCCATTGAGCAAAGATCTCTCCCTTGCATCCTCGCCTTTGTTTGTACTTGTCCAATCTAGGATGAGCGTACGGTGCATGTTGCATGATCTTCTTTCGTCAACCATTCTTGATTTTCATTGAGTCTTGGTTGATGCATTGATGTTCGTTGGAGATGTAGACTCGAGTTCTTCCTTGATGGTCTTTGTCTTCTAGCAGCATGGCGAAGAGTTGTACGCCATCCGTCTTGATGATCAAGGAAGGAGCTTCTTTAGTATTTGTATATGCAGGCTTCATCTCCAATGGCTTAGGGACATCATCTTGCAACCATAGTCATGGTCCTTCAAGGCTTGGTCGGTGGTCAACCCTTGATGATGATTGGTTGACACAAGGATGCATGCCATTCCATCCTTGTCCTTGCCGACATGCAAGATGGTGTCTTCGGAGTTGCTCATAGCTTGTCGCCTTAATCCACTTCTTTGAGTGAGTTCAAGATGTTGATGCTTCTTGTGGCACTCTTGTCTTTCTCTTTGTTCCATTACGAAGTGGCAAATTCGCGGGTGATGCCAATCCATGAATAGGCGATCATAAGTTCTTTCCGCAAAATGTTAGGGGACACATACCCGAAGGATTGCAACAATTTCAAACTATGGGCTATTATCCACTATCTATTTTAGAATTTCATCTATGCTAATAAAGAGATGGTTTTTGAGTTACTTTAGCATAGACTTTATTTATCATGTTTTCTAACTCTTTTTTATGGCACGCTAACATGGTTCAAGGCAAAGTTAACTTGCAACAAAAGACAATGTGAATGATATTTGATACTTACAATTCTTCCTTGAACAATGGATGAGTTGTGTCTTTTGTGTGAAGTTGTTGGAATTCATCATATGCCTTGCTTCATCTCCGAAGTGTGTTCATCTCTTGACTTACCCAAATTGGATTTGAGAGTTTTCTCGGGGGTTAGTCCAACAAAATAACCAATATCTACTAAAGCACATTTTAGTTCAATAACCAAACTAGACTCCATGTCTAATTTAATTAAGGAAGGTATTTAACCTAAGCACCACGCTTAATTTAAAAACCTTTGGAGGTATGCGCAACACTTCCAAACCAAAGCATACTATAGCGGACAAAGGTGACATGAAAGCACTATAGAGATTTACTCAAATGGAGATGAAAAAGCATGATCATTGGTGAGGGTTTTTTTTAGATGCAAAACACATGGATGAATCTAAGAAACCAAACATGCAATGGATAAGCGAACATAAACAAGCTAAACGGTAGTGGATGCATGAATTGTTAAAAGTAAACATGCAGTGGGGTGCAAGAATTTAAATGATAACTACTCATAATTTTAAAGTCCATGAGCAAGACTATCTCACCATTCTTGATCATACTTACCATGACTCACATAATGAAATTTGTGAGTGGTGCAACATCTATGTTCGTCACTTGTGAAGTGATTTGAAATTCTTGTGATGACGACCTTTTGTACATTCTGTGAGGTGGCAGGGTTCCAGTTGAATGTTGAATGTTGAGGGACCCTGGGCTCTTCAATGTCTTGTGGAAACTTGTCGGAAGGTCGAAACGACATCTTTTGTCCTGTCTATTCCACACTCAACAGAACAAGGGATAATCCTACTAAAGCTAGTGGTACACTAAATTAGCAGATATCAAGATCTTTATCAAAAACTTAACACCAATTGCTTCCCCGGCAACGGCGCCAAAAATGCTTGTTGGTATTTGTTAAGTGCAACTAAAATAAGAAGGATTCCGCAAGTGCACAGAACATACCATTGTAGCATTTTACCGGGAGTAAACCAGGTATCGTTATTTATATTTTACCACAGGGAAGCAAGGGTTAAAGAATCGGATAACTCACCATCATGTATCTACTAACTTAGTAAACCAACTAGACTAAAGCGAGGGTAAATGATATATATATATATATGTAAGGTAATATAATAAAGCACACATGAGAATTCTATGATAAATGAGTAGCTAGCTAGAGTGAGAGGACAATGGGAGAGATCAAAGTTCCTATATACTTCTCTATTACTTTGGTTCTATGATAACAGGGAATGGTTAGATATAGCGATCACACAATAGCACTTTGGAGCAGCAGGTCCTTTCCAACTCTCGAAGAAGACTGGGTAAAGAGTAGTTGGGAGAAGGCTGCCGAGAGCTCTACGAAACACCAACCCGAACGTGGTGGAATACGAAGGCCTGACAGAGCTGTCACCTCTGGGGCTACCACAACTATCCGTGGGATTGGGCGCAACCTCAGGTAACCTATAGTCTAGACACCATGCCTACACTATCGATTACTACTCTAATTACATATGATAACTAGAGCACTCAATACGAGCGAAGATCCCATGCTAGAATGTAACAACTATACTAAGCATACATATGAAAGGAATAGATAGAGAAGATAAATATATTGAAGCATAAGTCTTACAAGAGTAGATAAAAAGACATACCAAATCTCTCAAGACTTCTCGAACCGGAGCGTAGCTCCGCGCTCTCCCGAACTCTCATCTAGATCTAATCTACTACATTGGAGTGTCTAGCTCTAATTCTCTAGAGAAGAGAAGTCATCCATTCAAGGGACGCCTCTACAACTCTGATCCCGCTGGGAGATAATGAATTAGGGTTTAAGGGATGCCTCCTCCAGGGGCCAGGGGCCCTGTTTATATAGCCCTCTAGGATGCACCACAGCCCTCGGATCAAACCGACCTAAACGGACGATTATTATTCATCCTCAAAGGCGGTGGAACAGGGATCCGCGAGGCTGATGCTGATTGGTCCAGTCATGAGTCGGCCGACCAAGGGTGGGAGTCGGCCGACTCTCCACCGAGCCCGTTCGGGCTCCCGTTTGGTCCGAGCCTTCTCGAACCTTCCAGTTACAGAATTTTCACCGGTTCCCGATTATCTCTATGTCAACCCGACATGTGGGCCTTCCTTGGGTATTTTCACCGACACCTATGAGAAACGGACATTCACCAAAACTCGTGGAATTCTGTCAGTATAACCCCTATATCTAGTTGGTGAACATATTTTAGTCCTTTCTCATGTTTAGTTGACGGTAAAAATTGGCACTTAACGACCGTCAACACTTACTATCAACCGCAATAGGAGCCTTCTTAGCATTGCGCTTGGGGCGCTAGAAGAAGTTCCTACGGGTTTGGTCCTAGGAGTTTTAGCGGGATTGGGCATCACGCCTTTCCCACGCCCACCACTTGGCTTGTCCTTCCCTACAAGAATGAGGGAAGGGCTGCTCTACGGCATGTGGTAAGAAGTGGTGTCCGTGCAGGACGTCATGGGACATTTCCCCACGCCTCCGACGTTCGCCTTGAGGCGAAGCATACCGGTGGTTGGCCTCCTTGGTGGCGCCGGCTTGATCTTGGCGCCGGTCATCGGCGGCCTTGATCTTGCCGACGACTTGATGCTATCGCCCTTGCTGGACCCTTCACTCCATGGTAGCCTTGCGGCTAATGGCGCCATGAACATGGCCTCCTCTTGCTCTAAATCTTCTTGCGAGAATGATGGCACTCCATCAAGGTTGTATGGTGTGCGGGAGGCCTCATAGAGAGCAAGGGCATGGCTGGCCATTCTTGGAGCTTAGAGAGGAGATGAACTTGCTGGTGTATGGGTATGAGCAAGAGAGAAAGAGATGAATGGCTTGAGCTTTTGTGAAGAGAGGAGAGGAGGAGATGGCTCAATTTATAGGTGAAGATGACATCTCTGTCTCTCGCGAATGCAGCAGGATCAAACTCCATATGGTGAGCATCAGAGAAGGGCTGAGGATCAGGGGACGAAATTTGGGGAGCAACGGCTCGCTCCCTGGCACGAGCGCGCCAGTCGCAGCACGGCTCGATCCCAGGTTTCGTCCTGGCAGCCCCCAACGGTCTATTTGTTTCTAAAATATGGTGTTTTGATCCGTTGGGTGTTCGAGGCTCACGGTGCACTCCAATTTTTGAATGGATAAGAAGGGATTTTCAAGGAATATTTTGTAAAATATTTATTTGAAATATCCAGCACTTGTAAAAAGATGGGAAACCCAAGGATAAATGCTGGAATATTTCTATGATAAAGAAAATATTTTTGAAAATATTTTTGATAAGAAAGAATAGAATAACTAGCCTAATCAAAAAGAGTGAGAGCACTCAAAATCTAGGCATAATTAAATCTATTCGATCTAGTTCTTCACTAAAATTTAAATTGTGGGAAGACTCAAGGAAGGGTTTGAGATGCTGACCGTTAACCTTGAAGATATTACCGTCATCATCTTGAATTGTGATTGCCCCATGAGTCGACGTGTCGATGACGGTGTACGGTCCTTTCCATTTGCTCCGCAACTTCCCTTCACCGAATAGTTTCACCTTTGAGTTGCAGAGCAAGACCTTTTCGCCTTGCTTGAAGGTTTTGAGCTTGATTCGGTGATCGTGCCATCTCTTGGTTCTTTCTTTGTAGAGCTTGGCACTATGATAAGCCTTCTCCCGCCATTCTTCCAGTTTAGAAATCTGTTGCTGTCAATTTCTGCCGGCTAATTTGAGATCCATATTCCAGCTCTTGATAGCCCAATAAGCTCGATGTTCGAGCTCTACAGGTAAGTGGCAACTTTCCCATATATGAGCTGGAATGGTGACATGCTGATAGGGGTTTTGTAAGCGGTCCTGTATGCCCAGAGTGCATCAGGAAGCTTACTTTTCCAGCCTTTCCCCATATCGATGACCGTTTTCTGTAGGATGTTCTTGATCTGTTTTTTGGAGGTCTCTGCTTGACCACTAGTTTGAGGATGATAGGGGGTAGCTATGTTGTGCTTGGCTCCAAGCTCTTTCAGGAATGCTCTGAATGTTTTGTCAATGAAGTGGGATCCTCCATCGCTTATCACCATGCGTGGTGTTCCAAAGCAAGGAAAGATCACTTCATGAAACATTTTCCTGGCGTGCTTGGTGTCAGCTGCTCTGCAGGGCATAGCCTCTACCCACTTGGATACGTAGTCAACAGCCACTAGGATATACTCGCAATCTTAGGACTTCTGGAACGGTCCCATGTAATCAATGCCCCACACATCAAATATCTCAATTAGAAGGTTGTAGTGTAGTGGCATCGCGTTGCGAGCTGTGATGCCTCCTTGGAACTGACACTTGCGACACCTCCGAATGAATTCTTTGGTGTCCTCGTACATCGTTGGCCAGAAGAATCCGCATAGCCAGATTTTTACTTGTGTGCGGAATACTCCATAATGGCCTCCATACGGTGCAGAGTGACATTTCTCAATGATTTGTAGGCCTTCTGTTGCTGGTACGCATCTCCTCAATAGACCATCTGAACATACCCGATACAGGTATGGGTCATCCCAAAGGTGACGTCGGCTTTCAACTTGTAGCTTTCTCCTATTTTCCCCGGTGGAACATACCCTGCAACCATATAGTTGACAATGTTCGCGTACCAAGGGTTGTTGTCTGTCACCTTTAGTAGCATGTTGTCGCGTAGGAAGTCATTTACAGGTAGTTCCTGCATGTTAGTAACTTGCATACGCGACAAATGATCCGCAACGGTATTTTCTACTCGCTTTTTATCTTTTATTTCTAGATCAAACTCCTGGAGTAGAAGAATCCAGCGAATCAAACGAGGTTTTGCGTCTTTCTTAGTGAGCAAATATTTCAAAGCTGCATGGTCTGTGTAGACTATGACTTTTTCTCCCACTAAGTAAGACCTGAACTTATCGATAGCATAAACGACGCCAGAGCTCCTTCTCTCGTGGTAGCGTAATTGAGCTGAGCTCCTATTAGCGTTTTGCTAGCGTAAGCGATTGCATGATGCTTCTTATCTTTGGTTTGGCCAAGGACCGCACCAACAGCATAGTCACTAGCATCACACATAATCTCGAAAGGTAGGGTCCAATCAGGAGGTTGGATGATCGGAGCCGAGATGAGTGCATTCTTAAGGGTATTGAATGCATGCAAGCACTCATCTGTGAATTCAAAAGGTACGTCCTTAGCTACTAGGCTTGTGAGGGGTCTAGAGATTTGAGAAAAGTCTTTGATAAATCTCCTATAGAACCCTGCATGGCCTAGGAAGCTGCGGATTCCCTTTACGTTCACAGGGGGAGGTAGCTGCTCGATAACTTCGATCTTAGCCTTATCTACCTCTATCCCTCGTTCCAACACTAGGTGGCCTAGGACAATGCCCTCGCGGACTATGAAATGGCACTTTTCCCAATTAAGTACCAAATCTTTCTCCTGGCACCTTTGCAAGACTCTGTCTAAATTTTCAAGACAATGATTGAAAGTTTTTCCATAGACTGAGAAATCGTCCATGAAAACTTCCATGATTTCTTCAATCATGTCTGAAAAGATAGACATCATACACCGTTGGAAGGATGCGGGTGCGTTACACAACCCAAATGACATCCTTATATAGGCATATGTTCCATATGGACAAGTAAATGTCGTCTTGCTTTGATCATCGGGGTGGATGGGTATTTGATGATAACCTGAATACCCATCTAGGAAACAAAAGAAAGAATGTTTCGCTAACCGCTCCAACATTTCATCAATGAAGGGGAGCGGAAAGTGATCTTTCTTTGTTGCCGTGTTGAGTTTCCGGTAATCAATACACATTCTCTACCCCATGACGGTTCTTTGCGGGATAAGCTCATTTTTATCATTTTTAACTACCGTCATACCTCCTTTCTTGGGAACCACTTGGACAGGGCTAACCCAGTCACTATGTGGTACGGGATAGATAATCCCGGCGTGAAAAAGTTTTAGAACCTCCTTTTTCATGACTTCACGCATCACATTGTTCAGCCTTCGCTGAGGTTCTCGAGTTGGTGTACTCGAGGGATCAATTGGAATGCGATGTGTGCATAAGGTTGGGCTTATACCCTTGAGATCATCTAAGGAATACCCGAAGACCGTTCTATACTTTTCTAGCACAGCGATGAGTTCAGCCGTCTCCTTGTCGCTAAGCTTATCGCTTATGATGACAGGAGTTTGTGAATCGCCATGTAGGAAAGCATAGCATAGTCCCACAGGCAAGGGTTTAAGCTCAATGGGAGGTCGTGTTGGTTTCTCCTCTTTGTGTAATTCTATGGTTTCTCCCAGTTCGTCTTCCTCTTCTACAAAGTGAGGAGCATCGCTCTCTAAAGACATCTCTGGGGTTTCAAAAGGAATTACCGACATGACCTCTAGGGGTTTACTAGGGGGAAGTTCAGCCACTAAGTTTTTAGCTCGCGTGACTTGAATATAGAAATGCTCTCTCCCTAGTTTGACTCCCAATTCCCCTATTTTTGATGGACTTATAAAAAGTTTTTCTAGGGGATGACCGATTAGAATGTCGAAATCCTGGATGTCAAAGACATGAAAGTCCAGGGCCATTTCAACTTCTTGATGATGGAGAGTTGTGTTGTGTAGAATCCCAAGTCCGTTAAGAGTAGACCAAGGTGCTACTCTAAGGGATTTGACTGTTGGAGTACGTGGTTTTTCTCCTAAACACATGAATGCGTAGGATTTTGACATGATGTTTGTTCCAACAGTGGGATTATACAGAACATCCACCCAATCTCCTTGGATTTTGCATCGAAGGGTTGAGGAAGGAGCACGAATCTGAATTTCTTCAGGTAAGAGCTCTCCTTCTGCTACCCATTCTGAGCTCAGGATAGCGGTCAACTCCTTAACGGATGCTCTGAGAAATAATTCATCGAGAGGATCGCTAGGAGTGACAGAGATTGGTGGTCTCATATGACATTTGTATTTTGAGGTGTTTCCGAAATCTTCGAAAAGCTCATCCTCGAATACAGGAAGTTCCATTTGACTGGAAACTTCCTCTATAGCCTCTGGTTCAGGAGAGGTAGTCTCTATCACGGGTTCGGCAATTGCCGAAGAGGCTTCCTCTATAACTGGCTCGGGCTCGAACCGGATGGGTTTTAGCGGGGGAGTGTTCTCTAGAATACGATTTAGGAGAGCTTCTCCCTCCGCTGTGGTCTTATGTATAAAAGATCCACCGGCAGACGCATCGAGCAACAGGGCAGATTCTCTGCCTAAACCTAGCCAAAAGTGTTGTAATAACACATGGCTTGGAATAGACAGGTCAGGACCTGACCTGGTCAGGGTCAAAAATCGGTCCCAAGCTGCTCCTGTAGTTTCATTTTCTAGTTGTCGGAAGTTGAGAATCTCAGATCATAGGGAAGCGATTCGAGATATAGGGAAGAATGCAACGCAAAAACTATCACGAAGTTTTTCCCAATCTCCATTTACCAACCCTACGGTTTGGTCGTAGCATTGTCTCGCCCTCTCAATGAGTGAGAAAGGAAACAACTTCCAACGCAATGTCTCTTGTGACAAGCCATAAATGTTTAGGCATTCACAGAGCTGCTCAAACTCCCTTAGGTGATGATATGGATTTTCATAATCCAAGCCTAAAAGGACTTGGTTATGAACCATGGCTATGAGGCCAGGACGGAGCTCGTAACTAGAAGCTGTGATTGGCTTCGCGGATTGTGGCGTTTTAACGAGCTCGCCCTTAGGAGCTGATAGTTCGGCAATGGTTGGTAGCTCCATTTTGTGAGTTGAAAACAAAGTATAAAATAGAAGCAAAGGTAGAACAAGGTACACGGGCAACTAGGTTCGGAGATAAACTTGACAACCGTTCCCCGGCAACGGCGCCAGAAATGCTTGTTGGTATTTCTTAGCGAAAGCAGTAAATTCCGCAAGCGCACAGAAAGACCGTTGTAGCACTTCACCCGGTGATGAACAGGGTATCGTAAACTTCACGAAGAACGGTATGGTCAGGTTTAGGTCTTAGCTAGGTTGCCCAGAGGAGAGAGTAGGTAACTGGGAAAGTGAGGTTTTCTATAGGACGAGTCCTTAGAGAAAGATAACTCTACCGATTACTTGCTTCGGGCACTGGATCGCACCTGGTGCGCGTGTGATGCCGGCTCAGTAGCTCTACGCCGTACCGGACGTGGGGATTACAAAGGACGGACATGGCTGTCACCACCTGCCGCCTACCACCTCAACCGTGGAGTACGAGGCAAACGAAGGTAACTAATCAGCTTAGACACCACGTCTACGCCAACGTTACAGTTCTAGCGTCAGCCAGGAACATCCGTCTCTATCAAGAGTCCTCTACTAGAACTACCGCCACAAGGACGGTCGACGAACCCGCAAGCAAACGACGATAAAGATAACTTTGCAAGAAGGAACGTACGAATAGATAAACACGAACCTCTTACTTCAAGCATAAGAAGTCGCCGAGATACAAGTGAGGAGGGAGCCGACAAATCCGGCACTCCACCCCGTGGAAGACTAGCCTCCGGGAGTACTCGAAAAGAGTTACTCCGCTCTTGACCTCTCTCACTCTCCTACTTCTATTCTAGCTAGGAGCTAGGTATAATGGCTCTACTCTTCCTCTAGTGTAGGCTTGTGGAAGTGGAGAGGGAGGAATGAGAATGAAGAATGAAAAGTGAATGTGTGAAATGAAAGAGAGAAGGGCTTTGATATGTGAAGATGGTCGGTTCCCGCATGCCCAAATGACCAAAACACCCCCGCACCGCCCTCAGGGGCATTAATTGTACTGCCTCCAGGAAGGTGGGGCCGGGCGGCAGGTGCCTTGGCGCGCCCGCGCCCCTGGCGCGCTCGTGCCAGGTGAACCGCCCCCGGCCACCGACCTTGGCTGGCGGGCTTGGTTCTGGGCCTGGTGTTGGCCCATGTGGTGTTTCGTCATGTTGGTGCGTCGGTTTGGCCTTTCTCTTCTTTTCTTCTTGTCTTGCCTTTGGGCCCATTTTAGAATTCAAATATTTATTCTCTTTTCTCCAGTTTTTGGCCTAAAAGATAGGTATTCCATGAATGCTCCTGCAAAACAAGTGTTCACCAAAACTATGGAATTTCGTTAGTGTAAATCTCCTATCTAGGTGGTTTTTGGTGA